>SJYT01066766.1:1086667-1158544 GCA_006410635.1 Cephalophus harveyi | reverse complement strand
AGTCTGAATTTGGTAATAAGGAGTTCATGATCTGAGCCACAGTCAGCTCCTGGTCTTGTTTTTGTTGACTGTATAGAGCTTCTCCATCTTTGGCTGCAAAGAATATAATCGATCTGATTTCAGTGTTGACCATCTGGTGATGTCCATGTGTAGAGTCTTCTCTTGTGTTGTTGGAAGAGGGTGTTTGCTATGACCAGTGCATTTTCTTGGCAAAACTCTATTAGTCTTTGCCCTGCTTCATTCTGCATTCCAAGGCCAAATTTGCCTGTTACTCCAGGTGTTTCTTGACTTCCTACTTTTGCATTCCAGTCCCCTATAATGAAAAGGACATCTTTTTTAGGTGTTAGTTCTAAAAGGTCTTTTAGGTCTTCATAAAATCATTCAACTTCAGCTCTTCAGCATTACTGGTTGGGGCATAGACTTGGATTACTGTGATATTGAATGGTTTGCCTTGGAGATGAACAGAGATCATTCTGTCGTTTTTGAGATTGCATCCAAGTACTGCATTTCGGACTCTGGTTGACCATGATGGCTACTCCATTTCTTCTGAGGGATTCCTGCCTGCAGTAGTAGATATAATGGCCATCTGAGTTAAATTCATCCATTCCAGTCCATTTTAGTTCGCTGATTCCTAGAATGTTGACGTTCACCCTTGCCATCTCTTGTTTGACCACTTCCAATTTGCCTTGATTCATGGACCTGACATTCCAGTATAAACTCTAGAAAAAATGCCTCTTTTTTAAAAATTATTGAAGGATAATTGCTTTATAGAATTGTGCTGTTTCCTGTCAAACCTCAACATGAATCAGCCATAGGTATACATATATCCCCTCGCTTTTGAAACTCAGTCCCATCTTGCCCATCCCACCCCTCTAGGTTGATACAGAGCCACTGTTACTCGCTATAGACTGAAATAACAGAGACCCAAAACCATCGGTCATCCTGCTGGTTGCCGAATTTTAACAGGAGTTGCATTCACAGCCTCACCAGGACTCTTATGTGAAACTAAAGAGTATTGACCAGGACACAGGAGGATGTTGATTTGGACTGGGGATCTCTGGGTAGGGGGATTTGGAGGACTTGTAATACCCTAAACCAGGTTTGAGTTCTGACCATCCTGTGTCCGAGGAGACCCCTCACTCCCAGGCAAACCAGGACAGTTGGCAAGTCCTTCCTTGCTCAGCAACATGGGAGCTCTTCCTGCCTACAGAGGTGGTAAATGCCTTGTGTGAAGAGCCTGTAACAACCTCACTCCATCTCCTCTTCCTCCTACCAGGTGACATCTCATGATCCCCATAGGCATCATTTAGAGACCAGCGTGGAGAGGAGCTGTGGTGGATACAATTAAAAAGGCAAACCCAGGAGAAGACTCACACCAAAAAAGTCTAGACATTGCTCATTTATATTGGCAAAATCTCAGGGAAATATATGGAATTCTGAAAATGTTCTGAGGATGGAACAGTGTCACTTGGGATGGGGCAGACTTTATGGAGGGCTTCCCAGGTGGCTCAGTGGTAAAGAACCAGCCTGCCAATGCAGGAGCCACAGGAGACGTGGGTTCGATCCCTAGGTCAGGAAGATCCCATGGAGGAGGAAATGGCAACCCCCAGTATTCTTGCCTGGAGAATCCCATGGACAGAGGAGCCTGGCTGGCTACAGTCCATAGGGTCATAAAGAGTCGGACACAACTGAGTGACTGGGCACATTTGCACAGAGACTTGATAAATGGGGGGTACACCTACTGCAGATCCTGCGTTTAATGTGCTGCCTTGAGCTGCTGAAAATGACTGCTTGTTGGTTTAGTTAGTTGACTGAAATGTAGACTTGACAATGATACACATTAAATGAAACAGAACATGAATATTCCTTGAAATAATATAAAGGGATTCAAAGATTTACAAAGATGGGATTATAGGAGTAGATTTGCAGTGGGCAATCTGACCATTTCAATCCTAATGATCCCCTAAGTCTCCCAAGAAGACCTATTGGTGACCCTCCTTTCATTAAAGTCTTGAGATATAGACTGATGAAGGGATTAGTAGCATCAATGAAAAGCATTTTTAAAAATCGAGATAATTAATGTATAACATATTAGTTTCAGGTTTACAAGGTAATGTGATATTTGTATATATTGCAAGATGGTCACCACAATAAATCACTATAGCTAGTTACAAATTTTTTTCTTGTGATAAGATTCTATTAGCATCTTTCAAATATACAATACAATATTATTGACTATAGTCACTATGTGCTGTGCTAAGTCGCTTCAGTCATGTCCAATTCTTTGCTACCTTGTGGACTGTAGCCCACCAGGCTCATAGGTCCATGGGATTTTCCAGACAAGAATATTGGAGTGGTTTGCCATACTCTCCTCCAGGGGGTCTTCCTGACTCAGGGATCGAACCCACATCTCTTAAATCTTCTGCATTGGCAGGTGGGTTCTTTACCAGTAATGTTATTAAATTCCCATGACTTATTTCATAACTGATCATTCATACTTTTTGACCCCCTTCACCCATTTTGCCCACTCCTCCATACCCTGTCTCTGGCAATGACCAACCTGTTCTTTGTATTTGTGAGCTTATCCGTTTTTTTTTTTTTTTTTTTTTGGTTCCATATAAGTGAGATCACAGGATATTTATCTTTCTCTAACTAACTTATATCACTTAGTATAATGCCCCTGAGGTCTATCCTGTTGTTGCAAATGGTAAAATTGTGTTCTTTTTTATGGGATGTGTGTGTTTTATCCATTGGATACTTACATGTCTTGGTTGTAGTGCATATTACTGCAACAGGGCAGCAAACTAGTTTTTATTTTCCTCAAATACTGAGAAATGGGATTGCTGGATCTTTTGGTGGTTATATTTTTAATGACTTTAGGAACCCATGTACTTTTTCCATAATGATTGTGCCAGTTGACATTCTCCCTAGCAGTGCACAAAGGTTCCCTCATCTGCACATTCTCACCAACATTTTTTATTTCTTGTCTTTTTGATTGTAGCTTTTCTAACGTGTTATCTCATTGTGGTTTTGGTTTGTGTTTCCCTGATGATTAGTGATGCTGAGCATCTTTTCATGTACGTGTTAGCCATCTGTATATCTTCTTTGGAAAACTGCATTCATCCTCTGCCCATTTTGAAATCAGATTTTCTGTTATTTTTTGCTGATGAGTTGAGTTCTTTATATATTTTGAATATTAGCCCCTTATCAGATATATAATTTGCAAATATTTCCTCTCATTAGGTTGCCTTTACATTTTGTTGGTGGCTTTCTTTGCTGTTAAAGCTTCTTAGTTTGATATAGTCTCACTTTGTTATTTTTACTTTTGTTGACTATGCTTTTGGTGCCAAACACAAATATCATTGCCAGAATTGATGTTAAAGAGTGGTCTAGTATTTTTCTTTTGCATCTGACTGTCTAGTTTTCCCAATAGCATCTGTTGGGAAGGCTGTCCTTTTGCCATTGTATATTCTTAGCTTCTTTGTCATAAATGATCATATATGTGTGGATTTCTGGGTTCTCTTATTCTGTTCCATTGATGTGTGTCTCTTTTTATGCCAGTACCACACTGTTTATTTCTTCATCTATTTAGCCATTTGTCTGCATCAGATCTTAGTTGCAGCACACAGGATCTTCATTGCATCGTGCAGGGTATTTTGTTGCAGCACATGGACTCTCTGCTTGTAGCTTGCGAGCTTCGGTAGTTGTGGTATGTGGGTTCTCTAGCTGTGGTTCTCAGGCTCAGAGCACGTGGGCTTCAGTAGGTGTGGCACGTAGGCTGTCTAATTGTGGCACACGGGTTCAGCAGGTGTGGTGCACAGACTTAGTTGCTCTGAGGTATGTGGGATCTTAGTTTCCTGATCAAGGATCAAACCTGCATCCCCTGCATTGCAGTGTGGATTCTTAGCTCCTGGACCCCCAGGGAATTCCCCATACTGTTTTGATTACTGTAGCTTTGTAGTATACTTTGAAATCAGGGAGTGTGATGTCTCCAGTTTTGTTCTCTCAAGAGTGGTTTGGTTATTCAGTCTTTTATCATGCTCTACAAATTTGAGGATTGTTTGCTCTATATCTCTGAAAAAAGTCATTGTAATTTTGATAGGAATTGAATCTGTAGATTGCTTTGAGTAATATGGACATTTTAATAATATTTTTTTTCTAACGAACATATATATTTACACTTATTTATGTCATCTTCAGTTTCTTTCATCAGTGTCTTATAGTTTTCAGTGTACAGGTCTTTTACCTCATTGGTTAAATTTATTGCTAGGTATTTTATTCTTTTTGGTACAATTATATGTGGGATTGTTTTCTTGATTCTTCTGATAATTCATTATTAGTGTATAGAAATACAACAGAATTTGTGTACTGATTTTGTACCCTGAAACTTTCTTTATTCTAAAATTATTTTGTAGGGTCTCTAGGGTTTTCTATATTTAATATCATGTCATCTGCATATTGGAAAAGGCGATGGCATCCCACTCCAGTACCCTTGCCTGAAAAATCCCATGGACGGAGGAGCCTGGTGGGGTGCAGACCATGGGGTCGCGAAGAGTCGGACACGATTGAGCGACTTCCCTTTTCACTTTTCACTTTCATGCATTGGAGAAGGAAATGGCAACCCACTCCAGTGTTCTTGCCTGGAGAATCTCAGGGATGGGGGAGCCTGGTGGGCTGCCATCTATGGGGTCACACGGAGTCGGACACGACTGAAGTGACTTAGCAGCAGCATCTGCATATAGAGACAGTTTTACTTTTTACTTTCCAATTTGGATGTCTTTTATTTCTTTTTCTTGCCTAATTTCTCTAGCTAGGACTTCCAATACTTTGTTGAACAAAAATGACAAGAGTGGGCATCCTTGTCTTGTTACTGATCTTAGAGGAAAAGCTTTCAGATTTTCCCCATTGAGTATAAATGATGTTAACTGGGCTTGTCATATATGCCTTTATTATGTTGAGATATGTTTCCTTGATACCCACTTTGTTGAGAGTTTTTAATAGATATTGAATTTTGTAAAATGCCTTTCCTGCATCTATTTGAAATGATCATTTGATTTTATATCCTTCATTTGGTAATATGACTATCACATTGATTGACATTTCGATGTTGAACCATCCTTGCATCCCTGGAATAAATCCTGCTTGATCATTGTATATGATCCTTTTAATGCTTTGTTGAATCTAATTTGCTAATATTTTATTGAGATGAAAAGCATTTTAATGACTCTTCTCTGTAAGCTGGGAATTGCTGTAGTTAAAATGAGCTCTTTATTTCAATAGAGACATCAGAATCTTGAGGCTACTAGATGCTTAGAAGCAGCACTTCGCAGCAAATAACAAGTGGAGACAAAGTGTACTCATCAGGACAGTGTAATAAGAATAGTTTGGCCTACAGATATCTTTGGTGGTTGCCAGTAAATCACAGCCTCCCAGAGCCAGAAATGATGCTGAAGAAATTGAGCAACTAGGACAGCACAGGTCTTGATCTAGAAAAATGGGTGCTGGTGTATACAAGTGATACAGCTACAGTAATGCATATCAACTGAACATCAAGTTGCGTGCTAAGTTGTTTCAGTCGTGCCTGACTCTTTGGCCACCCTATGGGGCTATGGCTATGGACTTAGCCCTCCAGGCTCCTCTGTCCATGGGATTTTCCAGGCAAGAATACTGGAGTGGGTTGCCATGGCCTCCTCCAGGGGATCTTTCCAACCCAGGGATTGAACCCACATCTCCTGCACTGGCACGCAGGTTCTTTACCACTAGTGTCACCTGTGAAGCCCAGTTGAATATTAAATTGGCTTTGGCCAAAAAATGGGGGCAGCCCACATAAGCAATATGTATAACAACAGCAGAAAAGCCGGATCAGAGCCAACAAGACAGTGTCAAGGCCCTCACTAAACTTACATGCACTGACATGAATGAAACACCTCTACGGTGAAGAACTCTGTAATCTCATAAATATATTTCCAAAATCTACCTTTGATGCTCCATTTACTAGGATAACAATGCATTGCAGAAAGACAGATGTGATTAGTCACTTCAGTCATGTCCAACTCTTTGTGACCCCTTGAACTATAGCCCACCAGGCTTCCCGGTCTATGGGATTTTTGCAGCAAGAATACTGGAGTGGGTTGCCATTTCCTTCTCCAGGAGATCTTCCCAAACCAGGGATCAAACCCGTGTCTCCTTCATCTCCTACGGTGCAGGTGGATTCTTTAGCACTGAGCCACCAGGGAAGCCCTAACCACTAGGCATTTTGGAAATCATCTGGCAACAGCTCTGAAACCAGGATGGTTGGTCTATGGGATAAAGCATATGCTATATGAATGAACCCATTGTCTAGTTACTTTCACAGGGAAGAGTTAGAATTGATTTCTTCATCATCTAAGGCAACAACCCCACACTGGCTCCATGATGCATCAGTTCAGTTCAGTTTAGTTGCTCAGTTGTGTCTGACTCTTCATGGTCCCATGGACTGCAGCACGTCAGGCCTCCCTGTCCATCACCAACTCCCGGAGTTTACTCAGACTCACGTCCAAAGAGTCCGTGATGCCATCCAGCCATCTCATCCTCTGTCCTCCCCTTCTCCTCCTGCCTTCAATCTTTCCATGATGCATAGAGTAAGATTTATTCTGGCTGGAGTACCGAATGATTCACCAAGATAAATCCTACTATCAAAAGCTTTAAAAGAAACATGGGTGTGATTCTTATCATATATGGACTTAAATGATCTTTGGCATGTGCAAGAGACAGGGCTTTAAGAATGACAGCATTATGTTCATTCATCAGATTGTAATTCTAACTGTAGCAGTTGTCAAACTGGTTCTCTTTCTTGGAGCAAATCAGTAGGTAGGTATTAATTTGGCCAGCACATTTTTTGTTTTGTCTTTATTCCAGTAAGGAGAGGACACCTGTAGCAGCAGTTTATTGATAACCAACATTAAAGATTGTCTTAATGTTCCATTAACTTTCTGTGTGCTGTTACATAATTCTTGATACTAGACCTTGATCATCTCACTATCATACAGGGCATCATGCTGGACTAACACATTGATGATATATGCTCATAAGACCTGGAGCACAGGTGTCATGAGCTTCTCTGGATACCTGCTATGATACATCTGGCTGGACAGTAGAAGATAAATCCCATGAAAGCACAAGAGCCTGCCACCTCAGCCAGCTTTGTGGTGGTCCAGTTTCCTGGTGTATGTTGGAATATTCCAGCCATAGTGAAGAGAAAATCGTGTGCTCTATTTCACCTACAACTAAGGAGGACCCTCGGAGTTTGGTAGCTTTCTTTGAATTTTATGTGCAGAACTGCAGCCCATTTATGGGTTGATCCAAATGCTTCTAGATTTAACTGGGCTCAGGAAAGGCCTCTCCAGCTGAATTAGGTTGCAGTGAAACGTGGTTCTACCCTGTGGACCCTTGAGGGAGATCCAATGGGCTGAGGATTTTGAGCAAATTAGGATTTTATATAAAATCAGGATTTTTGAGCAAATCACACTCCCTTCAGAAAACACCTATTCGTTCAACTTAGGACTGGGCCACTTGAAGTAAAAGAAATAAAATTGTCCTGCCCAAGAGTGTTATATGAAGGCCTCAGATAGGCTCCTGCAAAGCCTTCTCAAGTTCTCAGAAGGATAGCTTGTAAGCAGTCATACAGAAACTCAAGTTCACAGGCAACATATTTCTGCTTTAATACAGCAATGTTTTTGAAGTCCTTGTGTTGTGTCAGCTCATCAGACCCACTCTTCAATCTATTATGCGAGTATCCTCTGTCCTTAGCCTAACAAAATAGATGAGCAAGGAATGAAAAGCAGAGAACATACTTGAAGAAAAACTGATTTAATTTAGTAAGCTTTAAAAAGACACAAGCATGTATAATGAGCATTCTTCCCAAATGAACATTTTAAACATATATGTATACAGTATCAGGATTCCTGAATTACAAGCAACAGAGGCTGATTCTGACTCCAGAAAAAAAAGGGGACAGACATTAGGTGTTAATAGGTCACAGGAGGTTTTGGTCAACTGAACATTCCATAGGCCAGGAAGGAGGGTGGCATTAGGGATTCTAGCAGCAAGAGTTCAAAACCATCTCTCCGGGAGACTGCCAGATGGATTCCAATCACTCCTCCCAGAGAAGGGGAATTTCTTCAGTCTAAGTGCATGTGTGTGTGTGTGTAAAGAGGTACCTGCTCCTATGAGGTTGGGCATACAAACTAGCAGTGTATCTACTCTAGAACACCTACAAAGCTGAGTTTTGAATTATCATGACATAAAACATATATTTTTATAAAATCTACATTTCTATTATTAGTGCTTCTGCAATGGTTGGATAGCATCACCGATGCAATGGACATGAACTTGGGCAAACTCTGGGGGATGGTAAGGGACAAGGATCCGGGCATGCTGCAGTCCATGGGGTTGTGAAGAGTTGGACATGACTCGGTGACTGAACAATATTAGTGCTTCTGATAGGGAAAACAAAAAACAACAAAACATTGCCACATGCATGACATGTCAAATTAGGTCCTGAAAAACTATCATCAGAAATAGCTCCAGGAGCAGTAAAGTGTTCAAAAACCAGAATTTATTCCCTTCATTTGAATTATGTAAGATTTTTGCTTCATATTCTTTAAACTTACCTTTCTGTGACTACTTTAGCTCATTTAATCATAGAAAACACTCTCTGAGTGGCTTAGGGACATATTAGACGAATGGCACCTATTACGGTCTCAGTTCAAAGGGGAAAAAGTTAACCATTAACATCTGTTTAGGGCCTGCACCCTGTCAACGCTGATTATGCTGCTTGAGGGCTCTGGGGAGATGCCGTGGGAAGCTGACTCCTATGCTGTGTTGTTCTCAGTCCTGGTAAAGGCTGAGGACCGCGTCTTTGGCAATGTCAGTCCTACTTCTTCCCTTCGTACACAGGGAAAATGAGTCCCAGCCATGTGCAAAGCCGCGATTAAAACACGAATGGGCAAGCTGGATGAGCAGGCAAGGCAGGCCCACGACAAGAGTCTCGGTGTGAGCGTCCGAGTTGCGCCCTGAAAGGAAACTCTCTGATGAGCTGAGTAGAGCTCAGGCAGGACAGCGTGGACCCCGTCCCCAGGCCTCATGGTCAGGAGGGTCAGCTTCGTGTAGGGTCTGCTATCTGTCACGTCCTGGCCCTGCCCGAGGACACGTCTACATCCTAGATACAGATGAAAACCAGACACTGGAATGGACTGTTTCATCAAAGATTCTATACGCGCCGCCAGCACACGCAGCAATTTTGGCATCTAACAGCATCCCGAGATGGGGAGTGAGGCATTCCGTCCATGTCACTGAATCTCAGCCCCCAACTCTGGGGACTGAGGAGTATCCTTACAGTGGATACATCCTCAGGGGACCAGGGTATCAGTGGAGTGCCTGTGACCCAGCAGGAGAATGGAATGCTCCCTGGGAAAGGGCAGGAGTAAAGAAGAGACCAAGGCCAGGCAACCAGAGAAAGCTGAGTAGAGAGCTCGGGAATGTCCTTCACAGGTGAGACTCCCAGAAATTCCTGGCCAGGGGTAGATGAATGTAATAAAAAGGTTCGGTAAGAGCTGCTTACACAGGGGCTATTATCATTAAAATAAACTCATTTTAACAAAGGCTGGTGAAGACTGTGGAGCTTGAAATTTTCAGAAGAGATGGTGGTGACGTCACTTTTGTCCTCTAGGAAGGTGACGGTGAAGGGCCATCCACACTGGTCTTTCCCAATGCCCTTGCCCCACAGAACGATGCAAACTGGCACAGGGAAGAAGACCCAAGTGCACAATCTGTGGGACCCTGTGTGGGCGAGAAACGATTTTGGTTCTGTGGAGACGAACCCAACAAGAATACTGGTGCATGACTCTTAGTATTATGAATCAATCGATGTAAACAACACAGGGCACAGGGTCACCACCGTTAGTTAGCATTTGGTTTTACTAAAAGGAAAAATCCCACAGAGAAGAGTTTAAGTAAGAAACGTGTAAACACGTGTCCTCTCTTAGTTCCTATTTTCAACTTGACTGAGAAAAATGTGTGGCATCTCCTGCCTGCTAGTGACAGGAAAAGGAGAAATGTTGCTATTTATGAGTTCATAGCTGCAGTTTGACCACTGCCATTCAGCTGGGCTTTGAAAACTCTTTTTTAATCAAATTAGCTTCCCTGGCTAGACTGACTGGTTTTTATTAGTGTACCGTGAAAGTTTTCAATTAACACAAGGACATAGAGGTAACACTGCCATCACACTGTTATAAAGTTAAAAGGCTTATGTGTTTGTTTCAACACCAGGGAAAAATACTGGAGCTAGGTTTCCCCACCGACGACGCTAACCAGCTACAAGTCCTTTTATTTTGCTCTTCTTAATAGAAATATAACTTAGTGAGCTTGGTTATGTAGGCCTCTCCATAGAAGCCTCTTCATAGCTTCCTAGGAGTCAGAACTTTTGCTTTCAATACCAAATAATATCTGGAACACATGCTCACTTTTGTGTTTTTTGAGAAATTCCAAGAACTGGCCCAGATTCATGTGATAGTCATTCCTCAAGCCGTAGTCACCGTGGGCCTCAAGGAGTAATTCTTCAAAAGAATGGAAAAGGCGCAGGTCTTGCCCATCTCCTTCTGTTTCGATGCTCTCCGCATGCTTACAGGAAATGTGTTTCCAGTTGGGGTACCTGATTGTGTGCCAGAATTCCTCACAGTGCTCTTTGAAGCCCTCCACACAGATGATCCCTGGCTTTCCCGTCATGCAAAATCCCGTCACGTCCAACCTTTTCCCGACCTCCAGGATCTTTTTCCGGAGGTCCTGCTGATATATATGGTGACTGTAGATCCACATTCGGAGGAAGGTGTTCTTGACTGGCTTTGCTTGTGTCAATGGTTCGTCCGCGAGCTTTCTGTTCAGGAAGTAGGAGGCACTGTTGTCTTGTAACCACTGGATGGCTGCACACACACAGAGCTCCCCTGGATCAAAAGTCCCGATGTAGGAAGTGAGGCCTTTGTTGAGAAGCAGCTGCTGCTGTCTG
Organism: Cephalophus harveyi; assembly: GCA_006410635.1. Taxonomy (NCBI): domain Eukaryota; kingdom Metazoa; phylum Chordata; class Mammalia; order Artiodactyla; family Bovidae; genus Cephalophus; species Cephalophus harveyi. Next base: position 1,147,503 of record SJYT01066766.1, on the reverse strand, counting down.
TCAAGTTCTGGTGACCGTGCAAACATCTGCAGTGCTACATAGGGGTAGCTGTGAGGCATGGTTACTTGCAAGTCAATTTTCACCTTAAAATGAAAAGCAAACATATTTAAGTACTGTGAAATCACATAAGCTAGTTTATCAATGGCCACTGCATGATTCTGATCAAGGTATCAACAATAGTTACTGCTTCTGTTACATGTCAGCTGTGTGCCAGACACTGCACAACTTTACAAACACAATTTTACAGACACAAACTCCTTCCATTGATGCATTCATTCCTTCCAGTATTCATCAAACACCGAGCATGTGTCAGTACCCTATGCTGAAAAAATTATTTCAAGATATTTCTTCTTCACAAGAAGCTAGACATTAGTTCTGTCCTTCATAAAGTCTAGAGCCTAGTGAAGGGGGCAGACATTAAACAAATCATTACATGCAGCAAGTATTTCATTGCAAAGGTGAGAAGCATGGCCATGGAAGAGTAGAGGGATCCACTGAAATGTGTAACCAGAGGGGCTACATGAGGTCTGGGGAGCCAGGGAGTCTCCCCTGAAGGAATGATGGCCCAAGGCTGAGTAAGTAAATAACAGGGGTTCTCAAATGCCTGGACCACTTGTTACATGGGCGATGCTAACACTGCTGGAGATAAACATCAGAAAATGAAGGTCAATTCATTTTCAGCATTTGTAAATTCTGAAATTGACAGAATTTCAGGGCATTGACATCTTCAAGTTTTACTTCTCCTTGGTTAGGAAACATAGAAAACAGCATTTCCATCTCCAGCAGCTGAAGCTGAAGGCATTCCTTCATTGAAGCTGACATGCTGACCCTGTATTTGCTTTCAGGGTCATGGTGCCACCAAAGAAACAGTCATTCACTCCTTAAAAACAGTGCTGCCAAAAAGACAACATTTAGATCTGGGGAAATCATAACGTATGTACAAGATAGTCCATACTACAGCAGCAGGACTCGTCAAACTGGATGAGTGACAGAATCATGGCACTCTAAGACTGCAAGATGTGTTTAATAAAAACACCGGGCATATTGGTTTAAAAGGTGAGCATATGTACGTAAAATTCAAGATCTTTATTGGAGACAACTAACATCCCATATTTTCCTTTCAAACAAGTAAAGGAAATATGCATCTGGAATATTCTCTTTCTTGGAGAGGAACTTCAGGCTCCAAGTGTTTTCAATAAAACCTGGGAACCTGGCAACAAGAAAAACAAATCAGGGCACCTACCTTGGGCTCCTCGATCTGCAGGGTGATCACAAATTCGATTTTTGGTGGCAGCGCCTCCCTTATGCCGTCCAAGTATCTCTTTATGTTCGTCAGGGCATTGACATCTTCAAGTTTTACTTCTCCTTGGTTAGGAAACATAGAAAACAGCATTTCCATCTCCAGCAGCTGAAGCTGAAGGCATTCCTTCATTGAAGCTGACATGCTGACTCGAAATCAACCTGCCAGGAAAACTGGAAAGGCCCAGGGACCCTGGGTTTGTCAACGTCGGCGGTGTCCAGGGAAATTTCACGCAGTTCCCTTTCCGTGGTAGCCGCTCTGCAGGAGCGCTATTACGCACCGAGAGCTATGTGCACAAAGCGGGACACTTACACTCTTCCGCTTTAATTTCCTGACCCCCAAATCTAGCATACACATATTCCAAGATGCGTCGTTAAAATTCACATTCTCTTTTCCCCCGCCCCCTCGGTTCCGATCTGGGTCCAGGTAATCTGGATTTTCAACAAGTGTTCGGAGTTATCCCGTTGCAGATGGCTGGCAGGCCCGAGGACACTGCAAGCTTCAATTCTGGGAAGGGCGAGGGGCCCAGCTTCCAAAACCCACCCAGGTGTGGGGCTTGGGCGGCGGTGTCCGCAGCGACCAGAGAGGCCCGCAGTATCGTCGAGGCAAGGCTTAGGATCCCCGGGCTCCGGGGTCTTTTGGGCCCCGCCGCGCTCCACGCCAGTTGCAGCCCCCGCGGCCTCTGTGCCACGGAGCCCTGCCCGGTGGGCCTTTCGCCTCTCCAGGCGCCACCCCGGACCGGGACGGCAAATGAGTCGCGAAGATTTGGATCCACCTGGCTTCTGCCCGCAGGGGTTCTGGCTTAATGAGAGGGGTCTTCCAGGTAAATAAAATGGCGTTTAATGCGAGCTGGCGGGGAGGGGAGGAGCGGCTCGAGAAAGCTTCCCAGAATCAAACGTTTGGGAGATGCACCTCGAGAGTAGAGAATGGGGATGCGGGGAGCCGAGTGGCGCTCACTGGGGCTGGGACCACCTTGTTAGAGGCCCCGTTTCGGGGCTGGTACCCCTCCCCACTCAGGACCACTCGGAACCCCGGCTTCCCAGGAACGAGGGCCTGCCACCCTCTGAGACCCGAATTTGGAGTCAGGGGCTGCGTTTTTTTTTGCCGGTCGCAGCGCTCTGAGGGCCCGCGACCCTCAGCCCCAACCCCCGGGCCACCGCGGGGGCCTCACCCTTCCGGGTCATTCAAAGGGAAACAGCCCCAAACCCTCTCGCAACCTCGCAACGCAGATCCGCAGTTCCGCGGGCGCGAGCCGCGCGTGACGGGCGCGGAGGCGGGGCGGGGCCCGCAGGCCGTCCCCCGTGCTGATTGGCTGAGGGGCGGGGCAACGAGCCGGAAGCCACGCAGAGCCACGTCTTCGGATTCTCAGCGCCGCAGTCGGTTCCCGGCGCTGCCGCGAGGAAGGTGGTCCGTGCGGTGGGGGTAAGGGGAGTGTCTTGGCGGAGGTGAGCGGGGCCCCGAGGCTTGGCGGCGAGAACGGGACGTTGCGGTGGGAGGGCGTTCGGCCACCTGAGAGGCTAGTGGGCATCTGGCGGACGGAGCTGCGGGCCGCGAGGGACACGCCTACTCGTCCCCGGGCTGGGGAGCGGGCTGGAGGCTCGGCCCGAGGGTCGAGCTGGGGGAAGGGATCTCGTCCATCACCTCAGTGCAGGCCTCGAGGCTGGGTGCCAGGAAACGTGGGCAGATTCTTGGTCGAGGAGTTAGGGGAACTAACCAGGTGCTGAAGGTTGAATAGCGGGAAGGGGATCGTTCTTAGCTTTTTTGAGTGGTCACAGTTTGGATTTGACAATACTTTAAATAAAAACCTTTACATACTCATCAAAAGTAGTTTTAGGACATAAAACGCTTGAAATGACAGAAGCATTTTATCTTGACTTTTTTCTTTTTAAAAAGACTTTTGGAGGAAACAGGTTTACGCCCTTATGAATAATTATGGTATATTGCCAACTGGTCAGTTTTTAATGAAATGTCTTCATGCTTCAAAAATAGATTTGATCACTCTGGGTCAAACTAAATTAGCTTCCTAATTGCCAGTTTTTTCCAGCTGAACAAAAACATTTAACTGTTGTTCATTGAAGTAATGAAGGACCATAAAGAAAACAAGTCTAGTGGGCTACAGGTTGACCTTTGACTTTAAAAGTAAAAGGAAGATGTTGCTTGTTTGACAGCTTAATTTAGAAGGGCGTCAGGATCCTCATGAAAATACAAAAATCCACCCCATGGTGTATGTGGCGGTCTGGGCAGTCTTGAGAGGAGGTTTTTCCCCTTTGCTTTTCCTTTGGGAATCAGTCTCTGTAGCCTGGGAGGAATAGCAGAACTTCACAGATTTCCCAGATATTTTGCATATGCAGCTTAGGTCACTTGAGAATGTGACTTTAGGCCTCAGTCCATCTGCAGTAAGCTAGACCCAGAATTAAGTTTTCCCATTTATAAAATGAGATGACTCCTGATCATGTAGGATTTTGTGAATCTTAAATGGCCATATGTGTGGATTTATTTCTAGGTGCTCTTGTTCTATTCCACTGATCTGTCTTTTTATACCAAGGCCATACTGTTTTGATTACTGTAGCTCTGTAGTGTACTTTGAAATCAGGAGTGTGGTGCCTCCAGCTTTGTTCTTCTCAAGAGTGCTTTGATTATTCAGCATCTTTCGTTGTGCTGTGGAGTTGGGAGTGGACTGTTCAAAAGTTTGCCTTGTGTCCAGGAATTGTTGGGGATAACCTGATTTCTGTCCTGAAGTGGACAAAACAGGTAATGCTAACCCACGGGTGTATTCTTCCCTCTCAAACGTAGGCTTCTTTGGGGAAGGTCAGAATGAGACAGATGTATTGGTTTGGGATGACAGATTTTGAAGCAAATGGTCCTTGGAAGATTTCTTATTATACCTGAAAAATATTCCTTTATTTTGCAGACATGGATTTAGATGCTGTTACAAAGCAGTCAGTATTACATGCCAAGCCTGACGGGCTCAGTCTTCAATATGGGACTGCTGGATTTCGAACGAAAGCAGAACATCTTGATCATGTCATGTTTCGAATGGGATTATTAGCTGTCCTGAGGTCAAAGCAGACAAAATCTGCCGTAGGAGTCATGGTAACAGCGTCACACAATCCTGAGGTAATGCATTTAGTGCTCCAATAAGACAGGCTTTTATTTCCAAGACCAAACTTGAGTTTCTGAGCACTTTGACCCCAATTCTAATTCTAATTCTAGTACTTTGCTTTTTCCTTGTTCTATGCCTTTGGTTTTGAACAAGCACTTTTCTTAACAAGTGGTCATTTCGCTCACAACTCTTTAACAGTTGGGGAGAGAGTGAAATGAGACAGTCATTTTTTGGAGTGTGTCCATATTGAGAAATAACACAATGTCCTTATAACTTAGTTGTATTGAGACAGCATCAATAATAAAAAAGTGTTGCCTCTGTTAATGTGGCAGAGATTGAAGAGATTGGAGGCAAGCTGGGGGAGGGGAGAGGACAAATTTTTGAAAAGACTTAGCATGCTTTGAAAATTTTCAGACAGCTTTTCTATAGCTAGGGAATAGTCTCTTGTTCTGAGTGAACAGCTGGACATGTGACTTGAGGGATCCACAGGTGAACATTGGACAGGATATTGATCAGGCCTGATGAGTCTAGGGTTTATGACAAGCAAGTTTTTTAAAGTAGTCCTCTGACAAAACTTAATTATCTTATTCTGTACTGGCCTATAACTCACTAAAACATTGTTTAAATAATATGCTTCTGTTCTTTTGCTAGGACACAAGACTTTTGCCTTTGTAGCTAAATCAGCAGGTTAGTGAGGGATTGTAACCTCTTCCTCTCACACCCGCCCCCACTGAAAAACAAGAGGATGTTGTTTATTCACCTTCTAAATGTGGATTGTTATAAATGTGTTAAGTGTTTAAATGTCTAAATCACCACACTTGCTTAATGATTTGTAGGCAGAACCCCACGTTTATTGTTAATTCCAGAAGCACTTCTTAAAACAATTTTGAGCTCTTCCCTTCCAGTGTGTTCTTTTGAGTGCAGCCACAGGGAGAAGGATCTCCAGGGACCCTGGTTCTGCTGCAGTTGTGCCTCATCAGTTAATTGATGGTGAATGCACAGGTGACAGCCGTTTAAAAGGCTAGGGGGCTCAGCAGCTGTTGGGTGTTAGAGTCAGATAGACTTGATGTTTTAATATCAGCACTGACACTTCCTAGCTGTATGAACATAAGCAGATTACTTGCTCTGAATCTTGGTTTTCTCAGAGATTGGAGTAACCATAGGAGGATTAGTTAGATTGATGACATGTGTCGTGAAGAGTCACTGAGGTGATGCGTGTACAATACCTGGTCCAGCACCTGGCCTTCAGCCGTGGTCACCGGTGAAACTGCCCAGCCGTCACTGTCTTTGTTTGGGGAGAAACAGCTTGGGTTTGCTTCCTCATGACTGTGCACAGACAGTCACCCTCATGACTGTGCACAGATGATTTATTACTTTTTATTTTTTGTTAGGAAGACAATGGTGTAAAATTGGTGGATCCTTTGGGTGAAATGTTGGCAGCATCCTGGGAGGAGCATGCTACCTGCTTGGCAAACGCTGAGGAACAACATTTGCCCAGAGTGTTGGTGGACATCAGCGAGAAGGCAGCCGTGGATCTGCACCAAGAGGCCTTCGTGGTGATTGGTAGAGATACCAGGTGCCCATCCGAGCCACGGTGAAAGCTGATTTTTGCATGCCACATAAATGGTTTCAGCACCCGAGACAAATGGAAAGAGTCAAGTGGAATGGAACCGCCCTGAGAGGTTCCTCCTGGTCTTTTCAGTAGGACGTAGGAGTTAAGTCACTGCTACAGCTTGGGCTTGGTATCCGAGCCCCAACTCTCAAGCTTACTGTGCGAGTTGAGCAAGTCACTTAACCTTTTGGAGCGTACCTTTGCTTGCCTGTAGTGTTGATGGTGAGCCTACATCACGCAGGCCTTCCTGAAGATTACATAAGATAATATAGATGACACACCTGTTTCCTGGTGCAAGATAGGCACTTGCCAAATGTCTCCCATCCCTTTATTTCTGTAGGTTTACACCTTTCCCCTGTAGAGTAAGAACATGTGATTATTAACTGTTTTTAGAGACTATGACCTGTATTATTGTTGGCTCACACATCATTTTCCTTTGCTAGAGTTTGTTGGAAAGTGTTAACCATCTACATTATTTCTACATGTTTGTCACATTTAGCAACTCTTGGCTTCTTTCACAGAGAAGTGTCAGTGTAAAATGTTAGGTTAAAAATGTACTTTGAAACAGAAGCATTCTCTTTAGCATAAGATCTGGTTCTAGCCAGAGATTTGTTCTAAAGTAAATTTCTACTCAGTCTCTAAATGCCTTACCATTTTACCCTTATTCATTAAGTGTGTTACCCTTGATGTGTTACCACTGATTGTGGATTTGTAGGTAATGAATAGCCAAGTGGTTTATGTTCTGAAGCAGATATCACCTCACGGTAAATCCATCCACATGTGTTTTCCTCTCACCTGTTAATTAGTTTAAATGATATAGAAAATCTTGTTCTATAAAGCAGGTATGTATATTGATCTTTATTTTCAGATAGAAAAATAATTTATTCTGACTTTTAAAAATGAAAACTAGATTCTCTATCCTAGGTGGTTTAACACCTAGCCTTGGCTTACACGCGCTCTGTGTGTATTTACCATTACTGTTTTCAAGCAGTAAATGTGTTGTTACCATCAAACTTGAAAAAGTGTTTGAGTGTAGGAGTAATTAGTGTTACAATTATATTAGTGTTAAAGTTCACATCTATGTCCTAAATTCATTTAAAAGGCAAAACTCTTGCCAAGAAATATATTGAGAAAGGCCACTGGAAAATGCTTACACTTTACCATATTTCTTTTCAGAGTTTTTGGGCTATGCAGGTTTCATTTAGTTTGAATACAGTGGACTTATTATTCTGAAATTTGTAACATAGAATGTCTGCATTTGCTTTCAGAACTTGCAACTCAGTTGGTCTTGGATTAGATGTAATATTTTCTTCCTTTTCTTTCCTAGGCCCAGCAGTGAGAAACTGTCACAGTCTGTAATAGACGGTGTGACAGTTTTAGGAGGTCAATTCCACGGTATGTAGTTGTTCTCATTTGTAAATTAGTCTTAAAAAAAAACAACTCAAAGTGAATGCATAATTTAATTTAGAAAAATTTGAAAATAAGTGAACTTGTAGCATTTTAAATACTAAAATACTTAAGTACTACTAGCATTTTAGGTTAAAAAATTAAAAAAATTTCTGGGCATGCATGTTATATTTCAGCTGTAGGAGCTTATGTACAGGCAGCACTGATCTTAAACAACTTCCTTTATTAAGACTGAACATACTGGTATAAAAACTCTTGAAGTTACTTGATATACTCATTCTGGGGAGTTCTTACTATCAGGCAGGTATTCTCTATAAGAGCTGATCACATGTGGAGGCAGTGTGACAGATAATGATGGAAAATACCTTTGACTGACTTGTAATCATGATTTTTAAGTTTTGATAGATGATCTTTCCTGTTTTACCAAGTGGAGAGTTAAATGCAACAAAACAGGCTGGAATCCTCTTCTCACACTGGTTCTGCATCTTGTGAGTGCAGTGACTCCACTGTGCTTGGAGGTGAATTTTCCTAGTGTCAGATCTCTCATTCAAAAGCATCTTCTCTTGATCCTCTCAACCTCCGTGTGTCCCTCAATTCCCATTTAACCTGGCCTCTTCCAGACTCGCCTAGTTTGCTTCTCTGTTTGCTCTTCTGATTATAAGAAGCCTGCTGGCGGTGTCCTTGCCCCTTCAGGGAATGTCTGTCCCAGCACTCATCTGCTGGAAAGCAGGAATTGACCTGGGGCCTGGGCCTCCCCAGGGACTGTTTGGTTAAGCTGCCGGACCCTATGGACCTCTGGGTGCAGTGCACCGTGTTACCTGCACAAGCGCTTGTCTAGAGAGAGGAGTTGTAGCTTTTGTCAGATACTCAAAGGGATTTGTGATCTAAGAATAACTCTCAGAACTTATATTTGAAATTTTTTATTTCAGCTGATCTCTTGGCAGCTATCCACAGAGTGATCTCTCCCTCTTTTCCCCCTACTTCTTCAGCCACTGTTCCATACTGCCCTGTCTGCAGGATCCTTTTCTGTCTCCTAATACGGGCTTTCTTCACTTCCTGCTTTCATTCTGCCTCATTTCTGAATGAGCATCCTTGCTGCCATAGCTGCAGCTGCAAATACTCTTTTATTCATTCACTCATTAGTTCGTCGGACAGTTTTGACTGCCTGCTTTAGAACCCCCCAGGGGTGTGTTTCATAGCATAGCTCAGCCTGCAGTAAGAAACCTGTCTTGTATCATGACATGTGTGTAGTGTGCTTGTGTGAATAACTGAAACAGAATTTTCAGAGAAAGTGCTTACCATCCTCCATGACATGCGTTCATCTGTTTCATTAAAAAATGGAGAAATGCTGACTGGGTCTCACTAGGTAGATTCCCTGACCTGTTGGCAGGGTTTTGTTCTTTTTTTCAATAATTAAATTTTTTTTTTTTTATTTTCGGCTGCACTGGGTCTTCGTTGCTGCATGCGGGCTTTCTCTAGTTGCAGCGAGTGGGGGCTGCCCCCTGGTTGCGATGAACAGGCTTCTCATTGCGGCGCCTTCTCTTGCTGCCAAGCATAGGCTCAAGGCACTCAGGCTTCAGTAGTCGCGGCTCTCGGGCTCAGTTGCCCCGTGGCATGTGGAATCCTCCTTGACCATCCCCTGCGTTGGCAAGTGGGCTCCCAACCACAGACCACCAGTGATGTCCAGCAGGTGGTTTTGAAAGCACTGGTTTGAGTCATGTTTCCATGTAGGTGGCTGCCCACTCCTCCAGGTTCAACCCTGCCCCAAATCATGTTCTTTCTGCCGTCCGCAGAATGGTTGACCTTTCCAGCTCTGGCATTCTAACTCTATAACCATCACTCTTCCAGTGTTTGAACCTAGAAAAATTTGAGAGTGATTTAAAAACAAACAAACTAACATCTTTTGCTCCTTGCTCTCTTCCACTTAGTGTATTTCAGGAAATCAAAGTTGATGTGGCTGCAGCTCAGGGAGACTGGGAGAAGCTACTAGAAGATATGGCTAGGGAGGTGAAGCAAGGGCCGGGTCATTCTAAGCCTTACAGGTCGTGGGAAGGATTGGGGTTTTACTTTCAGTATGGTGGGAGTCCACTGAAGGAGTTTATGCCAGCGAATGGGATCACATTTTCACTTTAGGCCAGTCCCTCTGGCTGTGGCTTAGAGAGAGGAAGGAGTTGGTCATCGGAAAGGTATCACCTTTCTTAGAAGCAGATTACTTGTTCTGAATCTTGGTGATTTTGGGATGACAGGTATTCACTGACAGATACCTGTCATCCCAGATCACCTAAATCACCACACTTGCTTAATGATTTGTAGGCAGAACCCCACATTTATTGTTAATTCCAGAAACAGCTTCTTAAAAACCATCTAGGAGACTATGTAGTAGATTCATGCAAGACTCGCTAGTGAGAAAAATGGGAAAAGGTGAAATTAGTAATGACTTTAAAGGATTTTTGTGATTCATGGTGAGGTTAGAGGTGTGAAGAATGGCTGCTAGGTTTCTGGGTTGATCTCTTGAATGGATGGTGATGTTTTTATTGAGTCACTGTCATTTTGTAAATGTTTATTTTGTAATTTTGATACTGGTCACAAAATCCACTTGTTTCAGCCTTCAGTGTGTGTCTCTGGACTGTTGTTTGTCTCTCCTTATGCACTGTGGCTGAGCTGGTCTGAGCTTTTACCCACTTTTTTTTTTAAAGCCCTTCCACCTTCTCCCATCTAATCCTTATACCAGAGCCAAATACCTGTTACACAGCTGCAGTGCTCAAGAACCTAAAGTGACTGTTTGCCTTCCATCCAGACTCTTGTGCTTGGCTTTGAAGACCATTGACAAATTTTGTCATAGTGTATTTATTGGATCCTGGCCCACTTTTGCTGTTTCTCTTGCTTGTTACTCATAGTCCCTTTCTTGTGTGTTTAGCTGTTTTTCACTGTAAGCTGTTTGTTTTCTGGGAGAATTACCTGTGGGACATTTTTGAGGTTTACGATGAAGGTGTGGACTTTCCCCTCTGCTCTGTTTGGTGCCAAGTCAGCTTTCTGGGGAGTAGGCCCTGGGGGCTTACTCACTTCTGACTCAGTCTTGCCCTGAAGAATCGTTGTTTAGTTGCCAAGTTGTGTCCAACTCTTCTCTGACCCCATAGGCTGTAGGCTGCCAGGCTCCTCTGTCCTTTGGGTCTTCCAGGCAAGAATACTGGAGTCGGCTGCCATTTCCTCCTCCAGTGGATCTTCCCGACCCAGGGATTGAACCCTCCTCTCATGCATTGCAGGCGGATTCTTTACCACTGAGCCACCTGGGAAGCTCTGCACTGAACAGTCCTTCTTTTAAAAAATTTAATTTTTATTTTATTTCAGTTCAGTCGTTCAGTCGTGTCCAACTCTTTCCGACACCATGGACTGCAGCATGGCAGGCTTCCCTGTTGAGCAACCCTGGAGCTTACTCAAACTCATGTCCATTGAGTCGGTGATGCCATTCAACTATCTCACCCTCTGTCGTCCCCTTCTCCTCCTGCCCTCAGTCTTTCCTAGCATCAGGGTCTTTTCAAGTGGGTTGGTTCTTTGCATCAAGTGGCCAAAGTATTGAAGTTTCAGCTTCAGCATCAATCCTTCCAGTGAATATTTAGGACTGATGTCCTTTAGGATGGACTGGTTTGATCTCCTTGCAGTCCAAGGGACTCTCAAGAGTCTTCTCCAACACCACAGTTCAAAAGCATCAATTCTTCAGTGTTCAGCTTTCCTTATAGTCCAACCCTCACATCCATTTTATATAGGAGTATAATTGACTTACAACATTCACTTTCAGATGCACAGAAAGTGATTCAGTTATACATATGTCCATTCTTTTTCAGATTCTTTTCCCATGTAGGTTATTATAGAATATTGAATAGAGTTCCCTGTGCTATACAATAGGTCCTTGTTGATTATCTATTTTGTGTATAGCAGTGTGTATATGTTAATCCCAACCTCTTAATTTATCCCTCCCCTCCATGTTTCCCCTTTGGCACAATAAGATTGTTTTTGAAGTCTGAGAGTCTATTTTTGTTTTGTAAATAAGTTCATTTGTATCATTTTTTTAAAAATTAGATTCCACATGTGAGTGATACCATATGATGCTTGTCTTTGGCTTACTTCTCCTAGTATGATAATCTCTAGATGCATCCATGTTGCTGTAAATGGCATCATTCAGCCTTCTCTATGGCTGAGTAATAACCCAGTGTACTGTGTACTGCATCTTCTTCAGGCATTCCTGTGTCAGTGGACATCTAGTTTGCTTCGTATCTTGGCTGTTGTAAATATTGTAAATAGTGCTGCAGTGACCCTTGGGGTGTGTGATGTGAATTCTGGTTTGAAGAATAGGCCTTTGGGGCTTCAGGCACTTCTGCTGGGTTGCGCGTCTTAGATCAGCATGGACCCTTCTACACAGAGAACCATTGCTCAACTCCTACTTTAGAGGAGTGCCCTCAGAGCAAAACTGGCTTCGCTTATCTTGCATCCTGGAATTCTCTCTCACTTAATTCTGTCCTAATTGATACTGCAGTTCTTTTTGAAAAGCGATAAAAGTCTTTTATCTTTTATTTTCGGTTGTTTTTAAAAGGAGGGTTCATCTGAATTACATAGTTTATAATGTTATGAAAATAGAACCCAGTTATTATTTTTGTACATTGTCACCGATCTGTACCAAATGACTGGTTTAGCTATCATTAGTAGTTCATATTTCTTTTACAACTGAGTATGTGTCCAGTGTGTGCCTCCTTCACCACCAAACAGTTCATTCTGACTCCATCCACCTGGCAGTCACATCCCACGTGTGCAAACCTTGCCCCTCCCCGCCTTCAGATGCCCTCACCTGGGCTCCTGACCAGCCTCTCCTTGGCCTGATTAACTTGTTTAGATAGGCTCATAGAACTTGGGGAAGCATTTTACTTCCTAGAGTACCAGCTTATTGTAAGGAGTGTAACCCGGGAACGGCCAGATGGTAGAGATTTATGTGGGGAGGGGCGTGGAGCATCAGGGCTCCCTGGGCACCCCAGTCTCCACTGGCTCCCCGTCCTGGAGCCCCATCCTTCAGGGTTTTTATGGAGGCTTCCTTACATAGGCATGGCTGTTTAGATCTTTGCTGAACTAAGTTGAACTTTGTTCTAAGGTGAACTTAGAACTTTGGTTGAACTCAATCTCCTGTCCCTCCTTTCTCCCCTCCCTGGAGTTTGGGAGGAGGTTGGAGGGCAGGCAGGACTATAAATTTCAGTTCTCCAATCATGTGGTTGGTTCCCGGGCAACCAGCCACCCCTAAGGTTTCTAAGGGCCTTCTGAAAGTTACCTCATTAGCATAACAGAAGATGCCTTTCTGTGGAGACTCTGCCAGAAATGGAGACAGATCAAATGAATGATTCTTAGTATAAATCACAGTATCACAGCATGACCTGTAGTTTTAATGACTTCAGGGGATGTTTATGCATATTTCTGGGTGGTTTAAAACTTAGCGTTTCTTATTTTCTGAGATGTCTTTTTTTAAAGAGGATTTATGACCATGAAATTGACACAGTATGAGTCTTCAACTTTGTTAAGAACTGTGTGAAGTGGCTTTTTGTGTTTTTGTGACAGATTATGGCTTGCTGACGACGCCCCAGCTGCACTACATGGTATTCTGTCGAAACAGCAAGGGCCAGTATGGAAAGGCAACCGTAGAGGGTTACTACCAGAAACTGTCCTCGGCCTTTGTGGAACTTACCAAACAGGTCAGAATCTCTCCAGTGTGGTTAGAGTTTGAGCAGTTGCTTAAAAGAACATCAGTTGAACAGTTTGTTTAAATATTTTTCACTTTTTTCCCCCCAAATTTGGCCTGTCTCCTTTTTCTTTCCAGGGCTCTGCAAGGTCTGGCCCTTGCAGCCAGCTAACTCTGTGTTGGCATTTACTTGGCAAGGCACATAGTAGGTTCTTGTTACCGGCCAGGGTTCTTGGCCTCCTTAATCAGTAGAAATTGGTAAGAGGCCAGACAAATTCAGGCAGGGCTTTGTTGGGACCCCTGCTGCAGCAGAAGGGAGCAAAACCCACAGATGCGCTTGCTTGCTGAGGGGAGGCCAAGGTGGTTCCTTACGTTGGAGGGAAGAGGCGTGTCCAGGCTTCTGGCTAGAGGGGGCTTAGGTGGTTTGTCCACCCCTTAGCTGGTGTTGCGTGCAGGGGGCATGCAAAGTACCCTGCTTTTGCTCCCAGCTCTTCAGAAGTAGCAGTTGGGTTTTTTTGGATGGTTTTTCGTGTCTTGTTGCCCATAATTTGGCCCAGCTGCTTGCATGCAGTTATTTTCAGTCCCTCTTCTCTTTGTATTTTGTTGCTGGCGGAGACTTTGTCCAGGTGCAAGCACTGCAGCAAAGGGTCTCAAGCGCCAGGCTGTCTCATTTTGAGCTCACTGAGGGAGAAGCGTGATGAACTTGCAGTTTTCATAAGTGTTCACGCAGATGAATTTGCTCTTACAGTTACTGTAGGTGCTGTTGGCGTCATACTGGAAGCATCTACTGTTAAGAAAATCTGTCTTCAAAGTGTATTAGCTTCCTAAACCTGAACAAAGATTTGAGGGGTATAATTCACTTGATCAGCCAATATCAAGCATATGTTGTTGCCAGGAATTGTTGACCAAAACCAAGTCCTTGCTCTCACAGAACTTATATTTTGGGATGAGGGAGGGTAGGAGAGGAGACTGCCGGGAAAAACACCACTTGCCCGGTGGTGTAATACACTATGAAGAGAATGACAGATATTATTGCTACTCATTCATCTGTATACTCACGCCCACATTTGAATGACTGCTATGGAATACAGACTAATAAGGGACCTTGCTAAATTATAATAAAGCTCCATTTGCATAATTTATTTGGTCTGTACAACTTTTCCAATATCTGTGACCAAAAAATGGTGTTTTAAAAATCTTACTTGGGTGTTTTACAGTTTTCATATGAACATGTGTACCCTTTTGTTTCCTGGTTTAAAATAGACCAGTTAACTGAAATAATGGAAGCTGTTTACATATACATACCCGTGCTTTATGCTTCACTTTGGTATCTTGAAATTGTTCTTCCATTTCTTTTCCTTTTCAGGCCTTCTGCAGTGGAGATGACCACAGAACACTTAAGGTTGACTGTGCAAACGGCATAGGCGCCCTGAAGCTGGCAGAAATGAAACACTACTTCTCCCAGGGGCTGTCAGTTCAGCTGTTCAACGATGGGACCAAAGGGAAACTCAATCATTTATGTGGGGCCGACTTTGTGAAAAGTCATCAGAAACCTCCACAGGGTATGCGAAAAATGTGTTTTTAGCGCTCTGTCTGAAACCAGTCACTCAAACAGAGGTGGCAAAGAGAGTCCTGCAGCTGTCCTGGCCCCGCTGCTGTTAGACATCTGGGCCTCGTCCGCTTGCCGTTGCCATGCAGTGACACGCAGAGCACGGCTGCTCTTGGCCCTGAGAGTCTTGTGACTCTTCACAGGGGGCAGGAAATCCGGTGGAAAAAGCAAAATCAGGACGTGGGATTTTAGAGCAGTGATTCTTAAGCTTTAGCAGACATTAGAATCACCTGGAAGGCTGGTGAGCATGTAGATTTCCTGGGCTCTACCCCAGGGGGTCTGATTCTGTAGGTCTTGGATGGATTTGTCCATTTGCTGCTGTCCATCTCTTGTGGTAAAGGAACAGTAATGTTATCTAAAATTTGATGTGACAGTTGCTCAGGTTTCAGTAAGCTATGCAAATTACATAAGACATTAATCTCACTGGTTGTAATTTTTTGCTCTGAAATACCAGTGTTTCTTGTTACTGATATAAACAAATGAAAATAACTTTTTTAAGCATTAAAGTACATACTGTATCTGCTGCTGATTATTTAAGGATGGGCATTGTATGTAGTACAAGGGAAATTGAATTCAATTTAATACCTATAGCTTTCAAAGCACTATGTGGGAGTCTGTGTTGCCAAACCACTGGCTTGTAGAAGGGAATTTTAGTATCATATAGGGTTTCAGCTTAGATAGATTTTGAGTGCTCTTTTTTCACTTAGCTGTGAAAGAATTTACTGTGTAAAAATACTAGTAAACCTGTTTACTATTTAAAGGTTAAGATACTGGTTTTATTTGGAAGGGTGTTTTTCTTTATGTTTTACTTCCATTTAAATGAATTCTCTTCCCTTGATTTTGAACAGCTATCTCCATTCATGTTCAAAAGCGATATATGTTTATGTAGAGCTTCAGACAGGAGGAATGGTCAGGATTTTCCTTATTGACAAAATACTCCAGTTACTTATATTTGATTATACCCTCTGCTTTGTCACGTAAGGATAGAAATGGTTCTTTATCAGCAGGTACAAAGACAGTTTTTCCTTTTAACTGGGCTTCAGTTCACAAATTGGGAGAAACTTTGTTCAGCTGAAATTTGATTTTTTTAAATCTTAAGGACAGGCTCACTCTTTACCTAGCACATGTTTAATATTGCTGAAGTCCTGGAAAGATAATTTTAAACACCTCTTGAAAAGTCACAGTGGACATGCTTCTGTATAAACACAGAGGGTCACTTATAATCAATGCTTAATGGGAAAAAAAATTTCCCTCTGTAACTAGTGTGAGAGAAAAACCTAAAACTTTTTGCATTAAATTTTATCCCCCTTTCTTAGACTGAAATGTGTTTTGATTTATTCTCGGTGCTAGGGATTGAAATGAGGGCCAATGAAAGATGCTGTTCCTTCGACGGAGATGCAGACAGGATCGTTTACTACTACCATGATGCAGACGGTCAGTTTCATCTCATAGACGGAGACAAGATAGCCACCCTCATTAGCAGTTTCCTCAAAGAGCTCCTGTTGGAGGTACGGCGCTGGGGCTGACCACCCTTTTCACACAAGACTCACGGGGGAATTGTTCGGTATCAGGCAGTTGCTTGAACGTCTCAGAGGCATGATTCGTGGGGAGTTCCTCACATCTGTGGCCAGAAAATACAAAAAGAAATGGTCATTCCAGTCATTTCAATGTTAGGGCTCTGGTTTTGGAACCCAAAGGGAGTAGTCTTTTCTCTGTTATACTGGCAGAGAGCTTCACGATTTGGAGCTTTACAAAGTTCTGGTTTCTTCATAGCTGCCTTTTTTCTTTTTTGGCCTAACTGTGGGGTGTGTGGTGTCTTAGTTCCCCAATTAGGGCTTGAACCCACACCCTCTGCAGTGGAATCGTGGTCTCAACCACTAGACCACCAGGGACGTTGGTAACTGACATTTTAATGAGGGTTCCATGAACATCTTTCCCCAGAGCCTTGAGTTTATATAGAAAGTCTCCTCTGAAGGATTTATTTACTATGATTATGATAACCTTTAGTGACGTGAGGTTTATTATGTTATGCTCTTTTGGAAATCTCAGATTAGCTTTAAGTATAAAATGTAATGAAAATTATCATAATATGGAAAAGGTATACTTTAAGAATTCAGTGTGTATTTTTATTAAAAACTGAAGAGATCAAGAAATGACAGGTTTCTCTAAAAAGGATTCTTTAGCAACTGAGATGTCCGTCATAGGTGAATAAACTTTGGTTCATCCAGACAAAGGAGTATTATTCAACGGTTAAAAAAGCTATCAAGCCATGAAAAGACATGGAGGAAATGTGAATGCGTATTTCTAAGTGAAATAAGTCAAACTGAAAGGGCTGTGTATATCACTGGGTCCAGCTATAGGATATTGTGCAAAAAAAAAAAATGAAAACACAGAAACTATGGTGACATTTAAAAGATGAGTAGTTTCAAGATGGTGGGGAGAAATGAATGCTGAAGGATAAATAGATGGAACACAGAGGATTTTTCAGGGCTGAAAATTCTCTACATACTATAAACATGGAAGCGTGTTCTTATACATTTGTCCAAACCTGCAGAATATACAGCACTAAGAATGAATCCTGATGTAATCTGTGGAGGAATATAAAGGAAATCCGGTGATTAAAAGGAATTCCTTGTAGAATTGCTTTAAGTAATACTCAAAAAAGTACTTAGGTTTTTTCCTGGCATACATGTGAATTTTCTGTGAGTTGTTTATTGCATAAAACTTAAGTGATGGCCGGACTGGCTGATAATTTTGTCATCCTTTAGAACTCTGTTTATAGGTTTGCTTTGGTAGGGTCTTTGCCTTTGATGGCAAGGTAATTGTCCTTGTTTTTGTCTAGATTGGAGATGGTTTGAGTCTCGGTGTTGTACAGACTGCATATGCCAATGGAAGTTCAACACGGTACCTGGAAGAAGTTATGAAGGTATTGAACACTTTCCATTTGTTGGTAGCTTCTTCATCATTACCTTTTATTGTGAGGTATTTCTGTGAGGAAAATAATGCCCTCTTAAAAATGAATAGATTGAAATGCATGGAACTGAGCTGTTGTCTATCTAAGGGTAGAAAGTGAAAGTGTTAGTCGCTTAGTCGTGTCTGACTCTCTGCAACTCCATGGGCAAGTAGCCTGCCAGGCTCCTCTGTCCATAGGATTCTTCAGGCAAGAATACTGGAGTGAGTTGCCATTCCCTTCTGCCAGGGATCTTCCTGACCCAGGGATTGAACCATGCATTGCAGGCAGATTCTTTACTGTCTGAACCACCAAAGAAACTGCACTTAAAGGTAACTAAATCAAACAAAATTAAATTAAAGAAAAAATTAAACTGTCCCTAATGCAGAAAAGGAAAGAGACTTTTCTTCCTCCCTTTTCCTAGAGTGTTTCTTTTAGCAAGCTTATGTTTTCTCTGTCCTTTTGTAATGTCAATCTTTTGAAAGGTAAAATAGGCCAGTTTTACAGTTAAGGTTTTTCTATAAGGGTGTAGAGTACCTCTTTGAAACATAAACATCAAGGAAGGTAGCATCCCAACACTTAGCCTCCGGAGAGTTTGACCACCTTACCACTTAGAGCCGGGCACCCATCTGCTTGACAGAGAGATTTGAGAAACTGTATCATTCCTTTGGAGAAGGACAATTAGCCAAGCCCAGTGGCCACAGCTTTCCGACAGACCCTCATGGCTCAGATGGTAAAGAATCTGCCTGCAATGCAGCAAACCCAGGTTCGATTCCTGGGACAGGAAGATCCCTTGGAGAAGGAAATGGCAACCCATTCTAGTATTCTTGCCCAGAAAATTCCATGGACAGAGGAACCTGGTGGGCTGTGGCCCATGGGATCGCAAAGAATCGGACACAGCTGGGTGACTAATACGCACACACACGCATGGCAAAAGGTGCTGCAGAGTCTTCTGAGAAGCAGACCTGTCGGTAGATAGACTGCCATGGGGTTTTGTAGGGGGAGAGACTGGCTCAACTCCTGATACAACAAGGAAAAGTGGAGATTTTATAGCCAAGGATTGGGGGTGGGGGCAGGGAGCGGGTTGGTGAATGGAACATTGCCAAGAGGAACCTCAGGGAGGGTTCAGGCTAACCAACGTAACAGGACTTCTGTTGACGGCAGGCCTGGGTGGTCAGATGGTATGGGGTGGGGACTTCGGGCTGATATGGAGGGTAGGGGATTCCAGCTGAAGTGATTGAGCGAAAGATTCTTTGTAAAACTGGGTCCTTGGAGACATGCCCGAGGACAGGACCTGTTCAGGCTCAAAAGAGCCTGAGTCTCATGTGGTTGAGGAGAGATCTTGGTCACGAGTTGTCTTGAGGTGTGTACAAGGGTGGGACTGCTTTCTGTCCTTGCAGTCTCTTTCCAGGGGTCCCCAACCTTCAGGATCTCGTGCCGTGATCTGGGATAGAGCTGCTGTGGTGACAGTAATAGAAAGTGCACGATAAATGTAGTGCACTCGAATCATCCCGAAACCGCTTCCCACCCCCAGGTCTGTGGAAAAATGGTCTTCCGCAAAACTGGCCCCGGTACCAAAAAGGTTGGGGGCCGCTGTCTCAGAGGATTGCCTGTGATGTGCATCACAGTCTGGTTTATTGGTTATTCGGTAACAGAACTTGTCTTACTCTTCTGTGGAGATGTTTTGTGGGTTGGTAGGAGATTTTGTTTCTAATCATTTCTCCAGCATCCACCAGGTGACTGTCCCTTGTACATCCCACCTGCTTTAAGAATCAGAGGCTGCAGGACCCAAATTGGGTCTGCAGAAAGTAACTCTTTCTCTCCCTGGCTAGTGTGATATTTTCCAACGTCAGTGTTGCTGCTGCTACTGCTAAGTCGCTTCAGTCGTGTCCGACTCTGTGCGACCCCACAGAGTTATCCCTTGTCAAATTCCTGCCTTTCACTAGTTTTTGTGGCCATCCCATTCTTTTTATTTTTTTAATTTAAATTTATTTAATTGGAGGCTAATTACTTTACAATATTGTATTGGTTTTGCCATGCATCAACATGAATCCGCCACGGGTATACCCATGTTCCCCATCCTGAACCCCCCTCCCACCTCCCTCTCCGTACCATCCCTTTGGGTCATCCCATTGCACCAGCCCCAAGCATCCTATATCCTGCATCGAACCTGGACTGGCGATCTTTTTAAAGCAGGAACGGCAGAGTCAGTTTCCTTTTGGATCTGGATAGAAGTGAATGAGTCCAGCAGGTGGGCACAGACTTGGAGGGTGTGGCCAGGCCAGCTGCTGTCACCTTTGGTCAGAGTCTTCAGGCGGGGCTGAAAATCTGAATTTTGGTGTGAATTTCCTACCTTTGAAGTCTTGGTAGCTGATTTAGCATTTAAAAGAAATAGTGGTTAGGCCACATAAAACATGTCTGGAGGTGACTAGCTGGTGCCCTGACTTAAATATACAGTTACAGTAAATATATGCCTTAAATATATGGTTACAGTTAACCCACTCAAGGTACTCCATCTGGGGCCCACTTGCCTGCCTTTCACAGAGATTCTTGGTGTTTGGGTTATTCTGTATTTTCTTAATTTGTCTCAGAAATGGCTTTTATAGTAAGATGCCCTGTTGGGGAAACTGAACATTGGTAACTCTTGTTCTCAACACATTCTCTTATAGATTAAATATTTTCAGCCCTAGCCATTCCCGAGGTCTCCTAAACCCAATCAAATGTCAGGCCCGTCTGAGCTTGCTGTCTTTTGCAGTTTTGCTGCTGTCTTTCCTTAACCATTCTCTTGCAGGTCCATCCAAGACTTGCTGCCCACTGTTAGTACTCCAGTCACTGATTTCTTACTAGGATTAGCATAGAAACAACCTAACCTAAGCCAGAGCTTAGCAAACAGTGGCCTCAGGGCCACATTGAACCTGCTAGCTGTTTCTAGTTTCATGGGAACACAGCCATGCTTTCGTTTTCATATGGTCTTGTGACTGCTTTCTCACTACAGAGACAGAATCAAGCAGTTGTGATGGAGACCACGTGGCCTACAAAGCCTGAAATACTAGTTATCTCTTTATAGTAAAAGCTGGAAGACCCTGGTTTTAATCCATTCTCCACACTGTAGCTAAACAGCTTTCTGAAACGATCAGATCAGGTCACTCCCCCAGTTTGAATCTCGCATTGTATGGGGCCCCTCAGCTCTCTCACCCTGCTGTACTCTGGGCTGTGTACTACTGCGCAGTCACTCCCCCACAGGGGTGCTTAGGCTTTGTATTTTAATTGCTTAATCTCACTAGACTAAGTTCCAGGAGCTTTGTTCCCTAGGATGGTAAGTGGTGGTGGTTCAGTTGCTAAGCCATGTCCGACTCTTTGCAACCCCATGGACTGTAGCTCACCAAGCTTCCCTGTCCTTCACCAGCTCCCAGAGTTTGCTTAAACTCATGTCCATTGACGTGGTGATACCATCCAACTATTTCATCCTCTGTCGCCTTTCCCAGCATCAGGGTCTTTTCCAGTGAATCGGCTCTTCTCATCAAGTGGCCAAAGTATTGGACCTTCAGTTTCAGCATCAGTCCCTTCAATGAATATTCAGAGTTGATTTCCTTTAAGATTGACTGGTCTGATCTCCTTGCTGTCCACGGGACTCTCAAGAGTCTTCTCTAGCACCGCAGTTCAAAAGCATCAGTTCTTTGGTGTTCAGCCGTCTTTATGGGCCAACTCTCACATCTGTATGTAACCACTGGAAGAACCATAGCTTTGACTACACAGATTTTTTCTCAGCAAAGTGATGTCTCTGCTTTTGAATGTGCTGTCTAGGTCTTTCATAGCTTTTCTTCCAAGGAGTGAACATCTTTTAATTTCATGGCTGCAGTCACCATCCACAGTGATTTTGGAGCCCAAGAAAAGAAAATCTGTCAGTGTTTCCATTTTCCCCCCATCCCTTTGTCACGAAGTGATGGAATTGCATGCCATCTTTTTTTTTACCCAATCTTTTTATTGAAGGATAATTGCTTTACAGAATTTTGCGCTTTTCTGTCAAACCTCACCCTGAATCAGCCATAGGTATACATATATCCTCTCCCTTTTGAAGCTCCCTCCCATCTCCCTCCCCATCCCACCCTGCTAGGTTGATACAGAGCCCCTGTTGGAGTTTCCTGAGCCACACTGCAAATTCTCGTTGGCTATCTACTTTACATATGGTAATGTAAGTTTCCATGTTACTCTTTCCATACATCTCACCCTCTCCTCCCCTCTCCCTTTCCGTAAGTCTGTTCTCTATGTCTGTTTCTCCATTGCTGCCCTGTAAGTAAATTCTTCAGGACCATTTTTCTAGATTCTGTATGTATGCATTAGAATACAATATTTATCTTTCTCTTTCTGACTTACTTCAGTCTGTATAATAGGTTCTAGGTTCATCCACCTCATTAGGAGCGACTCAAAGGTGAACCTTTTTATGGCTGGATAATATTCCATTGTGTGTATGTACCACGACTTCTTTATCCATTCATCCATTGATGGACATCTAGGTTGCTTCCATGTTCTAACTATTGTAAACAGTGCTGCAGTGAACAATGGGATACATGTGTCCTTTTCAATTTTGGTTTCCTCAGGGTATAGGCAGAGGTTTATAACAATAAGAAAAAATGTGACTGAGGAAAAAAAAAAGAGCTCAAAAGATTAATTAGATTTCATCGTGCCAATAAAATGGACAACAGAGGGGGGAAAAAAGAGGAAAGACAAAATCCAAAAGGATCTACAGAACAAGTCAAAGCATAAAGAATAGTAAATGTTTTCTTGAGTCACTGCTGTCAGAATCCTTTCCTTTGCTGGGAGTCACAGCCCACCCCTAGGATGCCCTCCAACACTGTGCTGATCTCTGGACTTTCTGTGGAGGCAGCTCAGACTCTAATCTGGTCCTACTCCTCTGTGTTCTTGCTTCCAGTGTCTACAGCCATCAGAACTAGTGCTTTTTTTTTTATGTGGGAGCTCTCACTGTCCTTTTATATATTCCATGGACACAGAGTCTGCCTAGTTGATCGTTTGGATTTAATCAGCAGCTTGTACAGCTGGTGGGAAGGTTTTAGGTCTTCTTTCTCAGCCACACTGCCCCTGGGTTTCAATTGTGGTTTTATTTCCACCTCTGCATGTTTGGGTCGTCCACTGGGCTTTGCTCCTGAGGCTGCCCTGGAGGACTTGGGTTTGCCCCATGAGGGCCAGGTGCTGAGGTGGTGCAGCTGCTTGGGACACAGGGTTCTGGCAGCACCAGGTACTCTCAGGGGAGTTGGCAGCTAGGGCAGCAGGAAATACAGTGCTCTAGAAGTATGGCAACCAGTATTGCCAATACGCTCCAATATTGCCTGGAGAACCCCCCTCCCTGACAGAGAAGCTTGGCATACCACAGTCTACAGGGTTGCAAAGGGTTGGACACAACTGAAGCGACCCTGTGCCCACAGACACAAGAGATTTATTTTGCCTGTGGCAGCTCTGTCCCAGTGTGAGTTGAGTGTGAAGGTGGCGCAGCGGCTTGGCTGGCAGGGACCCTGGTGGTGCAAAATGTGCAGGGACGTGGACTGCCTCCGCTGCAGGAGTTATGGCCCTCTCAGAGTCTTTTTTCGAGCCTCTTGTAGCTGGCAATCAGAAGGCCTCATTGGCCAGTCTTTCTCTGTAGCTTTGCCCATTCAGGCACTTAGAGGGCTCTCTTGCCTGGGGTCCTTCTCTGTTGTTGGGCAAGTCAGGCACATAGAGGGGGGCCCCCCTGGGTGGGTCCTACTCTGCAGTTCAGTGCATTAGGCATTGGATGGGCCAGCCTCTGTTGTTCAGCTGCGATGCTGGCGTGTGGGGGGAGAGGCTCCACAGTGATGGCTCCACCCCCCATGCGTGACTCAGCAGTATCGCCTTGCTTCCATGGCTGCCTGGCTTCCTCCACAGGCATTTCCCACCACAGTCTCCTCCCTCACATCCCCTCCATCCATCTCTCTGCAGTCCACAGCAGCCCTTGCCCTGAGATTGCTCCACAGTCCCTAAACTCCAGCTGCCAGCCATTGCGCCTTCCAGGGGACCTGGGTCCCTGTCTGGGGTATGTATGGCTTTGGCAAGGACTGTCTGATTCTCATTCCATTTAGGCTGTGACAGATCAGCTATTTCACTCTCAGCCTTAAATGTTCCTTGTCTGACTCAGACAGTTGCCCCACTGGGAGGATCAGACCCCTGCTTCAGTTGCCCCACCCGCCGAGGGCAGGTCCAGTCTTACTAAGACTCCTGTTTTTTCCCTAGTTCCTTCATCCTACTGAGTTTTGCGTGGTTCTGTATATTCTTTTCCACTGGTCAGGTCCTCCTGTCTGCTCTCAGCTGGTGTTCTGCATGCACTTCTGTGTCTGAAAGTGTATCCCTGATGTATCCGTGGAGAGAGATGTACTCCACATCCACCTACTCCTCTGCCATCTTGTTCTCTCCCATGATCTATTTTTGATTGTTGAGTTTTAAGCCAGCTTTTTCACTCTCCTCTTTGACCCTCATCAAGAAGCTCTTTAGTTTCTCTTTGGTTTCTGCCATTAGAATAGTATTATCTGCGTATCTGAGGTTGTTGATACTTCTCCTGGCAGTCTTGATTCCAGCCTGTGATTGTTCCAGCCTGGCATTTCGCTGACATACTCTGCATATAAGTTATATAAGCAGGGGGACAATATACAGCCTTGACGTACTCCTTTCCTAATTTTGAACCAGTCTGTTGTTCCATATCTGGTTCACCTGTTTCTTGACCTGTGTACAGGTTTCTCAGGAGGCAGGTAATATGGTTTGGTATTACCATCTTTTTAAGAATTTTCTGCAGCTTATTGTGATCTACACAGAACTTTCCAAATTTGCCAGTATATTGAGTGCAGCACCTTAACAGTATCATCTTTTAGGATTTTAAATAGCTCAGCTGGAATTCCATAACCTCCACTAGCTCTGTTCCTGTATTTCCTAAGGCCCACTTGATTACACACTCCAGGATGTCTGGCTCAGGGTGAGTGACCACACCATCGAGGTTGGTAAGTACACAGTGAATATTTGCTGATTAACTGCTGTTGTTTTATAAATATGTGTGTTTCAGGTACCTGTCTACTGTACTAAAACTGGTGTTAAACATTTGCACCACAAAGCTCAAGAGTTTGACATTGGTGTTTATTTTGAAGCAAATGGGCACGGCACAGTAAGTTCTCATAAATAATGACCTGCCTTTAGCTCGCACTTTTTTTTTTTTTTTAAAAAAATGGAATTCTGTACCTAGTTAGTAATAGGTAATATTCCACTTTGTTGAAATGATTGGGATGGTGATAGAAATGATTTAGCTGGTATTTTCTTATGTTCTGTGAAACCGTGGCTCTCTTTTAGATTGTAATGATCTTTCTTGGAATGTGAAGAGATAATACTAATTTGTTCCTATAATATATATAGTTTCTTTGAAAAATATGTAGGTCTTAATTCCCCTGCAACTAGACAATTTATACATCATTTAAAATTTTTCTTCAAAAGTGTGAGAAGGTTGAGAACTAACTTATAAGCAACTAGAAATGAGTTTAAAGTAATTTGCAATAGGCATATAAATTTTTTATGACTCTTAGCAGAGAATGAAAGTTTGAGATATAATTTGCATATCCTGATACCATTTTAACATAAGTCTGTAGTATATTCATAAGGTTCAGAAGTATTCTTTATTAAATGTTTTTTAATATCTAGCCTTATTTCATAAATGGATTTGAGATAGTTAACAGAAAATGTTATCTAGGTCAGATAATTCTCATTAATTCAAAATTAGCTTGAATAGGCCATGATTATAAGAGGAAAAATAGTAAGTTACTAGAAAATGTAATTGAAATATAACTTCAGTGATCTTATGCAGGGTTGGTAAATGCTTTTAAACTAGTAAATATTTTAGTTTTCACAGGGCATAAAGTGAAAGTGAAGTCGCTCAGTCGTGTCCGACTCTTTGCGACCCCATGGACTGTAGCCTACCAGGCTCCTCAGTCTGTGGAGCTTTCCAGGCAAGAACACTGGAGTGGGTTGACATTTCCTTCTCCAGGGGATCCTCCTGACCCAGGGATGTTTGTTGCACCTGCTCAGACCTCCTAGTGAAGCGTGTAAATGAATGGGAGTGGCCATGGTTCCACAAACAAGTGACCAGTGCATCTTAGTTACCCACACACTTTGCATTTCATCAAGTGGCCGGATGTACTGTGCTGCTCCTTGTCAGTACTGGGCCTCTGAAGGCACTAAAATTGTGTGTGGGCAAGCAACTCACAATGGCAGGAATCCTCAGGAGCATGATGTACATTATACATTGAATATCCATGGCACTGTTTGCCATAGGGTAATATGTATGACAAACCTCTTTTCTACTTTTCTTTAGCTTATGTCCTTAAAAATTAAGTCAAGAAAACTGTATTAATGGCAATGAATTATATTCTTCAAAGTAGAATGGATACAGATCAGGCTTAAGGAAGCTGGTTGCCCAGAACTGGTTTAGCTGGCTGACAGCAACAGCATACACCCACCATATGCCTTCACCTTTGCCAGGGTGATTATTTCCTTGGTAATCATTACATTTTGGTAACCCAATTTTATAATCCTATAATACCTTCTGAGTTCTGATTTGATCTTACATTAATCTCATATATTCTACAGCTGCCATTTTTATCCCCTTGGTTTCTCCAGATTCACTGAGAGTTTCAAAAGTAGTTTAGTTGGGATGATCGTACTTAATGATTGGGGCATGGTTAGTGTTGGTGATTTTTTTTTTTGGTATGCTTTTATTGTAGGTACTGTTTAGTAAAGCTGCTGAAACAAAGATAAAACAACTAGCAAAAGAATCAGAAGATGAGAAAAGGAAAGCTGCCAAGATGCTTGAAAGTATAATTGACTTGTTTAACCAGGTGAGAACTGCAGAGGGATGGTGGACTCTTGCTTATGCTCAGTTGCTCAGTCGTCTCCGACTCTTTGCGACCCCATGGACTGTAGCCCGTCAGGCTCCTATCCGTGGGGATTCTCCAGGCAAGAGTACTGGAGTGGCTTGCCATGCCCTCCTCCAGGACTCTTGGTTACTTCCACAGTCAGAAGGTAGACATGGTCATGTACTGCATCAAACATCAAAGTGGAAAAGTTGTGGCAGCTTCCTTGCAGCTGGGTAGGTTTAAACTGAAATGCAGTGGCAGAACATTTATGTGCTTCAGATTTTCAAGTAATGATTAGTTTACAGCTGAGGTCAACAGATTCAGCTATGAAGTACATCTGTGAGGCACTATATATATATATATATATATGTTTTGAAACCAACCTTGTCAAGGGAATTCAGAAAAAATAGTCTGAAGCACATCAGATGATTGGGACTGGAGTGGAGACTATGGAAATGGAAGAGCAAAGCGTAGGTCAGTGGAAAGTGATAGAACTTATATTTAAGAGTCTTGCACATATTGGGCAGTTCATATACCTCAGTGTGTAATCCTTGCATAACAGGAAGAGTCGGCATCATAACTCCTGTTTTATAAATGAAGAAACAGACTTAAAGAGTTACTCAGTGGCAGAGTACGGCAGAGTATCTAACTTTAGGTGTGTTTTACCACCAAAAGCTCCACTTTACTATGCATGAGGCCTTCCACCATCATGGCATAATATCTCAGAAGGGATCTAGTAATAAATAAAATGTTGATTCACAGAGTGTTAATGCTGGAACCTTACGAGTTATCCAGCCTAACCTCCCTTTACAGATGAGCAAGGAGATTAAAGGCAGGTGGTCTTAGGATTCTCTATAGTCCCTTTCTTGTTGCCTTCCATAGAGGTCTGTCCTGCAGTGTAGTTCATTTACCCACCCCAGTCAGTCATGCAGCATGGCGGGAGGAGGCAGCCAGGACACGGTTTCTCAGACAGAAGACATTCTTATCAATGCCGTGCTTTTGTTCTCGCATTTTGTTTTCAGACAATTGGCGATGCTATTTCTGACATGCTGGTGATCGAGGCCATCTTGGCTCTGAAGGGCCTGACTGTGCAGCAGTGGGACGCTCTCTATACAGACCTTCCAAACAGACAGCTCAAAGTTAAGGTGTGAGCCAGATCACTCCCTTTCTAAAAATTAAATAAGTTCATTCTACACATATGAATGGTATAGAAAAGACTGAATTTTCTCACATCTTTAAAAACTACAGAATCCCCTCTTAACCATTCTACTGTTATTTAGAAGTATTTGGTTTCCAACTTTATTATAAATATGTATCACTTTAAAAAATTTTATTATTGTTTTTAAATTTTAAAGATGCGAGGAGAGAACAAAATAATGAACCCCCTTTACACTAGTTTCAACCAGTGTCCTCCACATCCCCAACATTATTATTTTGAAGCAAGCCCTGGATAGCTTGTTGGTTCAAGTGTAGATGTTTCCTTCCTCTACATTATTCTTGGTTCACACAGTACTTCCAGAGGCTAGATGCTGAGAAGTAGAATCCGGGCTGAAAGGGACACAGTTTTTAAAGGCATTTTAGATAAATTGCTGATTGTTTTCTATATGGATATATACCAGATTACACATTTATCAACAGACATTTTTGAGAGACAGATATTAAATCCACAGTTCACAGAAATGACTGTGGATTGTTCAGTTTTTTTTTAAGGAGATTTTTATGATTCCCTTTTTTAAAAAATACCTAAGATTATTTGACCAATGACTAAGCCATACAGTACTGGCCATTATTTTAGTAGTGACTGTAAGACAGTCTGTGATAATCTATCTCAGTACTGTACTTTGTGGTACAATCAGCTGAAATGTAGGTCTGTTCCTGCTGACATTAAATAGCCATAATCTTTGGTGTGAATTATGTTGAATGGGTTAAGCTTCTGAAAGGGAGTATGATATAGAAAAAAAACATGAAATGCTTGTGCCTAGGTTGCAGACAGGCAAGTCATTAGCACCACAGATGCTGAAAGACAAGTAGTTAAACCTCCAGGACTCCAGGAGGCCATCAATGACCTGGTGAAGAAGTACAGGCTTTCTCGCGCTTTTGTCCGGCCCTCCGGTACAGAAGACATAGTCCGAGTCTATGCAGAAGCAGACTCGCAGGTAAGCTGAGACAGTTCTACTGAAGGAATGTGCAGTGAGAATCTAAAGGAGGTGGAGGAAGGTGGTAGCAGGAGAGAAAACTATTTTAATGGTTTTGGAATCTCTAATGTCCGAGATTTATGGAGCCTTTTTTCTTCAGTAGTAGTTACATAGTTGACTAAAACTCCCCCAGATATTCTTGTAATGTATTCTGTATTTCCTAAAAGGATCATATTTCTAACTGCTCTAAGAATACTACTTAGTATACCAATACATACTTAGTTTGACACATAGTAATTAAGCTTATGCATCTTAAAGTGGAATAGACTTTTTTCCTTCATTTAAAAACATCCTGTTGCTTCATGAAAATGACTTACTTTGAAGTTCATTTCTAAACTCACTGGTACTGCACCCATGCTGCCTGAAATTTGTCTTTGTGTCTAGGCTTTCAATTTGGTTTTCAAAAATTTTCCTTTAAATGACAGCCTTGCTGTGTGTGTCTCTTTTCTTGATAGGGTCAGAGACTTAAAAGTGTTTTTTCAGCTGAGGCAAAGTTACAGGGGATGGCCAGAGCCTCCGTAAGAGATCTTTTCAATTTATACAGTAGCTGTAGCTTTTTTGCAGAAATTCAGGCCATTACAGAATGCAGTAAACAAATATCCCTGCTGGATTAGGAAAGGATAACTGGGGCCTCAACAGTTACTTCCTCTTTTCGGTCAGTCTTGGCCTTCTTGCCATTAACAACTTACTGCCTAAAGAGTCAATAACTCTTCATACTATTACTGACTGGAGACGTATTGTTATGTCTTTTCTTATTACTGAATTTATTCAGAGTTTTAACGTGATAATCAAATCAGATTATAAAATAAAGTTAGCTAGGAACTTACCTGATTTAGAAGAATGTGACTTGTTTTCCACTTTTATCTATTGTAATTTGTTACTGAAAGATGAAAAAAAATTTCTCATTTGAATTATTTGTTAGTGAAACAAAACTGGAAAGCTTCCTCCCTGGGAGTTGCAGGTAACCTGGTAGATGCTGTGTCTTTTTCATCTAATATCCTTTTATGTAACTTGCAGGAAAACACAGACAGCCTTGCATATGAAGTGAGCTTGGCGGTATTTCAGCTGGCTGGAGGAATTGGAGAAAGACCTCAACGAGGTTTCTGAGGACAATTGTTATATTCTTTAGAAACCAGAATTTTTTAAAAAGTTCTTACTTTTTAAATAATAATAATACTGCCACTGTTGTGACAGGTTCAGACACATTTATAGTAATGTTTACAGTGTACCTTACTGGATTGTTTCTCTTAAACACTACCAGAATCATTCTTTAGAAATAGGTAAGCCTTATATTTGTTAAGTTTCATTTTTTTAAATAAAACTAAATTCACCTGTAATATTAATCACACTAATGTAAAATACTAGAGCTCAAGTATATGATTCAGTCATTAACTTTATAATATATGCAAGGAGAAATTCATGAAGGCTGCTAGAAAATTAAAGCTTATTTATTACCAACTCCTGTGATGTCTTTTCCAGTGATGTTACCTCCCCACGATGTCATTTTGCAGTCCTGGTAGTCACCACTGCTGATACAACTGAGCAGGGTGGAGAAGACTTAATACAAATACAACCAGTTTTTCTCATAGCAGAGTCTCCAAAGCAGTTCTTGTATACTTACCTCTTGAGTTAACATCAGCGGGAACTCAGAGGGGTGACTGTGAGGCTGTGGACCTCTGCTCTGTACTGAGGTGGAGATGCCTGTGCTACATTTACTTACAAGGATGCATGGGCCAGGCCTCAGTTTTCTTTACTCCTCTTAGTGAAGGTAAGTGGGAGAAACTGGCTGTAAGACATTACCAAGCCTCTGACAGAGAAGTGACACCATTTTTATACTAGAATGTGGTTAATAAGACAAAGCAAAAGAGTCTCCAACCCATCTAAATTAAATAAAGCCTGAAACGAATAGAAAAAATGTGCAGTGTGTATTTGGCAGATTTAAGACAACTCAGGACAATAAAACAATGGACTATAGCGGACTATTTACGTATATATAGATCTCTCTTAGGCACCATAATCAACATGAGCCCACAGTTATTTAAACTTGATTCAGGCCACAGTCAGACATTTGTTCTTATTTACAAATATTTAAATTAAATACAACCTGAAACATGTTTTGTTACATACCAAAAAAAAAAAAGAAACTATACAACGTGGGAGCAAATGCTTGTTTTAAATAATTACATTTAAACTAAATGGGTCCACTTGTGGTGCTCAAGTTTTTACCACCCCTTCCAGAAAATCTTTTTCTACCATCTCTTCTATTTTTTGCCTAGCTTTGCTGGAAAATGGTTTGTGGTTTTCCAGCTTCATGTCCTTGTTGGGGAAGGTGGTGGAGTAGAGGACGGGGCTCCCTGAGTGTCCTGCGCATCGGCTGGTGACTTTGCTATTGAAGACTTGGCTGAGCACATTGAAGAATGGCAGGAGCTGCTCGAGGCTGCGCACAGTGCAGATGGTGAGCAGCAAGTGCCCCGGCTCCCAGCCCAGTGCTCTCCCTGAGTTCTCCTCCTCCGGATTTTTCTGCAGAAAACAGAGAGGCAACTGTTAGCAACAGAAGGGCTTAGTCTGTGAGAAAACTTAAACACAGTTAAGAAATGAATACAAATGATGACATTAAGTCTCCATTCCAGACTTGCTAAAACACCTGCTTCTGACTGAGGCTTTCTGGTGCCAATTATTAACTGTATAGTGTAGTAAGATTTTCCATCTAGAATGCACAAGTAAGCTTAGTTATTAGCAGAATTGGTTTTGCATATGGACAAATACTAAAGTTCATCTTGTGCTTTGCATATACTCAAAAAGCTCCCAGATTTCTGGACTCCCACTAATGTATCTGAGGACTAGGTCATAAAATGACCACAGAAGAAGGGACAGAAGGTCTCATAGTCACTGTTAGTACATCAATCAATTACATTGTGGCCAGAAGGCTTAAACCTGCCACAAGACACTAGCAGAGTCTGATGAATGATTACTACCACACAGGGAAAGGAAAGGCACTCCAAGGAGAGACCTGCTCTGTGCTTCTAGCTTGTAAACCGCATGGGGAAGGAAAGCTGGCCCTGGAGGCAAAGTTACTCCAGGGCTGGCATCCTGCCCTGCCATGTCCTTCCTGTGGGCAAGATAGAACCTATAAAACGGGGCAGCAGAGAAGTCAAATGAGAATGTATGTGAAGACTGTCCACCAAGTACAAACAGTAATTTACATACTTAGGCAGCTAATTTGAGAAGCCAACTAAATTATACAAATACAGTTGTAGACATTATCTAGAGAATGTTCTCAGAGATCTGAAGATGTCTGAACTGGGGCAGAATCATAGATAGGAAAACATACTGAGTAAAGATAATGAAAACAACAAGTAGAAGAAAAAATATCAAGTGGGACTTAGGAAGCACGATTATAGTCTGTCATATTTGTTAACAAATGGGGTTTGCCTTCTAAGATGTTGCTGAGAAACTTTGTTTACTTAGTATTTTAATATCACTAGTTTCCTAGTGGAGAAGCAGATGCAAAATCCAGCTTATTTTCTTGTGTGCTTAACAGAGTTTGCTATTTTAAAATAAAATCCTGTTTGAATCTATTTTCCTTTCTCAGAAGTCTCTAGGAACAAATAAGAAAAGATCATTTTGTTCTTTATCTATGGCCAAATTAAAAAAAAAAGCAGCTGCTATCAGTTTATTTCTTAGTACAAAATCACTTTCCTTTCCTCTCACCTAGTAATGCTGGCTTTAATGACAGTCCTGGGACTGGCAACTACACCACTTTTACTGCCCTAAGTCCAAGTGTGATTCAATAGCCATTTAAGGGTCTGCAGAGATGAACTGAGTCTGAAGGGAAACAAGTAATATGCTTGAACCGTCTACACAGCTGATTTCCAAATGTAAGGAACTATGGTATAACCTTTTGATCATATTCCTGCCAAGAGGTACTTTTAATAGAAGGACTTTTTTACTAAAAAGCTCTTGACCAAGAAGAGTGCGCTTGTTTTAGTGTTTCTGTTCTTAAATCAGAACTAAATCACTGCCTCAGTAATAAATAAAATTTAAAAAGTCAAACATGTTTCCATGTGAACGACTTCTCCTTTCACTTCGACAGTCTGCACTGGAAAGACTTCCTTCCTTCCTGTTTTACCTCTCTTGGACTGCTGAAATCCAGACCTGGGTTTGTGTCTCAAGATTTGGTCTAGATGTGGCAGCTTTTGCTGCCATATCACAAGCATCAAAAAGCCACCCTCACCTGATGACTGGCCATCTCCAATCCCTCCAAAATCACTGTCTTAAAGTCCTCCTCCTTGTCCTGTGGAAGGAAAGATTAGAACTCATAGCCTTTGCTCCAGTGAAAAGTGGACTTGGCCATGAAGACCTTGTTTTAAGGTGTTCTGGATGAGAAAATGCTTTCCAATAAAACATTTTTATGTTGTGGGAGGAGTTCTCTAAAAACTCATTACTATGAGATGCAGGGATGACAATGTACCTATAACCACACAGCTTCTGGATTCCTTGTCATGATTATTTTTTCAGACCCTGCAATATCAAAATGAAAGTACCCAAGTGTGCTCCTAAACTCTGGATTCAACTTTCACCTTCATCTCCGTTCTGTTACTTATTAGTCCCTAAAGAAACAACTTGATTTTAAATCAAGTTCTGCATGTCCTTCGAATATAACCTCCTTTGAAATCACTGTCCCCCATTCCATCTCTGTAGTCTGTGGAATGCGGTTTAAGAGCGCTGCCTGAATAGGGGACCCCAGAAGACTGGAAAATTTCTGAGCACTCAAAGCACGCCTTACAAACTAGTACTCAAAATAACAACCCAGACTGTCCCCATTGTACAATTTAGTTTTGAAATTTTCTGAAGGCAAAGAGAAGATGAAAGATTTGTAACAAAGGCCAACTGATGAAAGAAACTCACTATTTTCTTGGGTAAAGATCTGCAATGTATTAACCTGATGCATAGTTGAAGTTGTACATAAGATATGCTGTATCTTACAAATGTTAACTGCTTATACTTAACAAAAATACACTGAAAAGAATGTAATACCTTTGCCCTTTTCCGAAGAAGTTTTGCTAGTCGTACTACGTAAGGTTTAAATTCTCGTTGATGTATGCCCTGCCTTCTGACTTCCAAACCAGAATCATCCGAGACTTCTGGAATGAAGGCCCATCGGTACCTATGTATAGAAGAATGGTATCAGTATCAGTAGTATACACACGGTGCCTCTAAGACAGGGCCACTTAAATACAGTAGACACATCACGACTCCACCACGTACACGGATCCATGTTCAGCTGAGCCGCCTGCAGCCCTGTCCCCTTGAGCTTGTTTGTTAACCTGAGCCTTCGTCAGTAACTAAAGACCCTGTCAACTACCCCACAGAGTTGAAGTGAGTAAATGAACATTTGTAATGAACACATGAAAACTGGAAAGTACTCAACACCATTTTTTTCATGAGCATAGATGTTTCCTACCTACATAGTAAGGTGGGCAAAGGACTGAGGATTTAAGAAAGATTTAAGTAGGGCTTCTGAGTACACGTCCATTCTATTTTTGTGTTTAAAATTTCATCTTTAATAAGTAAAATTAGTATCTATGAAAAAAATTCAAACAGTATAAAAGGGTGTACCAAAGAAAGGTACACCTCCCCTCACCACAGGTTCCACCAATATTGCCGGTTTATATCCATTTGGAGTTTATGCATAAAAAAGCATGAATTCACACAAGCAACTCCCACCTCTTTCAATACATAAAAATGACTGCTGTTTAATTACATATCTTGGAGAAAGATCATATAAAATGCCATCCTTTTTATAAGCTACATAGTCCTCCAGTGTTGGAAGGTACTGACTTAACCCATTTCCTAGATTGTCCTATTTTTTGCTATTACAAATACTGCCATAATGGATACCCTTATGAATTGCTGAATTTTGTGCATGTCTGAGAGGACAGTGGTTGGATAAATCATAGGCTATAGCAGAATTATTGGCCTAAGGAAAATATGTATTCTGAATTTTGGTAAATATAAACCTCTTTGGAGAAAAATGAGAAAATATCAATGTATACTTCCAACACTAGGAAGAATGTTTCTACTTAAGGGTAAAAGGAGATACACTTTTAGATCTTTACCATTCTGATAGTTACTAATAACTTTAATTTGAATTTCTCTTATGAGTAAACCTGAGCATCTTTTTAAACATTTGAAAAAATCATGAATAAAAAGATACTACTTTTTCAAAAATTATCTTTTACCACCTTATAGATTTTCTTTAAAAAAAACAAGACAGTTAAAAAAACTATAGTTGATATTACATTTTTTGATCCCTTTTCTGTATCTTGACAAGAGGGTAAGCTCGTTATGGTTCTCACCATGGAAGCTAAAAAGGAAAGGTGCATGAAGACTATAGTTTTACTACCTCTGTGAACACAAGCTTCCTAGTTAATTTTGGACAGTTTCCTACAGTTCTGCCTAGTATCCTTTTCTAAATTTCTTCAGGAGTAATATCATTTTAACAGACACCCAATCACTGAAATTCATTAAGAAGTGGATATATATGATTTCAAATAGGGGAAAAAAAAGGGAATGGGAATTGATGTAAAAAAAATTTCTAGTTCTTACCATTACATTTAATGAAAAGTAAGCTTGTGCGACAGCAGTTTTTAGAGAAAAAAGGTTCTGGTATCTAACTCTATCCTATTAATATTCCATTGCACCCTATTAATAGCCAATATTCTTGAATATATTGGATAGAATAATACAACACAATTTATAAATGCATAATTAATGATGTGTATAAATTCTCCAATTATCTTAGCCATATATTAATGAAACAGTCTTATAGTGCTTGCATATGTAACAAATATGAAAAAAAGTGAAAGTGATAGCTGCTCAGTTGTGTCCGACTCTTTGCGACCCCATGGACTATAGCCCACCAGGCTCCTCTGTCCATGGAATTCTCCAGGCAAGGATACTGGAGTGGGTAGCCATTCCCTTTTCCAGGGGATCTTCCCAACCCAGGGATCGAACCTGGGTCTCCGGCATTGTAAGCAGTTTCTTTACTGGCTGAGCCACCAGAGAAGCTCAAATATGAAAAACCGTAATTAAATATTTTGAGCACTTATGAACAAGGCATTTCATGAGAATTTAGTTATATTAATTTCTCCCTCTTCCCCTCTGCCACCTCTAGTTCAATTCACTATCATCTGAAAGAAAGGTGGTAAAGAAGCTGCCTGCCAATGCAGGAGACACGGGTTCAATCCCCGGGTTTGGAAGATCCCCTGGAGTAGGAAATGGCAACCCATTGCAGTATTCGCATCTAGAAAATCCCGTGGACACAGAAGCCTGGCCCGCTACGGTTCATGGGGTCATAAAAGCGTTGGACATGACCTAGCAACTACGCTGCCACCACCACCACCTCCTACACTGGGCCTGAAGCGGGTGAGTCGTATCCCACGGCCTCACGTCTGCTGGCTACTCAACCTGTTGACTGAATGGTCTCTTGGTCTTAATAGATCCGTGACAACCATCTCCAACCAATAACAGTGTTGCCCCACCATCCTCCTGCCAAAAAGTATTACATTTTAATAAAAATTAGAAATACTTTTACTTACACAAAAAGTTCTATCTTAGATGTCACTGACCAAAGCAAATGCATTTCCAAAATGTCTGTTTAATATCCTTATTTTACTTACATCTGAAATTGAGGAAGATTTTCGGAGGGCAATGCCAGAGCCAAATCCAAAAATTTGCAAGCAGAGAGATAGAGGTTTAACCACCGCTGGCTGTTGTATGAAGTAGAAAAGCCGTTACCTCCTGTGTAGGTTGTCTCCAGACCAGCCACAGAGGGGCCTGAAGTCCTGCAGGCAGGGGACATGCTGTCAGCAGCTGGACCCCCCTGCTGACAAGTAATGCCTGGAAAATCTCAAAATGCCAGCCAATAGCTTTCAGAATCAGCCTCATAATAATCAGTAATTGCTAAGCAAGGTCATGACTAAATTGTACTGTTCTCAAATCAAAAATTCATTTCTGTTCTTTTAAATATTAAGAATATAAAAACAGCAGAGAATAACTACACTCAAGAAGGATAAAAATATAAGCTGTGAAACTAACAGGCCTCCCTGCTACTCAGTGCCCTTTCTGTAAAGATAGTGAGAGGGAAAGTTCCTCTCAGAATCCACACGGTTATTAGCACAGGGGACACTTGGAAGCCTGGCACTGGAGAGGAGCAGACAAATTCAGGACACACAGTGTCAACTTTTCAATTTATAAACTGGTTTGTACAAAAATTCCTAAATAAAAATAAATTATGTTTAGTCATCTATTAATAAACTGCTTCACTAAAAAGAATAAAATTCTAGCACATTAAACTGAGCTCCTCCTGGAAGATACGGACATTTGAATGCCTTAGTTATAGGTTGCCTGCCATAATAGGCCTGCTGCACGTTTCAGGGAAAGAGACGGCCTACTAAAACCAACCTGGTTCACGTAGCAATGTTGCTGCATTACTGCAGTGACAGTACTGTAGAAATAGTATTGCCTGAAATTGTATTTATGTCTAGAGGCCCACAGCCGCAAATTTGGATAGCTTAATTCAGTCTAAAAAACCTAAGGTATACATGAAACTGTACTATAGCCCAAAGCGATCAACTGGGTAACAAGAGACTAAATACATAAACTATTCAGATGAAATAGTGTCTACTCCATCCTAGTTGTAAAGTAACACTCTGGATGATTTAGGATAGTAAACACTGACAATACTGAAATTAATTACATATTACCGTGAAATATCTTCATCAGCAGTGAGTTCTTGCTCCATCAGTAAAAATACCTGTACCTGAAGACCATGGAATAAGTGTCAAATGTTTATCTAATCCTTCCTTCAAGTTATCTTTAGGCTATATTTTCATCAATCCAAACACAAATTTTAGGATACAACGTTAGGATCATTAAACTACACTTAGTTTCTAAAAATAAAACTGGATGTTCAGCACAGAGCCATGCTACTCATCTGGCAGAGGTGGGATGAAAGCATGCTCTTATTCGGTGATTATGGAACAAAGTTATAGTTACCATAAAAAGACATGTTACAGCCATTTGTTTGTGAGGAAAGTATAGGGCTGGGTTTTCAGAGTTAAGAGATGGTTTTCTATTTACTTACTCATCTCTTTCCCCTCCCCCACCCTCCCAAGTCATTCAGATGAAGGTGATGGTTTGGTCTGAGAGGAGAACAGGCTGGTATCTGGGACTTAAGGTTTTATTGTTTGGGACTTTACAAAATCTTATCAGAGTGTCTCTGAAGCAATTTATCTGGGTAAATGCTGCATTTCAGGGTGATACATGCCTTCAGGCCACCTGAATCCAGCTGCTGCTGCTGCTAAGTTGCTTCAGTTGTGTCTGACTCTGTGCGACCCCATAGACGGCAGCCCACCAGGCTCCACCGTCCCTGGGATTCTCCAGGCAAGAACACTGGAGTGGGTTGCCATTTCCTTCTCCAATGCATGAAAGCGAAAAGTGAAAGTGAAGTTGCTCAGTCTTATCCGACTCCTAGTGACCCCATGGACTGCAGCTAACCCACCTCTAATCACCCTGGAGTTTCTACTATAGGTGGAACCAGGCCCAGCAATTATGACACAGTTAAAACTTGTCATGTAGAAGAGAATGAACTAAACCAGATCAGGTGAAGTAATGATTCACAAGGAGCTAATAACCCTGAATATTGCATATTTCAGTTTAAACTATGGAGACATAATCTGACTTGTTTTACTATTTTCAGCTGCAAAAATTTTCTGTAACAGACTTAACTAGAGTTCAATTCACTTCCAAAATTAGTTTTTAATCCAGTAAGCATGCCGATACTTGTCACATTGTTTTATAATTCAGATTTACTACCTGAGTTAAAATTAACTCACAAGTTCTGTGATCATGGTAGGCCAGAGCGAGGTAAGATGTTGTGGAGACATTCTCAAAAGTAACACTCTGAAAAACAGGAACACTTGAGAGTGAAGAGTTGGCACCTGGGGCAGACGAAGACTCTCAACCAATCTCTCTGAAAACAAACAAACAAACAAAAAAACAGTATATTTTCAATATCTAAATATTTAGAATCATTTCCATATAAACATTTCTATATAATCCAGTATTTCCAAAACTATGATGAAGAATCAACTTTTTTAAAAATTTGTAATCTG
Source organism: Cephalophus harveyi (assembly GCA_006410635.1). Classification (NCBI taxonomy): domain Eukaryota; kingdom Metazoa; phylum Chordata; class Mammalia; order Artiodactyla; family Bovidae; genus Cephalophus; species Cephalophus harveyi. The sequence continues at coordinate 1,108,515 of SJYT01066766.1, read as the reverse complement.
GTGCAGATACTTTCATTAATTTGATTTTTACTAGAAAAATAAAATTAAACAGATATATAAAATTCAGTGCCATGTTCTTATTACTAGATTCAACAGATTCTATCAAATTGCTGTAAAGGCTTAAAATGCTTACTCTACATTTCTGTACTTATCATGGATGGAGTAACAGACTGATACTGGTCCATGGACCACACTCTGAGTAGCACCTATCTATCCAACGTTAAAAACAGCACAGGACAAATAGTGTGTACGATGTACACTAGACATTAGGGATAAAGAGTCAGAAAAGAAAGAGTCCTTTATCTTCAGAGAGAGAGGAATAATCTCTGTAAAGAGATGACAACTCTCATTCTCAACCCAGTCCCCACACCGCCTGCCGAGGCTGGTGGCTGCCTGCACACTGATTCGTGTGCAGCAAACAGTTCTGCCTGGGCAAGTTCACTCCCGCTACAGGGCCACTGGCGGCTCAGGGTGATGACTGCACCGATAGCCTCCAGGACACAGGACCACCAAACCCATGTGGTGAAGGTGATCAGAAACCTCACATAATCTGCTGCTCTGTCCCCAGATTCTAACTTCTAGCTAAAATTTCCTGGTTATGCATCTATTTCAGTCTCCTCCTTTAAAGATGTAAAACCTCTCATCCACAATAAAAAACAAACAAAAAAACCCACTAATATGCCTGGCTGCAGCAAAGCAGTCTTACACCTGATTCTCAAACATGACTTCCCAGGAAATTTGACCCAAATAATAAAATAGAGACCATGTTTAGGTAAGTCCTATAAATGCAGTGTTTGATTTCTTTTACATACGAGTGATAATTAATTTTTGTTGTTTCAATAGAATAAATTTCTAATTCCACAACATTCTCTATCCACCAACATTTGTTAAATATTTCACCCCAACTTACAACTTATGGAAAGTATTTTCTAAGGAACAACAAAAACTCAACAGTTTGGAAAATAGAGAAAGTAGTTTTCCACTGTTTACCTTGTATATCGGGAAGATATTTCTGATACTGGTCAATTTCACTGCTAAAAATAGCAAATGCTAATCTTTTCAGAAGCATGGCTCTCTGCTCTAGTTCCACATCACGGTTTGCAAAGAGATTAAGTGAACTGCTTTGGGCCACAGCTACCCGAGCTGAGGGGGACAAAAAAACAAGTAAGAGAGGTTGTTACAGTCATTTAGCGATTTGAAAAAAGATGCTTGTGCTTTTCGTTTTTAAGAACGTCTAGAAACCCTATGACATCCGAGAGGGAGGCGCTTCGGGTGGAGGACTGGGGAGCTCTTCTCCAAGGCAGATGGGCTGGCACACAGAACCAGCATACACAAGTCAGTGTGGAGAGAGAAGAAAATTGAGGACTGACTGTAGGTTTCAGAAGTTAAAATCACTAACAATGCCCCTTTATAAAGCCCTTTATTATTTTATGCCATCTGTCTGCCTAAATCCTTCTCATTGTTTTGAAAGCTTCTGGCCTGGCCCAGCTGAGCCCACCGAGCTCTCCCTCCTGTCTTGTACTCACCTCCATTCCCTCTTTGCAGCCACTCTGTCTTCTTTGCTCTTTCATGAACTCAGTAAGCTTGTTCCTATCCTGAGGACTTTATAATTTTTGTCCTTTATTTCCTAGAATACTTTGTCCCTAGGCATGCTCATAGGTGTCTTTTTTTCTTTTAGTTTCACCTCAAGTATGAGCTCCTGAGCTGTTATTTAAAATCTATTGTAACGCCCTGTTTCCTTCACAACTTCTTACTTGCTCTCTGAAATAATTTTACTTACTGGATTAAGGTGAGCATAATGCCTGGCACATTTTTGTCTTTTAATAAATAATTGTTAAAAAGATGAATCTCAACCTTAAACCTGTGGAGATTAGAGAATACACTCTCCTTTTTCTAGAGGGGAAACTGCCGCTTGGTTAAGAAGGGACATAAAATTCTAGGGATTCATCCAACTTTGCTGCTATGTAAGATCATTAGTTGGATAATTTTCAAACTTTAAGAAAATCAAGAAAACTTTTTTTTCCAGATGAAATACTATGAGGAACCCCAATTTATAAACAAACAAAATAGATAATTAGTGGGGTGGAAAGTGACTCTACTCTCTCTTCATTCAAAGAAGATAAACACAGCCCCAGTATCTTCTTTTTGGGGTCTCACTTCCCCTACCAAAGAGGGAATCCACACCCCCTGCAGTGGAAGCCTGGAGTCCTGCCCCCGGGATGGATGGCCAGGGAATCCCCCAGAACCCTAGGACTTAGGTGACTTGTTTGATAGGCCTGTCCCCGTTGCCTGCTTTTCTCCGCCTTCCTGGCGGTCAGTCCTTCCTTCGGTGATTACTGAGTGCCAGGTTCCATGCTATGTGTTGGGGGAACAAGTTAGAGACAAATGTGACAAGGCCGAATAGTTTACTGATGATTTACCCACTAGGCTGTCTTCCTCAAGTTTCAATATTATATTCCTGTAGGGCACTAAGCATCACTATTACCTGACAAAGAGCTAATTCATAGTTTCTGGACAAGAGCAAAGCAAATAAGAATGGCTCATGTACAGGAAAGACACTTAGGTTGTCATCCATAGTACTCACTCATTAAATCTCTAAACGTTGTCTTATCATGTGTCATCAGATTGTCCATAATTGCTCTCCAACTGAAAGAAACCAGGATCATGATATGTAATTAACATTTTGTTGTTAGTATTTAACAAGTGTTCTACTTTGCAGATAGCAGCTGATTTCAACAGATCCTGTGAGATGCATTAGCATGTTGAATAGAAGCAGGAGGACTTACTGGTTAACACAAGAGGCATCCATCTGAAAGAAACTGGGGTCCATAAAGAGGTCAAAGGCTTCTTTTTTCCAAGCTCTCCGTGTGTACTGATACCCACTAAGACTGCTCAGCAGCTGGACACAGGCTCGATAACTGGGGGCATTATGTGCACTGGGAGGAAGGAAAACCACATTAACCTCTCTGTTATAACTTTATTCATCATATTAAGTTACTCATAAGTGTTCACATTTACCTAAAGTAATGATGGGAAATAGAAAGCACTTGTGTAAGAGAAACATTTTTTATCACTGTAATTTAAGGTAAAAATAAAGTCATTTTGTGATAATTTCATTTTTGGAATAAAGGAACACAACTTATTTTTAACAGAATACAAGTTAACTAACACATCTAGTTAAATAATAGTAGTACCTATGATTTCGGAGGTAGGGCACAACATAATGCATAATATTTACAAGTAAAGGAATGACTCGTTCTTTTTCATCACTGTAGAAAACCATATCCAAAAGATGAGCCAAAACCTAAAAAAAAAAAACATAAATGAAATGGAATGTATAATCTGCGAGCTGAAACTGACAGCATCTAGAGGTGGTTTTCAGTCTGTAAGAACATCTAGAATACCTTAAAATTAGAAAAATCTAAAAGCAAATTCTTTAAATCCATTTTTACATGAATGGCTTCTGCCACTATTTGCATTCTTTTCCATTGCAACTAAAGAATATACATATGGGCAAATATTACTAGGAAGAAGAGAAAAAAAGAGAGGTTAAGAACCTTCCAATGTGATAGGGAGTAAACACCAAATTTAAGACTAGAAACTCAGTACCTCTCTCCCTGACTGGGTTACCAGGGGGTTTAGGAAAAATCCACCCTCATGAATTGGGATGCAACTCTGTCAATTAGCTATTTGCCTTTGGTCATGCTGTTCTAATCTTTGTAAGGTTCAGTAACCCCATCTGTAAAGGGCAAACAAAAAGGAACTGCAGGTCTGTGTGAAAGAAAGTGAAAGTGAAAGTGAAGTCGCTCAGTCGTGTCCGACCCTTTGCGACCCTGTGGACTGTAGCCCACCAGGCTCCTCTGTCCATGGGATTCTCTAGGCAAGAATACTGGAGTGAGTTGCCATTTCCTTCTCTAGGGGATCTTCCCAACTCAGGGATCGAACCCAGGTCTCCCACATGGCAGGCAGACGCTTTAACCTCTGAGCCACCAGGGAAGTCACAGCATGTATATAAAAATGTTTGGTAAACTGTAAATACTTAATAGTGACCAGCATCTTTATATCACTTCTACCCTTCCCTACCAAACTGTGATACAAAAGCACTGTTCAATTTTAAACAGTACACTTGTAAAAAATAGTGCATGGTTGGGGGGCAATGTCTAAAGTTGCTAAAGTCATGTCTGACTCTTTGTGACACCGTGAATTACACAGTCCATGGAATTCTCCAGGCCAGAATTATGGAGTGGATAGCCTCTCCCTTCTCCAGGGGATCTTCCCAACACAGGCATCGAACCCAGGTCTCCCACATTGCAGGCGCATTCTTTACAAGCTCAGCCACAAGTGAAGCCCAAGAATACTGGAGTGGGTAGTGTATCCCTTCTCCAGCGAATCTTCTAGACCCGAATCTTCAGAACCGGGGTCTCTTGCACTGCAGGTGGATTCTCTACCAACTGAGCTATCAGGGAAGCCCATAAAAATGTTTGGTAAACTGTAAATACTTAATAGTGACCAGCATCGTTATACCACTTCCACCCTTCCCTACCAAACTGTGATACAAAAGCACTGTTCATTTTTAAACAGTACACTTGTAAAAAAAAATAGTGCATGCGGGGGCAGGGGGCAAGGTCTAAATTGCTGTCATTAATATTTAACAAACTACTAATCTGAACACAAAGTCTACACTTTATTTTATATACTGATTTCTTGAACTACAAAATAGTATTTCAAATTAAAATCTCCTTTGTAAGAACTACTTACTGTTTACTTGAAAGTTCATGTGAAAAAATCTGACAATATTTACCTCAGAAAGTAACGTCAGTGCATGGACACTATATACAGAAGGAGTTATGTTTGAGGTTTCCATTGCAGGTGATAACATGTCTAAATAAGAAAAAAGACAGGTAAAGATACAGTTAGGTTTCTTCCCCACTGAAAAGAACTACATGTTAAACACGAGAAAAGGGGGGGTTTTACAGCGATTACAGTGCTGACTGCAATAGTTTCTCAATGAGTGGTGGTGGTGCTTCGGTTGCTAAGTTGTGTTTGTCTCTTGTGACCCCATGAACTGCAGCCAGCCAGGCTTCTCTGTCCGTGGGTTTCTCCAGGCAAGAATACTGGGGTGGGTTGCCATTTCCTCCTCCCGGGGATCTTCCCGACCCAGGGATTAAACCTGGGTCTCCTGCATCGCGGGCAGATTCTTTACAGCTGGGTCACCAAGGGACAGATGCCTGCAAATACAAACTTCAGTGCAGGGGGACCAATACCTTCAACATCAGATTCCAAATTGGTTCCATCTACCATTATTTTGGGAGAAGGCTTAACTTCAAGATTCCGCCGCAGCCATGTTGTCTGTTCCAAAGAAGAACCAGCAACTGCACCAATTGCATCGACTATTTTATGAGTCACATCCTGAAGAAACAAGGAGAACCCATTATATCTCCATGTGTACCCAGGCGCACACATGAAACTTCACAGATGATCTTATCTGACCTTCCCATCTTATATTTGAGAGCACTGAGAACAGAGTTTTGGCAACAGTGCTCAATTCAGAATGACGTACCTGGAGGTCTCTTTGGTCTTTTTTATTCTCCAAACTAGGGTTTTTCATGATAAACTCATTCAGAACTCTGAAAGAGTCAAAGAAAAAAAAAATAAAAACAGGAATATTAGTGTGAAGAAAATGATGTAATATAATTTTTCACAGCAAGTGGTTTTATGGTCTCAATTTTAATTTTATATGTGTAATGAATATGGGTATATATGGACATTCAATGACTCAGGTGAAATGCATAAACCTATGCATGTAAACACCTGTACAAGGGTGTTCATAACAGCATTATTTATAAAATCGAAATGTCCAGCAATAGAAGAGATAAACTGTGGTATATTCATACTATGAAATAGTAAGCAGCAATGAAAATGAATGAATTGTAGCCACATGAAATTACACGGATAATTTTTATTAAACATGTGCTGTATGAAAGTAGTAGCCATAAAACAGAGTTGTTGTTCAAAACCAAGGCAACATTTATCTGTGGCACTATATGTCAGAATAGAGACTATCTTGGGGAGAAGGGAAAGGACAGTAATTAGGAGGGAACTTGAGGGGACATATGCTGTCTCACTTCTTAATTTAGGTTTGTGATTATACAGTTGACATCTTCACTTTATAATAACTTATAATTTGTATGTTTTCTGTGATTTATATATTAACAAAAAATTTAAAAACATAAACCCCATCAACCTTAAATTGTAATATAAAAATGGTTTCTTTATGTGTATAATAGATTAAAAAGAATTCTTGAATGTAAGAAATCTGTTTCCATTGTTTGCTAAAATTCTACTCAATATTTAACTTGATTTTATTAACTATATGCATAATTATTTCCAAACTAACATGTAAAGTGATATTGAAGACCAATCATATAAATTTCTATTTTATAATTAGGAATTTTTAGAGGATCAGTGGAAGGGTTGGGAGAAAAAATAAACCATCCAATTTAAAAAAGGAGTTTTCTTGTATAAGTGAAAATGTCCAACTTTTAATTTAAATACTCAGAAGGTACACACATTGAGAAGGAGGTAGAACACTTCATTATCTGAGAAATGAGAAAGGAAGAAAAAACAGGTGACGAAACAAAAAAATCTTGCAGAGGAGAAGGTACAAGTCTAACCGTTGGTTTTAATTTTTAATGAGATTAGCAGGATATTTGGTGATGATTCAAAGAGCTGTCCATATATTCCTTCTTTGAGCCTTAGAACAATTTAGAGGTAGGTAGTCCAGTCCAGTTCAGCTGCTCAGTCGTGTCTGACTCTTTGCAACCCCATGAATCGCAGCACGCCAGGCCTCCCTGCCCATCACCAACTCCCGGAGTTCACTCAAACTCAGGTCCATTGAGTTGGTGATGCCATCCAGCCATCTCATCCTCTGTCGTCCCCTTTTCCTCCTGCCCCCAATCCCTCCCAGCATCAGAGTCTTTTCCAATGAGTCAACTCTTCACATGAGGTGGCCAAAGGCGGGTACTATTACTCTTGACAGATGGGAAAATAGCCTTGGAAAAGTTTATTGATGTACCCTCAGTCAGAGATGAGAGTTAGAACTAGATATCTAAAGAGAAGAATCAGAAATCTTTACGGGAACATTGTTCTGATTTCCAGGGTTTACAGTTATCTCTCATCAATAAAAATTATCATACACGCTAATTATCTCTGGTCCAGGAATTACAGACACTGAGCCCACTGCTCTTTCCACTACACCTTCAATGTCGTAAAACCCCTTCAGATTTCTGGTTTAGAAAACAGCATGAGGGTCTAGGGATCATTGCTAGGGTTCGCGGTGTTACTCAGCTTCTACAGGCTGACCAGCTCTCCTCTAACTCTCGTCCTTGTTCTTCCACCTCCTCTCTGCTTCCTGGTGTAAGACTACATTCCTACATTTACCAAAATCTCGAGTTCATTTTACCAAAGAACCCTCTAACCCTAACCCTCCCTCTACTTCAAAATTTTCTAGACCACTGGTTGCCAAAGCAGAATCACTGGTTCCCTTCAGGACAACAGAGAAGCTAAGCCTGTATACAGAACCACCCAACTACACTTTTAAAAAGCACCAGCAGAGCTACAGAGGTTGACTAGGGTTGAAGTTCTCTGCATGTGGTTGAGTTTACATCCCATTCAGTGGAATAACACATTGAACGTCTGAAGTAATGCAAACAGGTTGGAGACAAGGTTATTCCCTTTCGCGAATTTCCCTCTTCTGTCTCAAGCAGTCCTTTTCAAATTTCAGGATGTAATGAAATCACTTGAGACCCTTGTTAAACTGCAGATTCTGGTTCGGGTGGTCTGGGTTGGAGCTTGAGAGTCTACATTTCCGACAATCTCCCAGGTGACTCTATTGCTGCTGGTTGAAGGATCAACCTGAGTCACAAGGTTTTAGAGGAAATGCAGCCTCTTTCTCACCCTTACCCCTGCCATTCCCTGGTCTCCATCCCCTCCCAGCTGTCTCTGGAGTCCGGTGCTCCCAAGGAGGCCCCCGCCCCCTACAATCTCCTATGGAACACTCTCCCCTTAAATAAGAGTTATTATCAGCCAGGCACCACTCTAGGAATTTAACAAACACTAAATGATCCTCATAACAACTTTATGTGGTAGGCACTATTATCATCTCCATTTTACAGATGGAAAGGTTATATAGCCTGTGCAGGGCCTTAGAGCAAAGAAGTAAAGGAGCTGGGATTTGAATTCAGGCAGAGTCTTTGCTGTTCCCTACTCAACATCGTCAGGTTTCCTTACCATTAATGATGACTTTCAAATCACATTTCCTTCTGCTACCTTGTCAGTTCTCTTTCTTTTCATGATCAAGCAAACTCAAAGACTACTTCACGCTAACTTTTTTCACTCTGACCCTTTCCCTTAACGTCTGTGCTTATTATTTCATCCAACTCTTTTTTCCTAAATTACCAATCCTCCTCGGATCATCAATAAATACAGCCTCTTTTTATACATCATCTTCCCTAATCTCTCTAAAGGGGTTAGCCATGCCTTAGCTTCTCTTTGCTTCTAGAACACTGAAAATACCTGTTTTTCTTCTACCTTTCTGATGTTTTTTTCTATCTCCTTTGTTGGCCCCCTTTCCTTCTTTTCTTGTCCTGTTACTTCAATCCAATAATCCACAGCACACAAACCTGCTACCTCCCATTAGAAACGATTCTATCTTCTTTCCCCTATGATCTATTCTACTACTAACTTGCTGGTCATATCCCTCCTCAAAACCTACCATCATTCCCATCCCCTGCCCAAGACCAAATTTCTTTAAAAAATGGAAATTCCTTTCCCATTCCAGCTCCCATCTCCCTCTCTCTTTCACCCACCGTTCCACTGCTATGCCTGCACCACAGCCAAAGCAGACAAGGCACCTTGCCCAGTAACCCCTCCCTGGTCCACAAAGGCGTTTCCCTCCTACCATCTCCACTCACTGAGCAAATATTTTCTGGGGACATATTATAAATCAAGAATAATGGAGAGTAAAGATACTATCCGGACATCATGGTGCTTGCAGTCAAGGGTAACTAGAATTTACCAAATAATCATGCACATTATTAACAGAGATCAGGAAACAACAATGCAGAGAATGACTTTTATGTTCAGGGTTCTGAACTCAAATGACTATTAAGTTCCCCTTCCGTCATCCTGCTCGCCTCTGCCCCTTTCAGTCCCACACTTTCTCATCACCAAGTGACCACTGCTGCAACAGTTTCCACTAGCCTGTTTACATTTTGCATATGTATAAACACACAATGTTGCCTCCATAATCCCACTCCCCCGGCAAAAGGTAGAGATCACACCATCACCCAAAACATGTTATTCAGCAATCAGAGACAATGAACACTATTCTTTTAATTGAAATCATTTTTTAAGGGAAACTGCTTACCCAAGTATAAGAAACTGCCCTGGCGCTGGCAGGCTCAGTTGTATGGAATCTTTCAGAAGTATCAGCAGTGATGCCCAGCTATCCACTAAACTGGGCACTGGAATTCTGCAAGATGAACACAGTTTCTATACACAGAGAAAGCCAATATCAACTTTAATTTTCCCTGTATTTCCCCAGTCTTTACCCTATTTTCCTACTTTCTCTGAAAATTTCCTAAATTTGATAGACTGTGATACTGTGATAGAACATTTCTGAAAGCTTTATATTTTCTACTCTTATTATATGTAAAAAGAAAACCAAGCATACATACTTAAAATATCCAGTGTAACTTATTACAGTAGAAATTTTGCCACAGAAATACCAGTTCTTAACCACACTGACTTTCAAAATGCAGCTCAATAGATTTGTTTGATTACTGACATCATAGTTACCTACTCCCTTCCCTATTCTCTCCACGTCTCTCTTCTATTAGCTCGTTCTCCTTCACTTACAAGCCTCTATCTCATCTAAGGGAGGGCTGTCAATCTATCCAGAATATCAGTCTCTCACCTCTAGAGAAATAAGATTCTCTTTGTTTCTTCTTGACCTTAACCCTAACTCTTCTACCTAAACTTAGATTTTCAGGCAGTCCCTATTCTAAATCACAACCAGTTTAACCTAACTTTATAAATGTTAGTCATCAATCACAAACTGATGCCAAGTTTGATGATTAAAATGGAAAACATTCTTATAAGGGAGGATTAAAATTAAGGTTCTTGAATAAGAAGTTTATCAAAATTCAAATCAATGAAATTCTGTTCAGATGTCAGCTAAATGGAAAACTGGAATGCCGTAACAAGAAGATATTGTCATATCATTGCTGCTGCTGCTGCTGAGTCGCTCCATTAGAAAAAAAAAACAAAAACAGATTGATGACCTTGTGTTCTCACCTATATCAAAATAATGGATCAGTGGAAACAGGCATAGTTTCAAGAACAGGATGTAGTTTATTTATAGTTGAATGATTTTCTTACAATTCAGTGTTTTAATGTCCAGTGTACTTTAATATACTTAGGTCTTTGTATCTGTAGGATCCACATGACTGGGTCATTAAGAGGCCAACTGCCTTTATTAATATTTCAACAAACAATGTTTTTCTGTTTCCAGTATTAGTTCTTTTAGTTTTAGAAGGAAAAAAAATAAGTAACTTCTTGAAAGAATTCAGGTGCCTTCTTCCTTGTTTCCTAATTTTATACACTGCTAAATAAAGTGAGGAGAGATCCACAGCAGTTGTCTTACCTTTGAATATAAGCATAGAAAAACTGAAGCATGCAGACTTCCAAAGAAAGATGTTTCTATAAACAAAAGAAACCGATTTTATAGTGTAGAAAAATGCTGCTTTTTCTTTTCCACAGTTATAACTACTCTGTATTTTACCAGTTTTAAATTTAAAAAATTAAAAGCAAACAAAATCAAACACTAGGTTGTCATCCAAATCATGCAGCTCTCTTCCATGTGGCAGGCAAAACACAAAAGCTATTTAAAAAGCTGAAAGTGGATAGAAAGAATCAAAAGATTCTCAGTTCCCACCCACTCCCATATACAAAGCACACCCCAGTCATTATTTTTAAATGATCCATCGACTTTATAAGCATCAACACTATTTTAATTTTAATCAGCCTATGCTTGGCCGGGCTATCAGAATTAGGTTGACTTTTTTTTTGTTTTTAATAAAATGGAATTTAAATCTATTTTGCCACAAGTTTCTATTAAATTAGGATAGGCAGGTAGGGATAGTTGGTTCCAAATATGAACTAACTCCTAACAGCCTAAAATCTATTCTTTAAAGTTAGTGCTGAATGTAACATATAATAAAAAGAAGGCACCCGCTCTTAAAAATCAATAATAGACAAGAAAATAACACTGATGTCCACTTTCATTTACCAATTTGATTTATTATGTTTTGACACTAACTATTCCCTTGAAAATTTCCCCTTGTACCACATGAGGAAAAATCAAATATCTGATGAATGCAGAACTTAGTTTACTGAGAACAGGGTGGGCAGCAGTTGAGGAGTACAGAACTTGCTCTTATTTGTTTTTATATTCTTCATACTTAGCCTAATGTCTCTGGCACAAGTAGGTGCTCAAAATAATCACACTGAATTGAGCTTTCACAAGCAAATTTAAAATCCTATCACAAATACCTCAGTGGTGATTACAGAACAGTAAGGAAATTGTTACAAAGTTAGTAAGGCCACTGGCTATTTTTGTACAGAAGTAGTACACTCTTTAGGCAATAGAAAAAAATACTGCCATATTTTCAGATATGTGCAATAATTCTTTTAAGGAAGTAATCAGGCCTATTTTGGCTTGGCTTAAAGTCTTATGTGAGCAGTTGGTAAATATTTTTTAAGAAAATTGAACCTCTTAGGTTTGCTGAAATAAGGAGTGGAAAAAGTAGACAAGTTCATAACTTTACTAACTTGTAGACTTTTAGGTCTGCCTAACTAGAGACAACGCACTGGAGTGCAAAGACTTTGTCATTGACTTCTTGGTAGCATAGATTGTACATGGTCAAGAAATGACACCAACTAGAACTAAAGTTATAGCAAAATGTGAGGAGTTTACAGACTTGAGACCCTCATTCCAAAGAGACAGCAGCAAGAAGCTGTGAAAAAGGCAACAACCAAAGTAAACAGACCCTGGGCTCTGGCTTCGGTGCTTTTCCTCTGCATGACCAGAAAAATCTCACCTAAGAATCTGGTCCCACACTTACTCACTGCCTTAGACGTACATATGGAGTGCTATGAGCAGTGATCTGCTCTTCAGTGGCCGCAGGGAGGATCATGCCAGCGGGTCACTGTAGATGCTGGTAACTGTTCTTATTAGGGCAGAGTGAGAACACGTGCACTCATCTCTGCAATCTATTTAAAGGGATGCACTGGACAGAAAATAACTTCCCTACCAGGGTCACCTCTGAAACACAACTGGGAACAAATCAAAGGACAGCGCCTCTTACCTTGTCCTTGGCTATGGCGGGGGGCTGCTTTAAGACATCTTTCACAGTCTGTATAACAGTCTCTGCCCTCATGACACTGATAGACCGGACCAGTTCTACCAGTAAGAGCTGTTCTTCACTGGCTGCAGGAATAACCTGGAGAACACATCATTGTATTCACTTATGTACGGGTACAGGGAAATCTTTTAAGAGAAATCACACAATTAAGAGAATATGTTATGGCCTCTTTTAATATAAAGGCCCTTTCCTGTCCCTTGATGACTTTGGGTAAATTTCATTTTTTATCAATATAACACAGGTACATTGTTTCAAAAAGACAAACAGGACAAGGTATCTTTTAAGAAAAAATAGCAGTGTGCTTGCACTTATGCCTCAAAATGACCAGGCTCAACTCTTGGCTCTTTCTTATCATTTCTGAGTAATAGTTGTGGTTATTTTTCCTATTTCAGAATATTTTCTTCAATTTTACACATTATCTACTGACATCCTACTTCAGAAGACAAAGTTCTGGTTCTATTACACTCTTCTCCCTATCCTTCCACCACAGTTACATCATAATTTCATTTAAATCTACACCTAGTATTCATATGATTACTTACAGTTATGCTGTATATTATCAGTATACATGTCTTCTCTTGTATGACTTTTTGTTTTTCCTAAACTGATTTTTTGTGTGTGCCAATTTTTAAAATAATCCTCATTTACTGATTCCAACTGAAAAATCTTAACAAGTCTACATTAATAAGATAATCTGCTTCAAAGAAATATAATCGTTTTATTAAAATATTTATTTTTATTTATTTGGCCATGCCAGGTCTTAGTTGGTGGCATGCAAACTCTTAGATGCAGTATGTGGTACCTAGCTTCCCAACCAGGGATCAAACCTAGGCCCCCTGCATTGAGAGTACAGAGTATTAGCCACTGGACCACATGGAAGTCCCAAAATAATTGTTTGTACTTTAATAGTTTTTAAGGATCTTCTTAAAGAAACACTGAATATGATGAACTACATCTGCATACTATCATTCATTTCAGAGTGGTTTATGATATGAAGAATTATTTATGCATATTTTGTTTCCCCAATATTCACTAAAATCATGATAAAAAAAAAAAGATGTATGAATAATTATATATCAACCAGAAGATGTATGAAATAAATGCATATCTATCAATGGAAAGTATTATAGTGCCCTATTCACAATGTTTTATGTGTAAATGTGTTTAAAAATATGATAGTATGTATAAGAAAACATAGTTTTTCTTATGCAGTATGACTTCAGTTGGATTTTTCTATCTTTATAAAAAAAATCTTCCTTAATTGTCACAACATATTTAATAGAAGTGTGTGCATATACACGAGTGCATTTGTGTGTCTACACTGTTTTCGTTTGCTTGGCCTTCTCTATCATAAGTTTATCCCCAAAGAATCCAACAACTGTAAATCTCCTCTGATTACATGCTCAAAAACATCAGATCAGATAACTAACCTACCTTTTCCCCTCCTGCTTTCTCTTGAGGTATCTCTGATAGATGTCTTTCTGTTCTACCCTGGTTTGGTACTCTCTAGGCTTGCTATATAGTATCATCTTGATATTTCTCCTGTGACCATCAGCCTTTCTTTTTTCGTGTGTTGGAACTCCTGTTTCTTGGATCCCATGCTGCCTTCTTGTTTTATTTCTCCCCTGCTGGGGATACATCTTACAGTATTTGAGAAAGGGTGAATCAACTGCAATTTTTTTTGGAGACACTTCAAAGTCAAAACTCACCTGAGTGACACTTTGGCTGGCTAAAGCACTACAGATTGAAACTAAATTTCCAATCATGAATTCTAGTGTTCCTAATGATAAGTCATATCATCATCCATCAAATATGACCAGTATTATCTCTTTAGAAGGTTATCAGACCTCCTTTTCATCTCTGGTGATCTGACATTACTTACTGATCTTTATATAGACAGATCTCTTTTCACAGTGCCTATAAAAACTCATTTCCTTTACTTCTGGGGAATTTCCTTGTAATATTTCTTAGATACATTTCTCCCGCATTTTTTCTATTTCTTCTTTCTTCAAAAAGATACTGCACCTCCAGTATCATTTCCCTAATTTAAAAATCTCCTTTCCTCTATTTTCCACAACTCTATATTTACATTCTATATCTGATATTTATCTACTTTCACTTCTCTTATACTGATTTTGTTTTGCTTCTGCTAAAAAATTTTGACATTTAAGACAATTTAAAATTTTTGCAATCAGTCGGTTCAGTTGCTCAGTCGTGTCCGATTCTTTGCAACCCCATGAATCGCAGCACGCCAGGCCTCCCTGTCCATCGCCAACTCCCAGAGTTCACTCAGACTCACGTCCATCGAGTCAGTGATGCCATCCAGCCATCTCATCCTCTATTGTTCCCTTCTCCTCCTGCCCCCAATCCCTCCTAGCAGCAGAGTCTTTTCCAATGAGTCAACTCTTCGCATGAGGTGGCCAAAGGATTGGAGTTTCAGCTTTAGCATCATTCCTTCCAAAGAAATCCCAGGGCTGATCTCCTTCAGAATGGACTGGATGGATCTCCTTGCACTCCAAAGGTCTCTCAAGAGTCTTCTCCAACACCACAGTTCAAAAGCATCAATTCTTCAGTGCTCAGCTTTCTTCACAGTCCAACTCTCACATCCATACATGACCACTGGAAAAACCACAGCCTTGACTAGACAGACCTTTGTTGGCAAAGTAATGTCTTTGCTTTTCAATATGCTATCTAGGTTGGTCATAACTTTTCTTCCAAGGAGTAAGGGTCTTTTAATTTCACGGCTGCAATCACCATCTGCAGTTATTTTGGAGCCCCAAATAATCTCTTATTTCATAGATGTAATATAATTTTACCTGTTGAAATTTACATTTTCTTCTGTTACCTGCACTATTACTTTTGACTTTCTCTATCTACTTGTTTTGGTCTTTATCTAATTTTCAGAGGCTTTCTTCATGTGACTGGTATTCCTTGGCTCTCTATTTCCCAGGTAGCTCAGCTGGTAAAGAATTCACTTGCAATGCAGGAGACCTTGGTTTAATTTCTGGGTCAGGAAGATCCCCTGGAGAAGGGATAGGCCACCTACTCCAGTATTCCTGATTGCAAACTTCCATGGACAGAGGAGTCTGGCAAGCTATAGTCCATGGGGTCGCAGAGTTGGACATGACTAAGCACAGCACAGCAATAATAAAAACTGTATGCAAATATATTCAGAGTCCTGATTAAGTGTCACGTATTGGTAAGTGCCATATATATATATGCATACCCTTCCTTCCTCCCTTGCCTCTTTCCATCCACCCTGCCTCCCTTTGGTTCGGATTCTCACAACCCCATAAAGCAGTAATGCTGCCCTGAGGATGTTATATAGCTAGTGAGTGGAGAAGTCAATATTTGAACCCCACGGACCTGGTTTCAAAGTATGAGGTCTTAACAACTATATTACTACTGCCTTTCAAAAAAGAAATTAAAAGGTGATGGGAAGCCAATTTAGGTGCAAGACTACTGGATAGGTGGCCCTTCTGGGGTAGTGCCAGCAGCCTAGTTCTGGAGTCCTTTTTTGTTGTTGTTGTTGTCGTTAGGAGACACAAAAATTTAAGTAGCTTAGGTCTTTTTTCTTGGTCAGGCCATTTTCCTAGAGAGGAATCCTAAAAACTCCAACCTGAGGAACATAATGGCTTTCTGCCATCTTGCTGGGGTGAGGGTGACTCCATTTTTCAGAATGTAGACTTTTCCTGACTGCTGTTTGCAGCATGATGTCTAATTACTACCTGTATGAACCCTGTACTTGGATGCAATCTCAAAAATGACAGAATGATCTCTTTTCACTTCCAAGGCAAACCATTCAATTTCACAGTAATCCAAGTCCATGCCCTGAGCACTAATGCTGAAGAAGCTGAAGTTGAATAGTTGTGTGAAGATCTACAAGACCTTCCGGAACTAATACCCAAAAATGATGTCCTTTTCATCATAGGGGACTGGAATGCAAAAGTAAGAAGTCAAGAGATACCTGGAATCACAGGCAAATTTGGCCTTCGAGTACGGAATGAAGCAGGGCAAAGGCTAACAGAGGTTTGTCAAGAGAACACACTGGTCACAGCGAACACCCTCTTCCAACAACACAAGAGAAGACTCTACACATGGACATCACCAGATGGTCAACATCAAAATCAGATTGATTATATTCTTTGAGGCCAAAGATGGAGCAGCTCTATACAGTCAGCAAAAACAAGACCAGGAGCTGACTATGGCTCAGAAGAACTCCTTATTGCCAAATTCAGACTGAAATTGAAGAAAGTAGGGAAAACTACCAGATCATTTAGGTATGACCTAAATCAAATCCCTTACGATTATACAGTGGAAGTGACAAATAGACTCAAGGGATTAGATCTGATAGACAGAGTGCCCAAAGAACTATGGACGGAGGTTCATGACACTGTACAGGAGGCAGTGATCAAGACCATCCCCAAGAAAACAAAATGCAAAAAGGCATAAGGGTTGTCTGAGGAGGCCTTACAAATAGCTGAGAAAAGAAGAGAAGTGAAAGGAAAGATATACCCATATGAATGAAGAGTTCCAAAGAATAGCACAGAGAGAGAAGAAAGCCTTCCTGAGTGATCAGTGCAAAGAAATAGAGGAAAAGAACAGAATGGGAAAGACTAGAGATCTCTTCAAGAAAATTAGAGATACCAAGGGACCATTTCACGCAAAGATGGGCTCAATAAAGGACAGAAATGGTATGGACCTAACAGAAGCAGAAGACATTAAGAAGAGGTGGCAAGAATACACAAAAGAACTATACAAGAAAGATCTTCACAACCCAGATAACCATGGTGGTGTGATCACTCACCTAGAACCACACATTCTGTAATGTGAAGTCAAGTGGGCCTTAGGAAACATCACTACAAACAAAGCTAGTGGAGGTGATTGAATTCCAGTTGAGCTATTTCAAATCCTAAAAGATGATGCTGTGAAAGTGCTACACTCAATATGCCAGCAAATCTGGAAAACTCAGCAGTGGCCACAGGACTGGAAAAGGTCAGTTTTCATTCCAATCCCAAAGAAAGGCAAAGCCTAAAAATGTTTAAACTACCACACAATTGCACTCATCTCACATGCTAGCAAAGTAATCCTCAAAATTCTCCAAGCCAGGCTTCAATAGCACATGAACCATGAATTTCCAGATGTTCAAGCTGGATTTAGAAAAGGCAGAGGAACCAGAGATCAAATTGCCAACATCTGCTGGATCATCAAAAAGCAAGAGAGTTGCAGAAAAATATCTACTTCTGCTTTATTGATTATGCCAAAGCCTTTGACTGTGTGGATCACAATGGACTATGGAAAATTCTTCAAGAGATCGGAATACCAGACCACCTGACCTGCCTCCTGAGAAATTTGTATGTAGGTCAAGCAGCAACAGTTAGAACTGGACATGGAACAACAGACTGGTTCCAAATTGGGAAAGGAGTATGTCAAGGCTGCTTATTGTCACCTGGCTCATTTAACTTTTTGCAGAGTACATTATGCAAAATGCTGGGCTGGATCAAGCACAAGCTGGAATCAAGATTGCCAGGAGGAGTATCAATAACCTCAGATACTCAGAAGATACCACCCTTATGGCAGAAAGTGAAGAACTAAAGAACCTCTTGATGAAAGTGAAATAGGAGAGTGAAAAAGTTGGCTTAAAACTCAACATTCAGAAAACTAAGATCATGGCATCTGATCCCAACACTTCATGGCAAATAGATGGGGAAACAATGGAAACAGTGGCAGACTTTATTCTTTTGGGCTCCAAAATCACCTCAGATGGTAACTGCAGCCATGAAATTAAAAGACGCTTGCTCCTTGGAAGAAAATCTATGACCAACCTAGACAGAATATAAAAAAGTAGAGACATTATTTTGCCAACAAAGGTCCGTCTAGTCAAAGCTATGGTTTTTCCAATAGTCATGTATGGATGTGAGAGTTGGACTATAAAGAAAGCTGAGTGCCAATTAGAATTGATGCTTTTGAACTGTGGTGTTGGAGAAGACTCTTGAGAATCCCTTGGACTGCAAGGAGATCCAACCAGTCCATCCTAAAGGAAATCACTCCTGAATATTCATTGGAAGGACTGATATTGCTGTAACTCCAATACTTTGGCCACCTGATGNTTGAACTGTGGTGTTGGAGAAGACTCTTGAGAATCCCTTGGACTGCAAGGAGATCCAACCAGTCCATCCTAAAGGAAATCACTCCTGAATATTCATTGGAAGGACTGATATTGAAGCTGAAACTCCAATACTTTGGCCACCTGATGTGAAGAACTGACTCACTGCAAAAGACCCTGATGCTGGGAAAGGTTGAAGGTGGGAGAAGAAGGGGACGACAGAGGATGAGATGGTTGGATAGCATCACCGACTCAATGGATATGAATTTGAGTAAGCTCTGGGAGTTGGTGATGGGAGTCTGGCATGCTCCAGTCCATAGGGTCACAGAGTCGAACTGACTGAGCGAATGAACTGAACTGTGAACCTTGTGCCCTTGGATCAAGAGTCTCTTTTCATAAACTCTTCACAAAGTAAACGTGACTCCAGTATCCTGTTGGGGTAGGGTAAGAGAAGTGGGTGGCTGCTTGGGTTTGGAAAAGGGAACTATAAACTTTCAGTCCTATAAACTATAAACAATCAGTCCTCCAGATTTCAGCCCCATCCTAACTCTTTGCCTTTAGAAGTACCTGATACTTCTACTTCCAGACTGTCTATAGATTTACATCAGTAATTGATCCTTTGCTTGCAGCAAATCAGTAGAGCAGAGAAAACTCATATTGATATCCAAGTCAGTTATAACTCAGACATGTGTTTTTTATCGCGCAAAACTTTTTGACACTTGTGGTCATATGACATTTATGACCACACTTATGTGGTCACCCCTCCCAAGTTTTTGTCATTTAAAATTTTTTCACTCTTATTTTTGGTAAGAGGGAAGATAAAAATGCATGTGTTCAATATGCCATGTTAAACCACATGTGCTTAACTAACTTTAAATAATACAATTATCTCAATTCTGTCCAATGTAATATCTACTACTGAATCTTTACATGCAAAATGTCATATAAATGGAATGTTTTTTATTACTTGACATGTGTCAGCATAAACGTAATATGAAATCAACACAAAAATAAGATTAGACACCTTCAGCTAGACCAATCACATATCTTATAGGAATAAATTATTTAATAGCCTTAGTATTCTAGTGAGTCAGTATTTATACCCAATACAGAATAGTTTTTGAGCTTTCAAACTCACAAAGCAACAAAATTTCCACATATATAATCTAAAAACTATATATGAATTACATTTAAGCAGTCACATTGTAACGAAAAGCTAATCAAGATGAAAATTTCTCTCCATACTCTTGCTATGCACTTTAAATGACTATCATTTAAAAAACACATTGTATCTGATTACCATTTCTATACAGCTACAGTTTTAATATCAGGTGAATTTCCTTTTTCATATAAAGTATCTTTTATAGTTAAGAAATTTAGGCAATATATTATCATCTAAACTGGAAGACAAACTTACTTTTCTGTGACCCATCCCATCCCAGCCCCTAATCCCACTGCAACTAATGGAAAATTGAAACTCAGCATGTATTCATCATATGTTTACCAAGTGAAAAAATAAGCACATACCTTGGTCCTGGTGGGAGCTTTGTTCTGTCTTCTCTCATTCCACACAAAGGCAATGGCAGCCATAAAGTGAACACCATGATTCATGGAAATGGGCCCCAGTAACTCTAGGATCTGCTGCCTCAAGTTCTAAAAACATTTGAGCAAATTACAGGTACATTAAAAACTATGAAAGCATTAATAACTGGACTGTACTTTTAGCTTTTCTTGGAAGAATATACAGAACTTGTTTGTTTTGCCACCTAAATCATGAGAGTGAAGTGAAGTGAAAGGCGCTCAGTCGTGTCTGACTCTTTGCGACCCCATGGACTATACAGCCCATGCAATTCCCCAGGCCAGAACACTGGAGTGGATAGCCGTTCCCTTCTCCAGGGGATCTTCCCAACCCAGGGGTCGAACCCAGGTCTCCCGCATTGCAGGTGGATTCTTTACCAGCTGAGCTACCAGGGAAGCCCAAGAATACTGGAGTGGTAGATAATGGTGTCTGTGGTAAATAATGGTGGAGGAAAGTTTAATAATGTTAAGAAATGCAACCATGATCATTTTAATTCAAAAGGAAAACAAATAACCTGTAACAGTTTAATCCAAGTATTAAAATAAAACATCACTTTATTTAAATTTTCTGTTGATTTCTAGCCTTCCTCCACAGTGCCAGGTGTGTTCCCAGGCCTCCTAAGTCTAGGAAGTCAGATCTGGAGTAAGATTAGATAATTGAGGGATATCAATTTGATGACTCGCCATAGCAAAACGCTTTTAAACATTCACATAATTTCCCTCTAAATATAAAGAAAAAACTTTGGGAAATATCTGAAAGTATAAGAAGAAAAATAATTTTTGAATCAACCATTAACTTCATCATCCTGAGATAATCACTATTAGCTCATGAATTTTCTTGATTCCTTCTTCTGCAGATTCTTTTTTAACATAATTAGAAACGCAGTATTCGTACAATTATGTAAAATTCCTATTTTACTAAACTTTTAAGCACTTTATATCGACCAAGAATTCTTCAAAACCATGATTACTAGTGGCGACATAATGTAACACTGAGTAAATAATTCGCTTAACCATTCCCTTATTGCTCAGGATCTCTTTTTTCTTGCCATTAAATAAGGCTATGGTGGTGGCTGGCTTTGTCGCTAAGTCGTGTCTTGACTCTTGTGACCCCATGGAGTGTAGCCTGCCAGGCTTCTCTGTCCATGGGATTCTCCAGGCAAGAATACTGGAGTGGGTTGCCATTTCCTTCTCCAGGAGATCTTCCCAGCCCAGGAATTGAACTTGGGTCTCCTGCACTGCATGCAGATTCTTTACTGACTGAGCTAGAGGGAAGCCCATAATATTTATTATAAATAAGGCTATAATAAATATTATACATATTTACATAATTTTGATTACTTTAGAATTCATTACTAAAGAAGATTATTAGGTCAAAAACTATGTAACTTAAAGTTCTCTGTACAGCTGCTGCTGCTAAGTCGCTTCAGTCGTGTCCGA
This sequence comes from Cephalophus harveyi, assembly GCA_006410635.1. Classification (NCBI taxonomy): domain Eukaryota; kingdom Metazoa; phylum Chordata; class Mammalia; order Artiodactyla; family Bovidae; genus Cephalophus; species Cephalophus harveyi. The sequence goes on along the minus strand of SJYT01066766.1, from coordinate 1,086,906 downwards.
CTCTGTGCGACCCCATAGACAGGAGCCCAACAGGCTCCCCTGTCCCTGGGATTCTCCAGGCAAGAACACTGGAGTGGGTTGCCATTTCCTTCTCCATTGTGTGAAAGCGAAAAGTGAAAGTGAAGTCGCTCAGTCGCATCCGACTTCTAGCGACCCCATGGACTGCAGCCTACCAGGCTCCTCCATCCATGGGATTTTCTAGGCAAGAGTACTGGAGTGGCTTGCTATTGCCTTCTCCG
>SJYT01066766.1:1069008-1086558 GCA_006410635.1 Cephalophus harveyi | reverse complement strand
AAAGTTCTCTGTACATATTGCTAAACAATTTTCCAGGAGAGATTTGCATATTAAAATGTCAGTCTGAAATGTTCTAAAAAAGGAATAAAGTTATAACATGTATGACTGAATCTCAAAAATATTATGTCACATGAAAGAAGTCAGACACAAAAGATCAAATAATGTATAATTTCTTTTTTACAGGAAATGGCCTGAAAAAGCAAATTGATATACAGAGAAAACAGATTAAGGGTTGATGGTAGTTAGGGATGGGAACCAAGTGCCTGCAGATGGGCACGAAGAATATTTTTGTGGTGACGGCTATGTTGAAACATTAGATTGTGGTGAGAGTACTAAAGTGCTTTAAATTTACTAAAAAAAAAAAAAAAAAAATTATATATGCTTAAAAAGTGTGATTTTTTTTTAATGTCATTTCAAGAAAATAGTTAAAATTACTTGATAACTAATTACACAATCCACACAGAGTATCATAAATACTGCTCAAATTATTCACAGATTTGGAACATAATCTCTAGGGGAGTTGTCAAATAGGCTCTCGAGCTCCAAGGGTGAAGTGTGACTTATCTAACCTTTGTGGCTCCAAGGTTAATAGTGGTAACAGAGGCAGATGCAGCAATGGTCATTTTTTCCGAAGAATCAGCCTGATGCAGCACGCTCCAAAGCAGTGTCACTGAGGACATGATCATGTGAAGGATCGAGAGGATTCCACTGCGGGCTTCAAACAGGTGTTTGTGATCTACGTTGACCAAAAGCTATCAAAGTCAGGGGAAAAAGAAACATATCATTTACTGAGGTTTACAAATGGGGACCTATTAGGCCTCACAGTCTTTAAAAACCAGTCAAATATTTGTGCAGTCTCACTTGGTGATACTGTGTAGTAGGATCCAACAAACAGTAGTGGATAATGGCTGTGATCCCTTCCAAAAGGGTAAGAATCATATCTGGTGGGATAATTGATGCCATCCACAGAGGCCTGAAAGAAAACGTATCCATGTGAACACAAGTTCTGTGAACAAGAAGTTCGTGTTTCATCAATAATAAATGTCCAGCATGTGCTAAGCACAAAGTAAGGGCTCAATAAATATTATATAAATAAATGACTAAATAAATAAATTAGGAGCTTTTATATCCTCATCTAATAAAATAGCTGTGACACATTAAATGTACTAAAGTTCTTTGGGGATAACAAATTCTAAACAAAATAAATAAGTACAGCCAGCCAATCTCTGGCAACCATGTAATGGCAGGCGTATCAGTATTAAAGGATACAGCCAGTTTTCTTATATCCAGTACATGAGCTCACACAGGAAATAAACCAGACACTAGTCTATTAAACACTCGGATAAATTTTGACAGGTTAATTTTGAATATGGCCTGGGGATACAGATAAAATTCGACACCAGACAATGAAAATTCAAAACAAGAAATAAAATCAGATGGGAAAAGTATTCATAATTTTAAATTAATTTTAGTGTGACATTAACTTGCACATCGGAGAAGGCAATGGCACCCCACTCCAGTACTCTTGCCTGGAAAACCCCACGGATGGAGAAGCCTGGAAGGCTGCCGTCTATGGGGTCACACAGAGTCGGACACGACTGAAGCGACTTAGCAGCAGCAGCAACTTGCGCTTAGATCAATGTATCAGATAAACCAAGGAAACCCTTTGCAAAGCTTTCTGCTACTTTTGCCAGCTCAGTCAAGAAGAGCATCAAAATTAATTTCAGCTCTACGGAGGAAAAAAGTCCTGTTTATCTATCCCTTCTGTTTTCCATTCTTGATTCTTTTATGGATACTCTTCCTCAATTTTCTTCTTTATGAAAATAACATACTACGTGTAACCTAACAATAACCTCTAATTTATTTACCCAAATTGCAACTGACTTTCTACATGATGAAGTGGTCATACATGTAAAAAATGCCAATAATGACAAAATTACAAATCAATTCTTACCTACTATCAGATAATCCTGTTTCATATTTGTACTGTTGAATTAAATTATCTAAATTTCTACAAAGCTGTAGTGTCACAGAGACAACCACTCTCTGGAGAACTTTTCCCATGTAAGGCAGAGTAGATGTGATTAAACCAATCCATTGTGGGTGCATCTTACAGGCACAGTGTTGATGTAAAGCTCGTATCACTGCACAGAGGAACATGCCTTGAGATGTGATTGGCTGGGCATGCAAATACTGAAGAGAAGTCATGGGCTGATGGGGATTGATGTGCTCCAGATCAGACACCACAAAATCAAAACCGGTTTCATTCTCTTCCGGGATAGTCATTACCCTGTGTTCGAGAACAATGAGCCTCTGAAGCACCTTGAGAAGTTGTGACTGGAGTGTGCTGCCATTGTCAAATTCATCTTCAGAGAAATTGATGAGGCTGTCCTCTGAGAAACCTTCTTCCACAGCAATCATGTTCTTACCTGCCACCTTTTCACTGTGCCATTTCTGTGCACTGAAGATAGATGACAGCAAACAGTGAAGAATCACTTTCTGAACTTTGCATTTAGATAACATATCAGAGATGAAACTAGGGAAACCTTTTGCTGAGCTTTCTATGACTTTTGCCAGCTCGGTGAAGAGGAGTGTCAAAATTTCGATGCTCATCATCTGCATGTTTCGATTGCCTATTAAATCTTGTGCTGAAACCTTGACATGAGTCGGGTAGTGGCTACGCATATAATATAAACAGAGAGAAATAAGGATTTCTATGTACATAGAACTCCGGAAGTTATGATTTGAGTCCACTGGAATGTGACTATAAAAATCTTTTCCCATAACAGAAATCCGGTGTCTGGCCAAAAGATTCTGAAGCAGAGACAACTGAGGCGTATATGCGTTATTTACACTAGTGGTTGAAATGGCATTTACAAAAGCAATGGGGTTGGTTTTCAAGATGGCCTTGATGGCAGAAAAAGCATACAGAGTCCTGGATGAATCGTACAACTGGAGATACAAAAGCACATGTTGGTAGAGAGGATGGATGTTGAAATTGGGAGATTTTCGTGATCCTGGAGAACCCATGTCACTCTCAATTTCAGAAATTTCTCCCTCGCCACAGCTGTACCAGTTCTCTAAATCCAGACCATCACTGAAGAAAACACTGGTCTGCTTGGGTTTTTCATTTGAAGTTTTCTTCTTGTCATCATCCTTTTTTCTGGCAAGTTTTACTTTCGGTTTTGCTCCCGGTTGTTTACCTGACTCCTTAACAATTGTTTCTTGCTCGGAGACTTTTTCTGATAATTTTTCTTTGAAGCTGAACTGAATGCTACTGTGACTTCTCTGTCGACATCTGGTTTCTGTAGAAGCAACAGAAGAGTCGTGGAAAGTCTGTGCGGTTCCCGAAATACAAGGTGAGGAGCTGTTTCTGGAAATTCCATTTGGCATACACTCACAGCTTCCCTCTGCAGACACAGAAAGAAACTGAGAACCATCGTTATTCAGCAAAGCACTCTGGCTCTGCTGAGCAGGCTGGTCTTCATTGCTAGTCACCTCCTCGCCTGGATCCACATCACCGTCCTTCGGGGGCAGCCCTTCAATTTCTGACTGAGATGTCACTGATGCAGATTCCGTTTCGAGGCCACTGACAACTTTACATATCAGGTCAAAGACCACCTGCTGAACATCATCATCTGGGGAGCCTGCGCTTGGGGCCTGGGAATCATCTTGCGCAGTCACGCTCTCAGGATCGGCTTCGTAACTCAAGTTGTCCCCAGCAGAGGACTGAGAACATCCTGAGTCAGACCTCTGAAGTATTTCTATCTGTTGGTCTGGCAGATCGAAATCAGACACAACCATAGGGATTGTCTCACTGCTGGTACTTAGGAGGGACAGTCTGTCACTTAATGGATTAACAGTAAGGCTGAAGTTCTCCATTTCGTCCATGGTAAGGGTCTTTTCACCGTTTCCTTTCGATGCCATGAGTTGTACTTGGCTTACTGGCAAAGAAAGAGATGAAAGAAAAACAATACAAAATACATTAAAATAATTGAAATGTAAACTGAACAAGATTTTTTAATCATTACTTTCATTACTTATATTTTTCTATAAAATGTTTATTAATATGTTAGACCTTTTAAGTTAGAAAATTATATAGATGACTATTAATTAGAATTTAATAAAGACAACTCAACATCAGAAGGGCTATTATTCAACTGAATTAAACAAAACAGCACATTTAACAGAAATAAAATATAAAACATTGCCCTTATCCCCAAATAGGATATTCTTTTAAAATAGTTCAGTATATTGTTAATATATAAATACATAATCTCCTTGATTTTAACAAAATTCAACAAGCATTTATAAATTATCTAGTTTGAGTAAGGCCCTAAATGAGGAGAAGAGCGTGAGAAAAGAAAAAAACATCACTCTTTATTCTGAGAAGTTTTAAAATGAGTTAGGGGGTCACAAATACCCATTTCTGTGTTTTTAGGGGAGCATTTCTTCAGAGAGGGTGGAAGGCTTAGTTCCATGCAAGAAGTGCAAAATCAGAAGCTTCAAATTCAGGGAAAGCATCATGACACCACAGATAAAGTCTGAGAATGATCTCAGAGAGGTGAGAATTCAGCAGATAGGCAGGAACAACTGCAGGCAAAGTGTTAATGCAAAGAAGTGCTGGCGGATAAGCAGAGCTGAGCATGTTCTTAAGAGGTCAGGGGAAGCTGTGGAAAGGAAGCTAGAGAAAGGAACCATGGCTCTGTAGAAACACACTCAACGTGAAGCAGGAGCACAGTTTCGTGCTAACTTCACCACCTACCAGCTGTGAGACTCTGAGAAAGCCACAGCCTTATCAGCAACATGACCGTTTCATTACTGACCTTACAGGATTATTTTACAAGAGAGATAAATGAAATTGATTCCTTTGTCTGTAAAGTACAATAATCTAAGGGGCCATTATTGGTGTATTATAGAGGGTATCACTTGACAATTTGTAAATGTCTATTAATTTCTATTATTAGTAATAGTATTCTATTAATAGCAATAGCAAATATTTATCAAGTATTGATCATAACAGTGAACATTTATCAAACACTTATATGCTGGTCACTGCACTAAGCATGTCACTAACATGACCACACCTAACGCTCACCATGAAGTTTTGAGAGCTGGGTATAGTCATCCTCACTTTACAGATGAGGGAAATGACACCTGAAATAGAAACGTGCGCTGAAAGCTTACTATAGATTCCCAGTGGAGTATCTATAGAACACTGCAGGACCAGGACTGTAAAGTCTACAGGTTATTTGCTAATACTGAAGAATGCTCCTGACCGGAGCTATGCTAATACCTCCCCCGAAAGAGTCAGCTGATAACAGAGATCCAAGTCCTCTAAGGTGGTCTGTGATGAGGTGCAAACTGACGCATGCAAGCAGCGCTACTGCATGCAGAGGGGAAGAAAATCAGCCCATGGAGAAATTCTCACGTTTGGTTCTCTTGACAATCACTGTTGCGTGTTCGCCTCTCCCTTTATTTATTAATTTAATTCTAAATAAAGTTGTTCTACTTCCATGTGATATTCACCATTATTGCAGGAAAAGTTCTGCATGAAATGCTTGTCACTCTCTTCTCCAGGAAAACAGGGAGCCTTATTCCAGTAACGTTCTGCTTGCACTCGCTGCACTGAAACCCTCTGAGTTTTGGGATGCAGTAAGAGCAAGAGCAGTGGTTCCAAAACTCTCGCGATATCATGTCTTTGCAGAACTTGGTTCAGCCAGGCTTGTCCCACAGAGCTGGTGGAACCATCAAGACTGTTAAGGCTATCTAGCATGATGAACAGTGACCTACAATAAACACCAGTAATTAAAACAGAGAACAGAATACTTACTTTAGTTTTAATACTCTAATTTTTAAAAACTTAACATTACTCTGAGTTGTATTTCTTATGTTGAATTAACTATTTTAAAGTAATTATATTTCAGAATAACTTTTGACTACAGCATTTTAATAACCTTAATCCCAAGTTTCAGTAGATACAATGAAATAAAGAAAAAGAAAGTGAAGTTACTTAGTCATGTCTGACTCTTTGTGATCCCATGAACTGTATGTAGCCTACCAGGGTCCTCTGTCCATGGGACTTTCCAGGCAAGAGTACTGGAGTGGGTTGCCATTTCCTTCTCCAGGGGATCTACCCAACCCAGGGATTGAACCTGGGTCTCCCGCATTGCAGGCAGATGCTTTTACCATCTGAGCCACCAGGGAAACCAAAAAGATACAATGAGAAAGGAGAAAATAGTCCTCTCTCTTTTCTAAAACACTTGTAGTTTTTGAAATTTCACAAGCATACATTATTTCTATAAGATAAATACTAAAAAAAACAGAAGAAAAAAACTTGAGAATTAGTCTGCTTTAGCACCATATTACTGTTCGTATCACTAAATATGGAGCCCTCTGCTAGTCAGCACTATTTCCATGTTGCTCTGTGCTCCTTTGCTCTCATTCTCTTTATGAGTTGAAGCCATGTGCTTAATTCAAGGCAAGACCTTCTGTGAAAGGTGTGGAGGTATGGTTTGGGATCAGAAGACCAAAGATAAATCTGGGCCATCTGCTTTATCTCATGTATGATGATCTTGGGCAAATCACTTAACTTCATTGTCATGATGAGAACAGGTGGTTACTGAATTAGAGGTGGTACTTGTGAAGTACCCAGTCCCAGGGCCCAGTTTACTAGAGGGGTTCAGTAGCAGACCATTAGAGAATGGTGATGCTGCTTTACACCAGCTGAGATACCATCCAGCAGAACACGCATCTGATGCTGAGTGGAGCTTCGAGCACAGTTAGATTTGGGGCCGCCTTGATGAGACTTGCTGGTGAGCCTGCGATGTATGTAAATCTACCTATAAATGGCATCTCCTTGGAAGTTACTGCAAATCTTATTTCTGGTGTCTAAAGGAATCTATGTAGTCCAGACAAACAGCAAAACCACTCTCAGGCAGCTAACTGTAGATTTTTTGAATCCACAGAAGTGATCCACAGAAGTGTCAGTATTTTAGTTGTAGACTCTAAGTCTGGTTCAGGCAAGACTGGGAATAATTGCTAGAGAAACACTTATACCTTCTACTGTTTATATGAAAGTTCACTGAATGTAGACTCGAGAAGGCTGCATCTGTTGCTATAGCCCTGACACTTAGAATGGCGCCTGGCACATAGGAGGAACTTGATGAGGTCACCCGATGAAAGGAAGGGGCACTGGGTGCCCCCCTCAGAAATACAAAGGGAAAATCAGTTAGATAAATGAAAATGCCATGCCCTTTAATACAGCTTAGATTAAAAAAATAATTTATAAATTCTCTTTATAAAATCTGCAAATTGCTCTCTCCTACTCCTGCCAAATTAGCTAGGGCATTCAAGAAAGGAAACACTAAGATATTTTATTATAAAACCTGAATATAAGGGTCACACAATCTTGAGGGCATTAGCCCACTGTGGCCCCTTTTGCCTGGCAAAGCAATAAAAGTTACTCTTTTCTACTTCATGTCCCCTCAAAAACACCTGAATGCAAAATGTAACCAACCTGTCGAAAGATCGTGCAAAAGATGAGGACTTATTTATATGGAGGTCCCTTGTTAGATGCCAAAGAACTGCAAACTTTGCATGTGCTTCCATCCTTATTTTCTGAGGATAAATATGAGAGATGATATTATTGTCCATGAATATACTGAGTGATTTTTAGTAAAAAAAAAAAAAATTGCTATTTAAGATAGTATTATGTTCAGTGTTCACAGTATTCTAGTACATGTTAAAATAAGCTGTATTTTTTTTATGGAAACAGAAATGCACAAAATACTTAAATATATACAGAAATATTAAACCTAAAGGATCATCTCATGCTGCCATAAAAGTTATTATTTAGTTTAGGTGATTAGCTTACTAGATTATTTTATAACAGGGGATGGAAAGAACTAATAACGTGCATGTTAGTATATCTTGACTACAGGAAACACTTTCCCCTTCATTTTAATATAAGTACACAGTAGTCAAAACTAATTTTATGGCACTATATAATTTACTTTTGCTCCCAGAAATTATATATTAATTCCAAATGAACTTATCATCACTTATAAAGCTGATTTATTAGATTAAAAATTTAAGGACTTAAAAAAACTATTTCTACACAAAAACTATTACATCACTTTTGGGATTATCTGGAAAAGATTATGTGATAACTATGGATAAAATAATGAAAGAATAAATTATTTAGAATGATCAATATTTGATATTAGATAATTATGCATTAGTAGAAATTATAATATTATAAGAAATTGTATAGTCTTTCTCCAGCATTTGTAGAATCCATCAAGTAAAAGAAGATGTGTATAAGAGACAGGATGAAACTAGGGAAACCTTTTGCTGAGCTTTCTATGACTTTTGCCAGCTCGGTGAAGAGGAGTGTCAAAATTTCGATGCTCATCATCTGCATGTTTCGATTGCCTATTAAATCTTGTGCTGAAACCTTGACATGAGTCGGGTAGTGGCTACGCATATAATATAAACAGAGAGAAATAAGGATTTCTATGTACATAGAACTCCGGAAGTTATGATTTGAGTCCACTGGAATGTGACTATAAAAATCTTTTCCCATAACAGAAATCCGGTGTCTGGCCAAAAGATTCTGATGCCTGCTTTTCCTGTCAGCTTAATACATGCTTTTTCCAATGAAGCTTGCATTTGAACATCAACCAAAACAAACACATTAAAAAAAGTAAGTAATAACTGATACTTTAATTTTTTCATGGATATACAATATCCTTATTCAGAACTTAGAAATGTGACACAAGTAAACAGGGATATAATTTGTCCTAGATTTATACTTAAAGTAAAACAAACTATTACATTAAAATACAAGGCTTTATTTAAAAATTTCTGAACAATTCTGAAAGAATGTATTGAAGGAGAACTAGAAAATTAAAATTTCTCTTGGAACAAACTTTTAATTCTTCTCATTCACTCCATTTGCCACTTCCCTGCTGCCAAATGCTTCATTTGCTCAACACAAAGCCTTTTGGAATATAACCTATTCAAACTCACTAGCATTTAGAATTTTTTAAAATGAGGGCAATCCACTTCTAAAAGTTGTTCAATAAAATTTTCTATTAAAATAAGAGAGCAGACACAGAAAGACCTCAAACTTCACTGGGTTATCCTGACCAGGTCAGTCAGACTGATCATTACAGCTTCTTTTCAGGCCTGCTCATAACTCAGACATCTTTAACTGACACTTATGAATCACACTTCATACACACAGGATACAAAATCCTTATTTATTCTCTGTCCATGGAATTCTCCAGGCAAGAATACTGGAGTGGATAGCCATTCTCTTCTCCAGGGGATCTTCCTGACTGAGGGATTGAACCCAGGTCTCCTGCATTGCAGGCAGATTCTTTACCATCTGAGCCATCAGGGAAGCCCATAACCTCACATATTAGCATTCTGTAACTTACAAATGTCATTTCACACACATTAGTAAATGAATCCACCAGTTTCATAACTGAGACCACTGAATACATCTTTAAACGACCCAAGAACTCAGACCAGCAACAGCTTGAATCATCACTCCCCCTCCTGAATCACAAAATAAACCCAGCATTTGATTTGGGTTGCTTGATTTTTCAGATTACTGTCACTTTTTATAAAGAACTTTCCTTAGAGAAGAATAGAACGCATTTATTTTAAAGATATGATAATCATTCTGAATGAAGTTATCTTATTCAGACACTAGATGCCACAATTTTCCTAGGGTTTCCTTAATTTGCTTTTCAATATAACGGGAGCAGGGGGTAGGGTGGGCATAGGACCAGCAGAGAAGAATTTACCTTATCTTTATGCGTTAACTGCTGGCTTATCACATCCTCACAGATGCTGGATGAAGGAACCAAGTTATGTAATTGATAAAACAGTTCCACACTCTTCTGGTGGTGCTGAGGTGTTGCATCTCCCAGCTGGTTCCACAATGTTAAAGCTACATGCTATTAAAAAAAAAAGATGTAAAAGTCACAGTGTTATACAATTATAAATGAGAACTTTTAAACATTTCCTATTCAGTACAAACAAGCCTCTGACTGCCAGACCTAGAGGTCCTAATATTCATTATTTCACTAAAATGAGATTTAAAAGTGTAGCTTTCCATCTGCTTGCTTCTTGTCATCCAGGTTTTTAGGACCTCTTACAACAGACACTCCTTTAACTAAATTTACTTTAAACACCAGATATGTTAGCACTTTTTACAGGGCCCAGATAAGCCCCCATTTCACTATTTTAGTGACGTTTAGTAAAGTGATGCTAGAATACACTATCTTTAAGAGGATGTAAACCCCACACTGAAGGAAGTTTAATGTTTATGGTTGTTATGTTGCAAAGTGAAATATAATTCATAGTTCAAATATCCAAACTTCTTAAAACATAAAATAGGCTGTGTGTATTTCAGTGCTACATGTGTTAACACAGCATATGGTGATCTATTACAGTCATCAGGGTTCACCACCACCACGTGATAGAACCCAACTTTAATCTAGCCGACGGACTATCAGAGAGATACAATGACTTGAAGATTGAAATTTTTTATATATAAAGAATCTACCTGCTTAAGCAAAATATACTTGATGTTCTTTCTATGCCAAGGATATCATATGTGCTGCTGTGAAACAAATCAAAGGATATGCATGTGTCACAGATGATCATCAGACAATTTAGGGTTGGAAAACTTTTTTTTGGATATTTTGGAGACCTGAGGTTGTACTCTATGAAAAGCAAAAGTGTTACAACCACTTCATCTGGAAATGTATTTTTCAGTATAAATGAACATTTCTTTTTACCCCAAAACTCCTCTCATTCTTTTTTCCTCCTCACAAAACTGAGGACAGGATTGGCCAAGCAGTACTGATCAAATATGGTATATGGTATCTTTTCCTTACAGTATGATGTTAAGAGGTGTTCAATTAAGCCTGACTATCATCTTTGAAATCTCTGCTAAGCCCATCAGGTCGAATGTTGTCTTAGTCATGCTTGTAGTTCTTAGAACTTACCTTGAAAAATTCCGTCTTCTCAGCGATGTATCTCAGATTGCCCGGCGTGAGAGGAGGTCTAATCACCACAGCTACTCGTCCCTGGTTTGGACTTAAGGGCTGGGCAGGCTCCACACTGTTGATGTTTTCCCCAGTGACCATGGCCACAGACTGTGTCAATCCTACCAGGTCCATCACTAGTGAAATGGCAACACTTTGCACACGGAAATCACTTGCTTGGCTGCAAGCGCTCATCAGCGTCTGGAGCCACAGTGGAGGCTGCACGTGCTCCCAGTCTGGAAGAGAAGCCGGAAGCCAACACAGTCCGTCAGAGTGAACCTTTCATGCATATTTCTAAAAACAAAGCACTTATATCTAAGAATTTTAGGCCTTGCTCTGTGAACAAAACCATGGTTTCTCACATACACTAGATCTTCAAGAAAATAAAGCAGCAACAGGAATTTCATAATTTTTTAATATGTATTTTTCTTATGCCAAGTCATACAACCCATTTTCTGTCCTAAAAAAGTTTATTAATCAACAAATATTATGTAGCTCACTGATCTCTGTGTTATACATAAATTTAAAGGAATGTAAATTTATATGATGCCAGTCATAATAAAGGAAATCAGCAGATCTGAATGTTATACTAATTTTCTCCAGAGAAAGGAGTTAATTTCCTCCTTAGTGTCTGCTTGCTCACCAACAAACTGTGAGATATCATGATCACAAAATTCTCCAACATATCAATCTCCTCAAAATGACAGTATTTTGTTTCAAAAAACTTACAAATTAAAGCAACACTTTAAAAAATTAACTGGCTAAAAAAAGAAATCAAGTCCCAGTTTTAATATCTGAGCATTCCTTAAAATAAAGGGTGAGTGGGTGGGAAGCATGCTATAGAAGATATTTTTAAATAAATAAAACAGAGACAATCTTACCAGTGTCTGATTTTTCAGAACGTAAGTCTGAGGTATGGTTCCCCTCAGCAATGTAAACTGGGAAGCTGGAGCACTCCAGGAAGAGCTGGCAGGCAGCGAGGAAGGCAGAGAGGTATTCTTTTGAGGTTTTTTGTTTACTTATATTTCTCTCTTTTACGTCCCCCTGGGAATCCCTGTCCCAGTTCGAAATCTCCCCCTGTTCTCCACTGAGATCCCCTTGATGCTCTGGAGCCAGAGCCTGAGAGAAGGCGCTGCTCTGGATGATGTAGAGGTTGATGAGTCTGGTGAGAAACTGCTGGACATACTCCAAGCAGCACTGCATTGCGGTTTTCTGGGAGGTCTTCCCACTTCGGGGTGCCGTCCCCTGAGCGATTATGGAAGGGGGCTGGATGATCGTTTCCTCAGACCCCACCGTGGAGGCCGTTTCTGTTTCAGAGGATGTGCTCCCAATCGGGATGGCAGCTGCGCCCTGCCCCTCGCTCAGTTCTCTGTCAATGTCATCAGCTCGGTCTGCTTGATACCGTATGAACTCAGTGAACCCACTCTCTGACGAGCGACTACTGGGTGGATTTTCTCCATCTTCGAACACTTCGGTAGGATTTTCAAGAGAAACTGATGAGACCTGGTAGTCAGTAGAAAGAGCAGGAGGCTGAGTAGCTACATGTATATACTAGAAATTAAAATTAAATAGTCACATGTTGAAAGAAGTCAGCTATGGATTAGACTTATTCATAACTTAACTCACATTTCACAATTTAATCTATACATCTGGTTAACTCTTAAAACAGTTTCTACAATTGATTCATGCACCTATGATAACAGGAAATACTGAGAGAGTTCTAATTAATATATTAATATAAAGTCTTTCAAGAAATATTTATTATTTGCTATACGCATAACTTAAGCTTAGGTTCTTGAGGACAAAATATGTATATGTAAAACTCTCTAAGATCTATATCCTTGTTTCAAACTACTAACAATTTATTCAATCTACTTTATGAAATCACTTTCCTAATGTCTAAATAATGCATGGAAATGAGACATGCAAGGTTAAAAAAATTACATTTTAAGAACTAGAAATAAAATCTACTAGGTCTACTACTCAGAACCATATGAAAGTGAAACCTCTATCTGAAATACGTAAAAGTTCTGTTTTAATGTTTGCCATTAATCTTACACTCTTTCAACGAACAGTTATTGAACCCATACTATTTGCCACATCAGGTACTAGCAAGGAAAGGAATTATTTATAATCTAGAAGAGATAATTAACTACAATACAAACAAAAACCAAACCAACTACTGAAGTAGAATCGAACTAGAACAGACTAACTGTTCCTTCTCTATAAAGATAGGATGAGTATAATCATCAAGCATAGCTTCTGGTTTAGTAAGTAAACAAAAGCTGTATACATCATGAACTCCTTGGGCAACTGTACCAGAGCATTGAATAAGATGACTAAAAAGTGATCTTATGGACGATCCTTGAAGATACACACTCCAAATGCTGCCACAAAGCTGGGCTTCACCCAGAGTGCTTTGCCTTAGTGAGTGACACAACTGTTCACCCAAACAGGAAGGCAGACAGCTAAGGGCGCTTCTTGCTACCTTATCCACCACTCCTCCCTACTTTTCCTATATCCATTCTAGTACAGTGGTCAAGGGTGCTGGCCATTAGTTTGCTAAGGCTCTGACATTTTCCCTTTTGGCAAATTACTAATCCTCTCCAAACCCAGGTTACCTAATCTATGTAACAGAGATGCCAATATTTTGTACATTTAAAAATTACTATGAGGATTAAGTTAAGATAGTGTATACAGTAGGGGAAAAAAGTGAAAGGGTTAGTTGCTCAGTCATGTCCAGCTCTTTGCGATTCTATGTATAGTAGCCTGCCGAGCTCCTCTGTCCATGGAGTTCTCCAGGCAAGGATGCTGGAGTGGGTAGCCATTCCCTTCTCCAGGGGATTTTATGGACCCAGGGATCGAAGCCAGGTCTCCCACATTGCAGGCAAGTTCTTTACCATCTGAGCCACCAGGGAAGCCCCTGTGTATACAGTACTTGCCACTTATTAAACACTCAATAAATGTTAGCAATCACTCGTTACCCTACCAATCCATTACTACAGCTTAAGGGCTTTTCCTCCTCAACACACGGCTGATCCATCCATTTCTGTCTTCACTGCCCCATGGTGTTAGTACATGTTATCACCACCTCTCACCTGCTCTACTGCACGTCTCCCCACATCCATTTCTGTTTCTCAGATCCATACCCCACACTGCAGTCAGAGTAACGTTTCTGATACACAGATCTGACTATGTCACTTGCCTCTTTCCCTTCAGTGTCTTTCCACTGCTGCTAAGATAAAGAATAAAAGCCTTAGTACAGTGACAAGGCTCTGTAAGGCCTGGCCCCACCTGCGCCGACAGCAGGTCTCCCCCACCGCCTGCGGGGCGCTCCTTGCGGCCTGAGGGCCTGTGCAGATGCTCCCGGCTCTGTCTAGCGCTCTCGGCGTCCCACCTCACCTGCGCTGACTCCTCTAGAGCTGCACCCAGACACTCCTTCCTCAAGAAAGCCTTCCCTGGCCCCTGATCTAGGTCAGATCACCCCATTTCCCACACTCCGACCACTCTATACTTTCCTTCAAACATTTATCATAGCTATAATTAAAAGTGTAATTATTTGTTTAATGTGTGTCTCCCAAGTAGAAGGAAGGTGCTGGGAAGGGCAGAATTCACCAAGGTGTGCCTAGTCCACTGCTGGGTACACAGAGTGGGTGCTGAATGGAGGGAGGTTATTTTCTCTACTTCAAAGGTTAAAAAAAAAAACAAAAAAAACTGAGGCTCAGGGAAGTTCCATACAAAACTTGCCCAAGATCACAGAAAATAAGCTTAATATTTAGCAGAAGAGCTCAGATTAGATGATTCCAAGTTCACACTCCCTTCAAGGCAGCAGATTGCTGTCTCTATAACAGCAGAAGAACTATCACATTATAATGTCAAAGATTAAAGGTGGACATTTGAACTGAACCTGTCCATTTTCCTCCTTTGAAAATAAAAAAAACCAACAAATCTTGTTTAAATGGTAAAACTGTCATTAGCTTATTATTACTTCTGTATTAATCTTTTTCATATGAAGATTATAAAGCAATGGGTGACATTATGTTAATAGAATTCATACTATAAATTCAGTTACACTTGCATACATTAATAATACTTAGTTGTATGCTCTATATAACTATGGTTCAGATAGCTATAAAATAAAGTAACTTTCTGAAAATAGAAAGGAATGACAGGTTTGGACATTTGGGTATAGAGATCCAGGGCACTGATTTTACAAAAAAGTACTAAGTGCATGAAGACAAAATTAGATTTATAATTTTTAAAAGAGCCACTCCATCAGTATCCAAAAAAAGATACAGAAAATACTCTCAGCTTTCAAATATGATCATTTTTAGACATCTCAGTGAAGATAATACCATCAAGTTTCAGTAAAAAACCTCCCAAAACAGAAAAACAACATAGATACTCTGGAAACAGGCAAGAAGATCAAAAGGTGGGGTGGGCAGGAAGCCTATCTAAGGTTCAGTTCAGTCGCTCAGTCGTATCTGACTCTTTGCGACCCCATGAATCGCAGCACGCCAGGCCTCCCTGTTCATCACCATCTCCCGGAGGTCACTCAGACTCACACCCATTGAGTCCATGATGCCATCCAGCCATCTCATCCTCAGTTGTCCCCTTCTCCTCCTGCCCCAAATCCCTCCCAGCATCAGAGTCTTTTCCAATGAGTCAGCTCTTCGCATGAGGTGGCCAAAGTACTGGAGTTTCAGCTTTAGCATCATTTCTTCCAAAGAAATCCCAGGGCTGATCTCCTTCAGAATGGACTGGTTGGATCTCCTTGCAGTCCAAGGGACTCTCAAGAGTCTTCTCCAACACCACAGTTCAAAAGCATCAATTCTTCAGCACTCAGCCTTCTTCACAGTCCAACTCTCACATCCATACATGACCACAGTAGGCTTTGGCATAGTCAATAAAGCAGAAATAGATGTTTTTCTGTAACTCTCTTGCTTTTTCCCTGATCCAGTGGATGTTGGCAATTTGATCTCTGGTTCCTCTAACCCTAAGGTTAATCAACCACTATATTACAAAAGTATATTATTGAATTATTCTTCATTTAGCGTGAATGGGTGTTTTTATTTACCTTACCTCTAACTACCAATAAAGTGCCTCCAGATGTTTTTACATAATATGTGAATATGCTATTGAGAGAACACTACAGTCCCTCTCCAACTTTCAGAAATCTCATTCAAAAAAAAAAAAAAACCAAACCAATTAACAGTTAACATCTATTTTAGTTTTATTCCTAAGAAGATACTAGAGGCATAAAGGAAAAACAGCACACAAAATGCACTGTCCAGCAATGGAATTGATATGTACACCATATAAATAATAAGCATGTAGGAAAGGGAAATAAGACAGACTAGTTTATGTAGAATAATCCTAGGATATACTTAAATTGTTTGGTGGTAAATACTCATTTCATTTGTGAAAAGCAATATATTTAGGAGGTACAAGAAAAAAGTTTTAGGGTTAAGACTTGATGGAAAAGGCTGTATGAGATCATCCTGATAATATTTTGCCAGGTTAACAAAATTAAAAAGCAAAAAAGTAAGAGCAAATACACAAACAGGATTTAACGCTACGAATCCTTAAACGCTTATATGCTATAAATTTTAAAATTTTTGTTTTAACATAGTGCCTCTGTGCCTATATTCAATGAAATTACATGATTCCATTACTGTTTTCATTAATATTCACTAGAAAAGAATTGTAATATTATAAATTTGAAAGCTTTTAAATTCTTGATTTCTCCATACTTGTTTAAATATGCTACTAGTCCCAAACAGTAAAATTATAGTTGATCCTGAGCAATGTGGGGGTTAGAGGAACCAAGGTCCTACAAAGTCAAAAACCCACATGTAACTTTTGATACCCCCAAAACTTAACTACTAAAAGCTTACAGTTGACTGGAAGTCTTACCAATAACATAAATAGTTGGTTAAAACACATTTTGTATATGTATATCTATGTGTATCTTATGCATTCATAACATACCTTTTTCTTAATTTTTGTGATATTTTTAGGCTACGTGATTTATCTGGGAGTTTCTTCAAATTGTCACAAATTTTCAAAAAATTTTCCAATATATTTAGCGGAAAAAAAATGTGCATATAAGTGGATCCACTCAGTTTAAACCGGTGTTGTTCAAGGGTCAACTATGTTACAATTCTATTCAACATCATAAAGTAAGCATTAAGAATCTGGAAGACTGAGGAGAGCAAAAAGATTCTGGATTTCAAGAAGAACATGTCAAAAATTTAGCGTGCATATGAAAAGGACCAATAAAGTTTGGATTATAAGCCTGCTGTTTAATAGGATAGTTATTAGACACATGTGGCCTACTGAGATGTTGAAATATGCTGATCTGACAGGGAAATTAAAATTTTTAGTACAATTAATTATAATTAAAATTTTAGAAATAATACTTAATTTAGTTCCAAGAAAACTTTAAAGTATGTTTAGAACAACCTGGGTATGTGAATTTAAT
>SJYT01066766.1:1051869-1068769 GCA_006410635.1 Cephalophus harveyi | reverse complement strand
ACAGTTATATTGCACTGGGGCCAAAAAAGCCTACGAAACAGTCAACTGCCAGAACACTGGGAACAAGGAAAGATTCACTAATATTTAAATGATTACGTGCAGTGATTTTAGTTAGAAACTGTTCTGCCTTGAAGAAATATATTTGATTTAGAACGAAAAATAATTACGAAACATTACCTTTTTGTCTTCCCACTCCTTGACTGAGTGGTTCTGCCCACTTGGAAACTGCAAGACACCTCCAGTGCTGGCAGATAACAGAGGAGGCTGAACCTTGCTAAGTATCTTTGAGCAGAGCCTGAGTGAGTCTGTGAGTTCGGTCAAGTGCAATGTCTGGAGATGGCTTGTCAGGGCGGATATCATTCGGAGCAGCAACTGGGGTAAGTGTTCTGTCTGGATTTCAATGTAAGTCTCCTGAAAATAAATGTGAAATGACAAAAGTTTACACAGTGTATAACCCCACAGTTATTTGTTTTTAATCTATATATAGAAAAAGGAGATAATTTTATATGTATCATGCTCTTAATTAACACTGGTCATTTATTACTAATGACATAAAATTTCTATTCCAAAAATCTCAATTTAAGTACTTCAAAGCATGTATTATAGAAGAACCCCAGTTTTATTTCTTATAATACTGAAATTACAACATAAAAAAGTAAATAGAATCAGTTAAAAACAAAACAGGCTGAATGTCATACCTGACATAGCACCCTCATACTTCTAGTAGGCTTCAAAAGGAGAAAGCAAAGAATTGAGGAGAGAAAAGGGGAAAAGATTTCCAACAGTATTCATTTAATAGAATCATTAATGAATACAAAGGCAGCAACAGACTACTATATACTAAACATGTAAGATTTCAATAACATGCAATTACAAAATAAATTCCATTTCTTATATAAGAGTTATATATATATTATAGATTATATAGGTCAGAGGACAAAACCTTTGAAAAATTTTATTTAAAAAGCTAGGCCAAAAGGGAAAATTAATTTAATTTTAAAAACGATACTTATTTGAAGATGAGGTCTATCTTCAACATGAAATATTTGAGCTGTGTTATTACATTTCCCCAGTATTTTTTTACCAAGGTGATCTTACCAAAGAAACTATATCCAACAAAAAATCCACCAGTAAGCAGAAATTGGTCAGCTGTAACTCAGATGACTCACTACTATCTCCAGGCCCAGTCTGAAGTCTGGCATGCAGTGTCCTCCTAAAAGGACAAAATTCACTTTAATGTTATTACATTTCCCCAGTATTTTTTTACCAAGGTGATCTTACCAAAGAAACTATATCCAACAAAAAATCCACCAGTAAGCAGAAATTGGTCAGCTGTAACTCAGATGACTCACTACTATCTCCAGGCCCAGTCTGAAGTCTGGCATGCAGTGTCCTCCTAAAAGGACAAAATTCACTTTATCAAGTATACTATCAAGTGATCTGAATACATGTGACTACACTGTTGCCTTTTTAATGTGAGTCACATCAACACTGGGATGCACATAATTAAGTTCTTGTGATGAAGTATGTTCCCTTTCCCCTAGGACACTACTGCATGGAACATTCCCAAAGCAAGATTCCTAGGCTGAACCTCTCCCTGTAACCTCCATCCTGAACTTCCAAGTATTCTGGATGGTTCTATCTGGGACTTATTTCCCATTTCCCCCACTAAACATTTCCTCTCTTAGTTAAAATGCATTATTTGCCACTTGATTTCCAGCGTTTGTTCATACCAACCTGCCCTTCTGAACTGTCATCCTCCCCTAACCTCATCCTTTTACATCCAGAACACAGCCATTCTTCAAGGTTTGAGATCAAAAGTTACCTCTTCCAGGAAGACTCTTCTGATCCAAGCAGTAGAGATCATTCCTCCAACAAACATGCACATTAAATTGTATTAATGCTAAATGATCATACACTGCCCTACACCCTGAAGACACAAAGAAGATGATCCAGTCCCTAGCCAGCAAGAAATATAAGCATAGAGACAAATAATGTCAGTGTATGAGAAGCAGATTCTGACGCAGATTTGAGAGGGTAGGACCTCTTTATTGAACCTTTCCAGATGGGCGAGGGAGAAGAATATTTTACAAGACCGCACGAGTGAAGGCTCGGCAGCAGCAGCGCTAAAGGCTCAGCTAATGCTGTTCAGGGAACAGTCCAGGTTAATTAGGGTGCAGTTAATGTTCTTCAGGGAGTACTCTAGGTCAAATAAAGAAGGGTGTGTATATGCATGCATGAAAGCATCTGTGTGTGTGTGTGGATGTGAATATGAACATAGAAAGTTCAGTTGAGTTCAGTTGCTCAGTTGTGTCTGACTCTTTGTGACCCCATGAACCACAGCACACCAGGCCTCCCTGTGTATCACCAACTCCCAGAGTCTACCCAAACTCATGTCCATTGAGTCGATGATGCCATCCAACCGTCTCATCCTCTGTGGTCCCAGAACTTCTCCTCCTGCCCTCAATCTTTCCAGCATCAGGGTCTTTTCAAATGAGTCAGCTCTTTGCATCAGGTGGCCAAAGTATTGGAGTTTCAGCTTCAACATCAGTTCTCCCAATGAATAAATAGGACTGGTTGGATCTCCTTGCTATCCCAGGGACTCTCAAGAGTCTTCTCCAACACCACAGTTCAAAAGCATAAATTCTTCGGTGCTCAGCTTTCTTTATAGTCCAAATCTCACATGCATACATGACCACAGGAAAAACCACAGCCTTGACTAGACAGACCTTTGTTGGCAAAGTAATGTCTCTGCTTTTTAATATGCTATCTAGGTTGGTCATAACTTTCCCTCCAAGGAGTAAGCATCTTTTAATTTCGTGGCTGCAGTCATCATCTGCAGCGATTCTGGAGTCCCCCCAAAACAGCCTCTCACTGTTTCCATTGTTTCACCATCTATTTGCCATGAAGTGATGGGACCAGATGCCATGATCTTAGTTTTCTGAATGTTGAGCTTTAAGCCAACTTTTTCACTCTCCTCTTTCACTTTCATCAAGAGGCTCTTTAGTTCTTCACTTTCTGCCATAAGGGTGGTGTCCTCTGCATATCTGAGGTTATTGAAATTTTCCCGACAATCTTGATTCCAGCTTGTGCTTCATCCAGTTCAGCATTTCACATGATGTACTCTGCATATAAGTTAAATAAGCAGGGTGACAATATACAGTCTTCACGTATTCTTTTCCTGATTTGGAACCAGTCTGTGGTTCCATGTCCAGTTCTAACTGTTGCTTCTTGATCTGCATACAGATTTCTCAGGAGGCAGGTTAGGTGGTCTGGTATTCCCATCTCTTGAAGAATTTTCCACAGTTTCTTGTGATCCACACAGTCAAAGGCTTTGGCATAGTCAGTAAAGCAGAAGTAGATGTTTTCCTGGAACTCTCTTGCTTTTTTGATGATCCAATGGATGTTGGCAATTTGATCTCCGGTTCCTCTGCCTTTTCTAACTCCAGCTTGAACATGTGGAAGTTCACGGTTCACATACTGTTGAAGCCTGGCTTGGAGAGTTTTGATGATCACTTTGCTAGCATGGGAGATGAGTTCAAGTGTGCGGTAGTTTGAGAATTCTTTGGCATTGCCTTTCTACATTCCTACCACATCATAATCTGTCTCTTAAGGTACCTATAAGCCTTTAATACTAGGAATAAGCATGTGCATGTCTTACTGGCTCTTGCTATGAGCTCTTTGAAGACAGGGACTCTCTATATGTCTAGCAGTAGCAGCTCAATGAGTAAGCATGCAACTTTCTAAATCATTAAACGGATTAGTGCTTTATAGTTTTAAAAGACTTATAAATCCAAGATCGTAAATGCTTACTTGTTGACTATATGCCCTTGAGTCTTGAAGTTAATTAATCTGGTTCTGAGAGGATTTGGTCTAGAATCCAGATAAAAATTCTACTCAGAGTCACTAGTATTACTGGGTTTTCAGAGCATTTTTAAAGCTGTAAGTACTAAGAGGTGGGTAACAATATAGGCTGCTTCTATGTTTTTAAAAACACAAAAGTGACCAAGGAATTTTTTGTTATTCAAAATGAGAAGCATTTTGGGAGAGTGTGCTGACCAGCCACAAATTTGCTATTTCCTCTACAACAATAAAAACCTACATTATAGATTGGAAAGGGAAAATCTTTTTCATCTATGCTATTAACTCAGTAACTCATCTCTAAACTCCTTTGCAAAGCTAAGATTATATGATCAATGATTCTGTATTCTAGAATGACACAGCGGAGACTGATTATGGCCATTAAATAAACAATAATTGTTAGTAGTAGTACTAGACTGAATAAAAGAATATTCCTTTCATTAAACTCAAGAACTCGAAAGACAAAGACTATTAGATTAAAATGAATAAAACAATTTAACATACCTACAACATTCTTCAAACCAACGTGCAACGTAATCCCACATATAATAAGGCTCAAAGGAATTAAAGAGAAGGTTGGCAGTTTTAATCAGTTCTGCAGTTTTCTTATTTTCCCTTAATTTACTAAAAAAAAAGGACAAAAACTGATAAATGTTAACATTTACATTTTCAAATTTAAATGAGACTGCAAAGTTATTAGGGGAGTACATGTTCCTAGAAAACTTGAAAATGACAATACTACAACAAGTAATTTTTATCTATTGCCACTTTATCACTTTATGCAGTTATTTTTCCAAATTTGAGTTGTCATAACTTAAATGTATGATTAAGCTCAGAAATCAGCTTTGCATAAGAGAAAAAGCTGTGCCTCCAGCAGAACAGGAAGTTCTTTCTGAACTATTCCGAGAGCCTGACTGTGAATTTGGCATTAAATTCCTTTGTTTTCCTTAGAACATGTAAAGTGAACTGTGATTTGATTTTGACAGCCTTGATTCTGAAAGAATTTTGTCTGCTTTCCTGCACTATTCAGGATTTGTTTGAGAAAGGTTAAGTTTATTTTGTGAGCTTCAGTAACAAAAAGAACTAATACTGTGAATATTCATTCTTACTAAAATTCCACCAGGAAAAAATAAATTTGCTATTTCTAGTGGGAACCCTGTAGCCTATTAAATACTCACCTATCTACCATTTCCTTTCAACCTTAACAATTAAAACAATTGTTTTTATATAGAGACAGGTACTGTCGATTAAAACAAGCATGTTATAGCACAAAGCTAATTAAATATTCTATGTGCTCAGAAGCACAGTTGTGTCCGACTCTTTTCCACTCCACAGACTGTAGCCCACCAGGCTGCTCTGTCCATGGAATTTTCCAGGCAAGAATATTGGGGTAGGTTACCATTTCCTATTCCAGGGGATCTTCCCAACCCAGAGATCAAATCCATGTCCCCTATTGTTGCCTGTACTGGCAGGTGAGCCACCTGGGAAGCCCTAAATACTTTATAGGACAAAATAAATTATCAGGCAGTGTACAAAATGAAACAGAGTACGAGGTGGGCTTCCCTGGTGGCTCAGACAGTAAAGAGTCTGCCTGCAATGTAGGAGACCTGGGTTCAATCCCCGGGTCAGGAAGATCCCCTGGAGAAAGGAATGGCTACTCACACCAGTATTCTTGTCTGGAGAATTCCATGGACAGAGGAGCCTGGTGGGCTACAGCCCACGGGGTCGCAAAGAATCGGGATACAACTGAGTGACTGATATACACACACACACAGAGTACCAGGTTAGTCAATAATTACTTCTCAAACAAACTGGAGAGGATTTTACTTACTAGAAAACAAAAACTGTCTTAAAAGGCTTTAATATATAAAAGTGTGCTTTAGGAAAGCCCAGGTTATCTCCAGTCTCACCAAGGTGACACTACTAAAATGCAAAGGGAATTTTCTGGCCGTGCAGTGGTTAGGACTCTGCACTTTCAGTGCTGAGGACCTGGGTCCAATTCCTGGTCAAGGATCTAGGATCCCACAAGCCACACAGTGTGGCCAAATAAATCCACGCAAATGCAAAGTATGTAAAAGAAACTGCTCTCTTGAATCCTTTGTCATAATGATAGGTGAGACTGGGAAAAAATGTATGCTCCTTAAAGTAGAAAAGAAATGAAAAAAGGAGAGTGTCAATATGTATCTACCATTGACTTAAGAGAATAGAATATGTTAACATTATCTGACTTGTCCCAGCCATTAAATCACACACACACACGCACACACACGCGTGTGTGCAGGTGGCGCTACTGGTAAAGAACCTGCTGACAAAAGCAGGAGGCTTATGTAAGAGATGAGGGTTCAATCCCTGGGTCAGCAAGAGCCCCTGGAGGAGGGCATGGCAACCCACTCCAGTATCGTTGCCTGGAGAATCCCATGGACAGAGGAGCCTGGTGGGCTAGAGTCCACAGAGTTGCAAAGAGTCGGACACGACTCAAGTGACTTAACCGCTCCCCCCCAACACACAGATAAACAATCTGAAAGAGGAAATAATCAATCAGCTGAAAAAAGTCGGTAAAGAACACCTATTGCCCTTTGATTCATCTGAAATGACTGTTCAAGTCTTCTTCTGATCTGTTCTTCGGTCTCCTGAGTATGCCAAGGCACCAAGAGGCACTCCTCCATGCAAACTACTAGTCCTGGTTACCAAACAAGGTGCAGCTTTCCTTATTAACTGATATGTGGCAGCCAGTCTCTTGTGAGTTTGATAGGTGTGAATGAATTCCCTGGAATCTATTTCTTCACATTAATGGCTAAAATTTAGTTTTCTAAACTGGTGAGCTTGAGAGCCAGCCCTGGAAGCTGGTGGCTACAAAGCAGTCATATCCGTTTGAAAGGTCAGTGCGGTTAATTATGAAAGTTCCTATTTCTAAAATATAGAAGACCTTAAATTTACTCGTTCGTAACACAAATTTCATACAGCAATGTCTCCTTTTAAGTAGTAGTAAATGAGGACCTTCGTGTCATGCTTGATTTTTTGGTAATCTACCTGCTTAGCTGAGCATGATCTTTGCTGAAGGGTGGCTCCATTTGAAGATCCAATTCTGCTTTGCACTGAGAATATAACGTTCTAAACACTTCAATTAGGACATCTTCTAGGATTACAGGTCCTAAAATTAATACACATATTAAAGATAATAATTAACATTATAAATCATGATTATCTATAAACTGACACAATTAAAGTATGCTTTAAAACAAGTATTAAAAAATAATGTTTTTTTCCAGAAGTGAAACTAAACTTCACATCCTGAGAAGCTAACACAAAATAGTAAATAACTGAACAAATGTTTATTTAGAAATTACAGAACCAGGAAAATTGGTTTTGCCAGTTAAAAGCTCTTTCAGCTTGGACAATTTAAACTCCCTTGAATTTTAATTTCTTCATGTAGAATGAGGATAAGAAGAATAAACTTATAGGACGATCAGTATTAAGGGTTAGGAAAAATTTTGTAAGACAGGTAGCATACTTTCCAGAATATAATGGGTATTCAATTAATGTAACTTATATTACTATTGTTAATTAAAACAATACAAAAATTCACAAGGCTAACCTTTATTGCTGTAAGAGACACCAGTCTTAAAAAATTTTCTGAACTTCATCTATTATTACATAATAGTTAAGATAAACTCTCAAAGCCATTGGTACAACTCAAGTTATCTTTATACTTAAATTTTTTCATTTTTATTTTAAGAGTTGGTAGGAGAACTTATGCATATTTTCTAAAATACCTATATATAATAAAATTACATCTTATTATTATTTCATTTTATTTTGCCCAGGCTTTTCTTAATTTCTGTACCAGCTTCCGTAACTGTCTTTCCAATAGATCAAATACATAAGAAATACACAATGAAGAAAGGGAAAACACAA
The DNA here is from genome assembly GCA_006410635.1 of Cephalophus harveyi. Classification (NCBI taxonomy): domain Eukaryota; kingdom Metazoa; phylum Chordata; class Mammalia; order Artiodactyla; family Bovidae; genus Cephalophus; species Cephalophus harveyi. The sequence goes on along the minus strand of SJYT01066766.1, from coordinate 1,060,993 downwards.
AAAAACAGGATGTGGGGAAGAAAGTTGAGGGATATGACTAAAATATTTTTGCTTAAGTCCTTGAATTCTGGGAATTATAAGACAATCATGACAGATCATCAATGTTTTGATTTCAGTAACTTAGCCAGGCTTGAGGAGCTTAGGGAGCATCTTTAAAGTGACCCTGCTATCTACGTAGTACAGGGTAGACATATGATAACCCGTCAGTTGAATGTATATCTGTATCTTAATGTTCTGGAGCAGTGGTCCCCCATCTTTTTGGCACCAGGGACTAGTTTTGTGGAAGACAATTTTTCCACAGATGGTTGGGGGGGAGGAGGGATGGTTTGGGGATGACTCGAGTGCATTAAGTTTACTATGTACTTTATTTCTACTATGATTACATCAGTTCCACCTCAGACCATCAGGCATTAGATTCTGGAGGCTGGGGACCTCTGTTCCAGAGTGAATTTTAGCAAGGAATCATTGAGAATCTATATTTATAGGTCATCTCAAAATATGAAAATGTTTCTAAGTATTACTTTGTCTTATTTTTATTATACAGCAATACAAAACAACCACATGTGATCTTATGCCCCAGGATAGCATATATTACCTAGCTCAGGTTTGTCCAGTAAACTGATTAAAATACGAAAAGGTTTTAAATCCTGCATTAAAGTGCTCTCTTCTCCAAATAAATTCACTTGTAAGATTCCAACCATTGCCTTCAAAAAAGAAAAAGTATATTAGTCCTTTAAGTAAACAAATTTAAAGGCTTTTTTCTTAAACAACAAAAAAAAATTTTTTTTTAACATACAACCATATGTAAACAGAGATTTGCATCTCCTATTGTTTTTCTGAAGCTCTTTTACCAAAGCTGGCTTTTTTCCTTGGCTGGGGGGAAAATAATTATATTCATTTGTCTTGAAAGAAAGTGCTTTACATTGTCTCTAGAAAGAAGGTGGAAAAATTAAAGAAAATTTAGAAAAATAAATTTATGAATTTGATTTCCTAAAAGATAAAATCATTTCTCTTGACAGTCAACATGCCCTAAATTCTGCCTGTTATCATGGCAGTATCGCTATTACACCATTATTTTCCCTTCAATAACTCAAAACTGTATTCTTATAACCTCACTCATTTCAAAATATTTCAGATACCATGTATTTCCTCAGTTTATTTGGAGATATCTTGAATAAACATAATTGAAGTAAAAAATAATATGAAATAAACATATAGATCACTGTAACATTTCCATCATAATAGTAGTTGTACCACATTGAGATTCCTGTTTCAACCCAAATTTCCCTGGAATTTCAGAGTAAGTAACATAGGCGCTCATTTATTTTTGGAAGAGTTCCAACTTTTACAGGGGCAGACAGGTGAGAGGCTGCAATTATGTTATAATGAAGCCAGGAAAACGAAGTAAATGAAGAAAAGATCTCAGGACTTACACAGGTGCATCTAGCTTACCATAACTTATTCATTTTACTGTAGTCACTGGCTTGTTACAGTCATTCCTAGGAGGTCTGTGAGTCTTATCTCCACCCCTTCAACTGTAAATTAATTCATTGCAGGCAGGACTTTGACATACAGATGACTTATTGAGTAACTACAGTGGTCATAGAGTAACACACATACACAAAAAGAAAGCTCCATTACCTGAACCAACAAGTCTTTTGAAAAGGTAGTAAAATAGTAAGTGGCATGTTCTTCAGGATTACTGTGTCTTGTGCTTCTGGGTCCTATGATAGCACCGTTGTTATCAAAACCTCCATGGAAACAAAGTGTAAAATAAATTAAAACTGAATTCTTAAAACTGTTGTTCACTAAATACCAAAACAACAAATATATCAGAAACAGCACTAAACACTTACCAATTAGTAGCCCAATCAATGTCAGCAAGAGAGATCATTTTAGATAGTTTAATAAAGGGAAACCAATTCAATACATAAGTGAGTATCATAGTATACTTTCAGAATTATCTTTTTTTTCGAACAGTGAAATAACTGAAGATTCAGAAAATTCAAAATAAATTGTATTGTGTCTTCTCACTCTGGGCAGTAGAGTTGTGAAGACAGGCCAAACATTCACAAAAAGTACGAAAAAACAAAGTGTCCACAGTAACTTACTGCCTGAGTGGGAGAAGGTACCATGTGTGGGACAGTAGTATAAGTCCCGATTCAAGTTTTGGATATTATGTCATAATTCTGATTATGAATTTATTCTTCTTTGTCTACATACTTAATAGTATAACAGCTTCAATTTATAAGGAGAAAAAAAAAATCTTGGCAAAGGGAACATGATCCATAGATTGAAATAGCTTTTTCAACTAAGAAGCTTTTGAGTTCTTCATATCATACACTAATACTGGCTTTTTGTTTGTTTGTTTGTTTACTGTTGTCTATTTAAGTAAATTTTAGTCTCTTCATTTAGGACATACATAAACTTGATAATACTTATGTATGGAAAATTTCCCTTCATCCTTTTCCCAGATAAGACCACACACATCAAACACCTACCGAGAAGCCAGGCATAAAGTCTTCGGTTCAGGGACATATCCCTCCTCAGGACTACATGCAGCGCTGCTGACAAGATCCGGATCATATCTGGTCGAGTGGCCTGCAACAGTTGGGAATGTGGTTGTACTCAATCACATATAAAAACATATCACATTTTTTTCCTCTTAAAAAAAAAATTATACCTCACAATATGTTCAGAACTTTAGGGCTTATGAGGTACTTTCATACAACATTATCTCATGTGATCTTCCAAACAGAGGAATTATTACTTATATTTTACAGACTAGGAAACAATAAGAAAAGGTGGGTAACAGTTATTAGTTGCATAGCTAAAACTATAACTGAATTATTTTAACCTCCATTTTAAAGTTCTTTATCCTATCCAACAGTAGCAAAATCAGACAGAAAACCAAGAAAATGGAGCAGGAAGGGATAGACACAAGAGAAGACTATGTCTTCAGTGGTATCAACACTGACTACACACTCTTTAGAAGTTCACTGTTTTCATCAATTCTAAGTTTTTTGTTTCTTGTTCTTTTTAAAATTTTTGATCTGTAGTATTTCAAACATAGAATATAGAAAACAATATAATGAGCCCTTTTTGAACCCATCATCCAGTTTTAACAAATCTTAATTTTTTTCATCTTACTCCAGGTCTTTTAAAGAGAAATAGTTCTTTTTTTTTTTGGCCTCTTTCCTTAATAGTCTTAATTGGATATTTAAAATATGATTTACTAAAGGAGATCGGTTTTAGCTAAAAGGGTTAAAGTTAAGAGATAAAAAGAAAGCAGTTAACTAAATTGCTGTCAATTTTAAGAATATCACTAGATAGTCGCCTTAGAATTTTGGAAGGTGAGCATTACAAGGTAAGGTAGAAATCTACTAGTCTCACAACCACTTTAGAATTAAGGACCAGAGCCCCGCACAGGGCCAAAGCACTTACATGCCTGGTTAGTGCCCCAGCTGCTTGAGGATCACCACTCCTTAATCGGACTTGGCAACTTTCTACTATACGATGCTTTTTGACAGACATTACTAGAAAGGGATTGACCTAGCTTACTCATTTTAACGGAATCTTAGAGAAATAACTGACGTGTTAAAGAACACAGATCAAGGGCTGCCAGAATACTGTTACTCATCTGAACACAGAGACCTTCTATTAATCTAAGCAATTCTCAAATGGTGGTTCCCCAGACTCCTGGAGATCTCTAAGACCCTTTCGGGAGGCTCACAAAGTAAAGAAAATATTTATAACACAATTCCAAGTCGGTATTTGCCTTTTGTACGTGTTAACATTTGCTCTGTTCATGCAATAGTGGGTAAAACTGCTTATGTCTTAGCACAAACAGAAACAGTGCCAGCAGTGGCAGCCACATACCTTCTATTAATCTAAGCAATTCTCAAATGGTGGTTCCCCAGACTCCTGGAGATCTCTAAGACCCTTTCAGGAGGCTCACAAAGTAAAGAAAATATTTATAACACAATTCCAAGTCGGTATTTGCCTTTTGTACGTGTTAATATTTGCTCTGTTCATGCAATAGTGGATAAAACTGCTTATGTCTTAGCACAAACAGAAACAGTGCCAGCAGTGGCAGCCACTGCAATCATTGTATTTTCTACTGTCATGTATATTCAGTAAAAATTAAAACAGAAGTCAGTTTCACTTAAGAATGCTGCTGATTAAACAGCAAACATTTAATGCATTAAATATTTGACTCAAGTACATGTTGTATTCTGCAATATTCTGTGCAATGACAGGAGTATACATAAAGTGCTCCTTCTGTAAACTGAAGCATGATGGATGTCTCAAGGAAAATCACTTCTGTGACTGTGTGAACTGTGAGGTGAACGACCAGCTTTTGTCATTCCACTTTCACCTGAAGGAATGACTGACACGATCTATGATTATTCAGGCTTGGACACGTGGCAGAAACTTTCTCAAAAATAAACAAAGTGAACCTATCACTTCAAGGAAAACAATATTCATTGTTACAAATAATAAAATCTGAGCTTCCAAGAGAAAATTAGATTTGGGAGAATCTGTATTTGGATTGAAATTATACCGAAGTGAACTGATTTGAAAGCTTCCAATACCTAACAAGTTTACTGATGAGGTCAGTGGTCATGCTAGTAAATGTGATCGTTTATTGCTGTCTTAGCACTTGGTGGTTTAGTCACTACGTCGTGTCAACTCTTGCTCCATGGACTGTAGCCCGCCAGGCTCCTCTGTCCATAGGATTTTCCAAGCATCAATACTGGAGTGGGTTGCCGTTTCTTTTTCCAGGGGATCTTCCCAATCCAGGGATCAAACCCAGGTCTCCTGCACTGCAGGCAGATTTTTTTACCAACTGAGCTACCAGGGAAGCCCAAGTGTGAGCACGTGGGAGACACAGAAAGTTCAATAAAACAACACTTTCCAAACAGCCAACTGTGATGTTACAAAAGCATATATGGTAAGAGATCCATTCAAAGTGTAAGACCAGTGGATTTTAATCAAACAGACTATGAAAAGTTCACTGATATGGTTTTTGACTTCATATTACAACTAGTTTTTTAAAAGAACTATAGCTTGTCAAGTTTTGGAAAGCATCAAAGAAGAATATACTATTTTAACAAAAAGACTACTGAAGTACTCTCCTTTTTCAACTAGTATCTGTATGAGTTCTAACTTAATTCAGATACTTTAATAAAAAAAAACCAAAAACACAACAGAGTGAATGTCAAAGTAGATACCAGCATTCTGCTTTCTGTTAGACCAGACACTAAAGAGATTTACAAAAACATAAGCAGTGCTAATGTAATAATTTTTTAATGTGTTAGAAGATACTTTAATACTATTTGTTATAATGTGATAAACTTGTTATTATTTTTAAGTGAATTTAAATTTTAATATTTAATATCTAAATATTTTATATTTATCAGTTTTAATTTCTAATGATAAACATAGCAGCAGATAGATCTAACCTATATAAGCAAAAGAATTTTTAGGATTCTCATATTTTTAAAGAGTGTAATAGGGCCATGAAACCAAAGAACTGCTAATCTATTTAATCTCAGATATATACATTATAGATATTGTCACAAGATCCTGAATGTCTTCCAATCTTATTTTGAGAGTAAAAACATCCTTGAGAAAGAAAGAAGTCACTTCTTGGTACTACTGACATCACCACATATTTCTAACATGGAAAAAAAATTCTGCTACAATCTCAATTAAAGGTGTAACTTCTAGAGATTAGGGTCATGCTAAATCACTTCACTGTGTCTGACTCTTCACAACCTATGGACCTTAGCCCACCATGGCTTCTCTGTTCATGTAATTCTCCAGGCAAGAACGCTGGAGTGGGTAGCCTGCCCTCCTCCAGGGGATCTTCCTAACCCAGGGATTGAATCCGCCTCTCTTACATCTCCTGCACTAGCAAGCAGGTTCTTTACGGCTAGAGCCACCTGGGAACTTCCCGTAAAAAAAAAAAAAGTTAAAAGAGTCTAACAAACTTGGCAAGTGCTAACACCCTACCAGCACTCTTTTGGGGATAAGGTAATGAAGGCTCTCTTCAACTACAAATACAACTGATAACTGGTTATGAGTTTATTACAGGCAAGACATGGAAAGGAGGAAGTGGGGAAGAAAGATTACTTTGTCATGATCCTTTGATCCTTTTTCTCAGGAAACCTAATAACATGGTATGGTAATGGGGGAGAGAGAATTGGGTCTGGGTAGAGTATGTACTTTTTAAGAAACATATTCAACATAGCTATTGTTTTCATAATATAAATTATACAGAAGGAAGCCAGAAGAAAATCTTCTTGGCTGGTAGGGACACAGAAGTGGTAAAGTAAGCAAGTTCTGAAGGAAGCTCATGTTGGAAAAAGATTGAGAAATGTTAGTCCACTGAGATTACACGTTCTTCCCAAGTGAACTCTACCATGACTTAATTCTTTAGGTCTTGCTCAATCCTCTATCAGTATACTGAAGGACTAAGACTGCTGAATGTTTGAATGGGAAGAAAGCAATGGGAATGCTTAAGAGTGAAGGTTAGTGAGTTTTTTCAACAAAGGGCCAGATAATAAACATTTTAGGCTTTTGAGCCACATGTTTCTTTGTCATATTCCTTGTTTTCTTTTATGAGCATTTTAAAAAGTAGAAAATCATTTTTACCTTGTGAGCAGCTTGCCCATCTCTACAGTGTAACTTTAGATTATACTGATATGTCCCAGCAGGTGTTTCAGTGAAAAGTCAGAGGCAGAACAAAGGCCCCTGGCTTAAGGATGGTAAGTCTTAAAACAGAAACTAGGGGTAGTTTGTGTTACCCCTGTAACATACTGTTCCTACTACTAGGAGCGGTATAGGCAATAAAGTGTAAAATTCTTCAATTATTAACAACTCAATTTCAAACTGAATAAAGTAATAAGGAAAAATTTGAGCACGGCCAATCAAAATGAAAATGCACTAGTTATCTCTTAACCACAGCTCTTACAAAACCCCAAATAATGGTCTTTTCTGCTAATGATGCTTGCGAAAATAAACTTACTTTTCCAAGGTATAACTTCTTCATTTCTTATTACATTTGTTAGGCATGTAGCACCACCATTCTGAATACTTAGACATTGGTGTTCAAACTCGTTCATCAGAGTTTACAACTCAAAATAATTTAGATGACTTCCTTAAAAATCAGGATACTGATTCAATTAAGTTCCAGCTTCATTTATGATTTAAGTGAGTTGTTCTCATCTATCACGAAAGTACAGGTGACCCACGAACAACAAGGAGGTTAAGGGGAACTGACAGCTAATTGAAAAAATTCAAGGATAATTTTAGTTGGACCTCCATATCTGCAGCTTCACACTCCTGGATTCAAACAACCATGGATCCTATAGTACTATAGTACTTACTACTGAACAGAATTTGTGTATAAGTGGACTCACGAAGTTCAAACACTTGTTCAAGGTTCAACTGTACTAGAGAATGTCAGAGCAACTAGATATTTAGCTTTCAAATTATAGCCAACTCTGCTAATGGTCTGACACTGCTGCTGCTGCTGCTAAGTCACTTCAGTTGTGTCCGACTCTGTGCGACCCTGTAGACAGCAGCCCACCAGGCTCAGCCGTCCCTGGGATTCTCCAGGCAAGAACACTGGAGTGGGTTGCCATTTCCTTCTCCAATGCATGAAAGTGAAAAGTGAAAGTGAAACCGCTCAGTTGTGTCCGACTCTTAGCGACCCCATGGACTGCAGCCCACCAGGCTCCTCTGTCCATGGGATTTTAGGCAAGAGTACTGGAGTGGGGTGCCATTGCCTTCTCCGAATGGTCTGACACACATCCCCACAATCACCAAACCAAGAAAAAATTACATTAAGATAAAAAATAACAGCTAGGCAGAAGGTCTCAAGAGTGAGCTGTGGCTCACTCACAGCTAGCAATGAATATAGTACCTCTTGCCCTTGATAGGTTAGAACTTTTTTTAAGGTATGAAATAATCTATTTCACTTTCCGTATTTTTACCCAAATCAATAAATCTTGTTTCCCCCCAAATTTCAGAAAGTCTATTTCTTAAAAAGGCAATATGTTTTCTACATACTTGCTGGTTGATAAAACAAGAGAATCCAACTTAAATATCATTTTAAAAATAACAACAGACCAGGAATCTGAATTTCCAAAGAATGCCTTATATTGAAACTGGCATTAATGTTTTACCTGACTCATGTGGAATGGAAAACAGAAGAGTATGAGGTCCAGTGTGCTTCTCTGGACGAGTACACTTGAATCCTGTACCGAAGTACTTACTGCTTCAACCTAAAATAAGACAGCCTTTAGTATTCATTGTGTATTAGCCTGAGAAATAGTTACCATGAAAATGTGACAATACTTCAATTTTCCCTAAAAAATAAAAATACATTTTCAAATTTTTTTTAAATCACTAATTATACATACTGACATTGCTTTGGATAGGTAAACATATTATAATAGTTCAAAATTAAGAGTAACTAAAGAGTACACAGCCAAAAGTTCTCTCCCATCTCTGTTTTCAATTACCCAGTTTTCTTTGTGCAAGCAATCAAGACTACATGAATATTTTCTGCATATTATAAGTAAATAAAAAACATGCATGCATATATCACAAACTCTGCCTTTTTCATTTAACAGCACATTCTGAAGTGCTTTCCTTAACACTACAAAGAGTTTCAGTTTTTATAGTAGAGAAATATTTCCTTTCATAGATTAATCCTAATTTAACTAGTCTCCTAATGATGGACATTTATACTATTTATATCATTTACTATTGTAAATTATGTTGCAATAGACATATAATGTACAAGCATACCTGTAGGACAAATCTTTCAAAGCAGAATTGCCATAGCTTGGAATATATGCTGTTACAATTTAAATAAAGTAATGTTTTCTCTTAAGGTTTTGCATATTTATATTCTCACCAGCAATGTGTAACAATTTGCTCTCTTGTGTTTACCTGCAGATTTTTTGTTTTTGCGAAACTAATACATGAAAAAGGGTATCTTGATACAGTTTAAACTCTTGCTTCTCTTATTATAAATAATGTTGAGAATTTTTTTAATATCTTTGAATTATTTTTATTTCCTTGGGTTAAGATTCTATTCAAATCCTGT
>SJYT01066766.1:1018660-1050830 GCA_006410635.1 Cephalophus harveyi | reverse complement strand
AAAAATATATTAGAAGAAAATATAAAAGTAAATCTGTTTGATCTTGGACACAATTTCTTAGATATATCTATCTGCAACAAATGACAAAAAAGAAAATGGGTAAATTGGATATGATCAAAATTAAAATTTCTGTGCTTTAAAGCACACTATCAAGAAGACAATTCACAGAATGGGAGAAAATATTTTGAAATCATATGTATGATAAGAATTTAATATCCAAAATGTGCAAACTAAGCAAACCTATAGAAACAGAAAATAGGTCAGTGGTTGCTAGAGACAGGAGTGAAGAGAAAATGTGATGTGATTAATGGGTATAGATGGGGTTTCTTTCTGGGGTGATGAAAATGTTCCCAAATTAGATAGTGGTGATAGCTGTACAACTTTGTACATACACTAAAAACCACTGAATTATACAATGCAAAAGGATAAATTTCACAGCATGCGAATTATACCTCAATGTTATTTTAAAAACTTAAACATTTTTACCATATGAACCAAGAATTCCATTCCTAGGTATTTTCTCAAGAAAAATGTCTGTTTAAAGATGTGGTACATATATATAAAGAAACACTACTCAGCCAGAAAAAGAGAATGAAATGATGACACCTGCAGCAACGTGCACTGACCCAGAGATTATCCGACTAAGTGAAGCAAGTCGAAGACCAATATCATATGACATCACTTATATGCAGACTCTTATTTTTTATTTTTTGCTTTTTTTTTATTGTGTTTTCAATGGAGAAATACATCATCTGTTTACAAAACAGCTCTTGAAAAATACAAGGAGTACAGATACTATAAAACAAAGCAAACTCCAGTCATGAGACACTACGTATATCATGCAAAAGCAACAGTCTGATCTCCAGGTTATGAAAACTAGAATTAAAAAGTCACTACACAGAAAAGGTCCAAGTTCCCAGCTTGGTAAAACTTGGGTGCAGTTACATGAAATGTTTAATAAATTGAATTCTTTTTCCCCAATGTGTAAACAAAATGACAAGACTAAATCTGTGCCTGGCAATTTCGATCTAACTCTGAAGCTACACAAAACACACAGACACCTTGGAGAATTCACCTGTTAGTCTTATCATCTTATCTTCTTAGGTGGTGGGAGGAAGGGCAAGGTGACTGTGCAGAGCAAAGATGTGGGGAGCAGAAATACTGTATACTAGACATTACAAAGTATGGTTAAAAGAAAGCCTCAATTAATGCACAGCCTAAGGAGAAAAGACTAGACTCCAACTCTGGAAAAGTAATTTAGAGGGAACGGGGAAGAGTTTAAGTACTTGCAGTTTAACATGAAAAATGCACATGGGATAGAATGGAGCACAATAAACGTGACACAAATGAACGTATTTACAAAACAGAAACAGACTCACTGACGCAGAAAACAATCTTATGGTTACCAAAGTGGGGAGGGGTAAACTAGGAGGTTGGGATTAACATATACACACTATTATATTTAAAATAAATAACCAACAAGGACGTATTATATAGCACGGGGAACTCAACATTCTGTAATAACCTAAATAGGGAAAGAATTTGAAAAAGAATAGATACATATATATGTATAACTGAATCACTTTGCTGTACATTTGAAACGAACACAATACTGTAAATCAACTATCATGTGCTCAGACACTCAGTTGTGTCTTGACTTTTAAAGTTTAACAAAAAATAGTTTTGAGTGGGGGAAAAAAAAAGAACATACGTCTGTACAAATAACTGTAGGAAAATGTTTATATTATTAGTTTTATTCTTAATGGCCCCAAATTGGAAACAATGCAAATGTTTGTTAATCACTGAATGAACAAACTGTGGTATATTCATAAAATACTAGATAGCAATATAAGAGCTACTGATACATATTGACATACGCAAAACATGGATGACTCTCAAATGTGTTATACAAAATGAAAGGCACCCAGACAACGGCTAACACTGCATGATTCTACTTATGTAACATTCTGTGAAAAGCACAATCTAGAGGAACAGAAAACAGAGCAGTGTTTGCAAGGGCCTGGGGGTGTAGGGGAATGGGAGAGACTACAAATGGACACAGAAGAACTTCTGGGGCTGATGAAAATGTTCTGCATCTTGATTTTATAGTATTGGTTGCTTGTCTGTATGTATTTGTCAAATTCATACAACTGTACACATAAGATGTGTCAATTTCAATGTATGCTAATTATACTTTAATATAACCAAAATATGTATAAAAATCTGTCAGTTCATAATCACATGGGGAGAAGGGACAGGATGAGTAATCACAAAGTTTCTTTTGAAACTTTTCAGAAGGGCCCTCTAGAATTTTCTCATTTTTCCATTCATTGTTCATTTTAAGAGTATACACTCTATGGGCATAAATGGTTTCCTTATGTTCTTAATTTTTAAATTAAAAAATATAAGCAAGCAATTGATGTGAATTTTTCCAACTATCTTTCACTGTCTGCTTTAGTAATACCTACTTTTGCACAAATCCCAAACAGAATCTGGCTATTACTTAGTCTAAGATCTGTCTTTCCTATGAAGAAAGCTATGATCCAAGAGAAGGTTCACTTTAGAATAATAAAATGAATGTGGCTATGGTAAACAATAATCTGATCAGTTAGCAACATGGTAATAAAGACCATCTATTTGCTTGAATGATAGATAATGAAGATAACATATAAATGACAAACCCTTTTCTATGAAAAAGAGAAAACTTGAAATTTTCCAAATCAATAATGTGACTATTTTGATCTTTAAGTTTCCTTGATGAAAAATATAAGCCTCATGAAAACAAGAACATCATTTGTGGCATGATTCTCAGTATCTGGCTATAAAAAAATATTCGTTAAATGAGCAAACATGTGTAGACCTACCATTAGCTCAATATCACTGCCAATTATATAAAGCTGATCTTCCATGGAAAGCTTCCGGTTCAAGTGGGCAAGAACATAGGTGATTCCAGGCAAGCGCACAGCAGGACTGGTGAGAAGGCTACCCCAGAGGGCACTGTAGAAGGCTGACTGGTCCACTGCAGCAGCAACCTTTTCCAGTAAAGTGTTTGTTCTGAGGTACAAAATAAAGTGCTTTAAAAAGGGAAACATTTAGCTTCACGTTGTTAAGCATAAACCATTATACTCTCCCAGAATGTATGAAAGCATCCTTGCTGTAGTCATACGTTCTGCCCTGGACACAAGTGGGCTGGATGGGAAGAACCATACAGGTCAGGGTCAGAGAGCTGGGTAAAAGTTCTGGTTCTACCATTGACTAGCTGTGTAATTTAGGGAAATCACTTAGTCTTTCTTGAGTTCAGTTTCCTCATCTGTAAAAAAGATAACAACAAAAACACCTCCACAAGTCCCATCTACCTCAAGGAACTGTTAAACCCACATACACTTTAGTTAATAGTAAGGAACCTCGTAGGCTACAGTCCACGGGGTCGCAAAGAGTCCGACACAACTGAGCGACTTCACTTTCACTTTTTTCATAGAAGGACATATCTTCTGTTGACTTTCTACAAAATTTTAAAGGCTATTTCCTTTTCTTATATATAATATTACATAATTTACATCATGCGAAATGCCAGGCAGGATGAAGCACAAGCTGAAATCAAGATTGCTGGGAGAAATATCAGTAACTTCAGATATGCAGAGGACACCAACCTTATGGGAGAAAATGAAGATGAACTAAAGAGTCTCTTGATAAAGGTGAAAGAGGAGAGTGAGAAAGCTAGCTGAAAACTCAACATTCTAAAAACGAAGATCATGGCACCCGCTCCCATCACTTCATAACAAATAGATGGGGAAACAATGGAAACAGTGACAGACTTTATCTTCTTGGGCTCCAAAATCACTGCAGATGGTGACTACAGCCATGAAATTAAAAGACACTTGCTCCTTGGAAGAAAAGCTATGACCAACCTAGTCGGCATATTAAAAAGAGAGACATTCCTTTGCTGACAAAGGTCCATCTAGTCAAAGCTATGGTTTTTCCAGCAGTCATGTGGATGTGAGAGTTGGACCATAAAGAAAGTTGAGCGCCAAAGAATTGATACTTTTGAACTGTGGTGTTGGAGATGACTCTTGAGAGTCCCTTGGACTGCAAGGAGATCAAATCAGACAATTCTAAAGGAAATCAATCCTGAATATTCATTGGAAGGATTGATGCTGAAGCTCCAATACTTTGGCCACCTGATACGGAGAACTGACTCTTTTGAAAAGACCCTGATGCTGGGAAAGGCAGGAGGAGAAGGGGATGACAGAGGATGAGATGGTTGGATGGCATCACTGACTCAACAGACATGACTTTGAATAAGCTCTGGGAGTTGGTGATGGACAGGGAAGCCTGGCGTGCTGCAGTCCATAGGGTTGCAGAGTCGGACATGACTGAGCAATTGAACTGAACTGACTGAATTTAAAACAACTTGAATGAATTAGGCTATGACAAAATATAAGATGCATTATTCAAGATAAAGTAATACACAAAAATTTAATACACTGTTGCATAACAGGTTCAGAATCAAGAGAATGTGATGAAGTTCTACTGTTGACTTGCTATTTGATTTAATACTAACACTGTAATTTCTTCTGGTCTCAACCTACTTATGCATTAAAATAACATGTTTTTACATCTTTTTGTGTTGAATAACTGGCAAAACATAATGCTATGATCTGAATATTTTCATCCCTTCAATATTTATATGTTAAAACCTTGATGCCCCAAAGTAACTGTATTAGAAGATGGAGGCTTTGGGCACCCTCATGAATAAGATTAGTGTTCTCATGCAAGAAATTCCAACAGAGCTCCATAGCCTCTTCCAGAAGGTCAGGATACAGGTAAAAGGCACTGGCTGTGAATCAGGCAGAAGGCACTCACCAGAACATGATCATGCTACCACTTTGATTCTGATGGCCAGAATCAAGAACAGTGAGAAATAAGTTTCTGAATTTATTCCTGAATTCTTGCATTTCTGAATATTTTTGAATTTCTGAAAATAAATTTCCACTCAGTCTGTGGAATTTTTTCTGCAAAAGCCAAAGGGCTTTCAAGCTAACAGGACTAAGACATATAACAAGATAAATCATACAGATATCATAGTCATAAAGATCATTATTCAATTTCCACGTTACATTTTTTAAAAATTTTATTATTATTTATTTGATTGCATGAGGGATATTTTAATTGCAGTATGTGGGACCTAGTTCCTGGTCCAGGGATCAAACCCAGGCTTCCTGCATTGGGAGCATAGCAACTTAGCCACTGGAACACCAAGAAAGTCCCCATGTTAAATTTTTAATTGTAACTAGCAGAAGGCGATGGCACCCCATTCCAGTACTCTTGTCTGGACAATCCCATGGACAGAGGAGCCTGGTAGGCTGCAGTCCATGGGGTTGCAAAGAGTCGGACACGACTGAGCAACTTCCCTTTCACTTTTCACTTTCATGCATTGGAGAAGGAAATGGCAACCCACTCCAGTGTTCTTGCCTGGAGAATCCCAGGGACTGGGGAGCCTGGTGGGCTGCCATCTATGGGGTCACACAGAGTCAGACACGACTGAAGTGACTTAGCAGCAGCTGCAGAGCTACAAAATCATACTAATTCTATGCTTCCCTTAAGAGAATAGAACAATTTAAAACAAAACTGATTCATAAACTAAGTAAAATAAGCTCACATCATGTTTCTAAAATTGCCCTGAAATGGAAATTAATTTTTTCTCAAAGTAACTTTATATAAGAGTGATCCAGTATTTTCAGGGTTAGATTCCTACATCATTATGGCAGCAGATGAACATACAAAAAATAGAATAACTTGTTTAAATAAAGTATATAAATATAAATCATTAAGACTACGCATAAAGAAAGTTTGGCATTTTCTATTTGTGACATCTTAGTTCATAATTTCCTTTTTGGTAAGAATATCAGTAACAGAGACATTAAAGATACTTAATGCTATCAAGCATTGTATACCACTATTAACTTCCAAAGAAATAATAATAAGCTCCAAACAGACCAACTCATTTTCTTTGAAGAGTTAAAATAGCAAGAGTACTGTGTCAATAGCTACTGAAAGAGTACTGTACCTGGTGATAGGCTATTTTCAACAATTTAAAACTGGATGGCACACTGCCCAATCGTCCATTCTTTTTATTAATTTAAATGTCCTATCTATTGTATTAGTATTTTAAATTATGAGTCACAATTTTTTAAGTGACTTACAAGTGCTGAGGCACTAGACTAAGAAATTTCAATATTACAGTAACACAATGAATGGTATGTTTTCTTAATAGATGAGGAAACTGAATAAAGTTCAGAAATGTTGAAAAAGTTTTCCTAAGCTCACACAGTATCTGCCGAACTAGGCTTTGAACCCAGTCCAGCTATCCAAGTCTATATTCTTATTATCCAGCTATATTTTCAGTGTGATATGCAGATTAGATACACTACAAAAATTTTTTTTTTGCTATAAAAATCTTCAGGTCAGGTGCTAAAGTGTTTAGAATAATCAGTTTTTGTGATGTTAATATTAATGATTTAAGGATGTTTGCTGACAAATTCATGACTTTGATTACTTAACTGCAGCAATAACAGTAGTATCTTACCTCTCATAGTACTCTGATCCTTCTTCTAAGCCAGGAAGAATACCAGTTAGCAATCCTTGTAGACCAGGCTTCAGTGTTTTACCCAAAGGCAGATAATATATCTCATACAAACTCAACAATGTTGGTTTCACTGACATGGCAGCATTTGCAAGGAGAGGAAAGAGTCCAGAACTGTTTTAAAAAATAAAAACAAAAGTGAGAGACAAAATAACTACAAAATATTAATTCATATATACCAACATGTGTGTATAAATCTTTTAAAAATGAAATAGTAAGTTATACTGCTTAGCTTAAAATCATATCTATCCTGTATAGTGATGACTTCTATATCCATTAAACAAACCTAGGTCTCTCATCTGAGCTTCATACTCATAAACCTAAAGGTCACCTAGCTGTTTCGTAAGGCCCTCAAATTCCATAATTCGTAAACAGAATTCCCTCTCTTTCCTTTCCCCAAAACCTGATCCTTCCTGTGTAATTTCTATTTCAAAATATGGCAACAGAACCTATCTGTTTGACCAAATACTGTACATCTCAGAGTGATCCTTAAAAAAATAAAAAACTTTAAACTGGAATCAGTCATCAAGTTTTCTCTACAAGCCATTCTCCTAGATATCTGTTGTAAATATAATAAATTCTCTCTACTTCCACCAGATAGTTCCTTAGAAAAGACCACCAAAATATCTCAATCATAGCTTACCAAACATCATATTTTAATCTTTGAATTATCCAGTACTGCTTCAGTATTGCTCTGAAGCAGCTGTTCTCAATAAAACCCTTCACTGGTTTCCTGCTGGTTATTGTCTAACTGCTTACTGTGGCTTTAACATCTTGCTACTACATACCTCTGTACAGCCCATGCGTGCTCACCAATATCACTCCTGCACCCTCTGCTCCAGCTACATTGGACAATTCCTCTCAAGTTCACTTCAGAACTTTCTACACTCTCTTCAGCACCCAGGCCTTCACACATGCTGTGCTGAATGGTACAATCCCTGCTCCCTCACTTTCTCCTCATCTNTTAACATCTTGCTACTACATAGCTCTGTACAGCCCATGCGTGCTCACCAATATCACTCCTGCACCCTCTGCTCCAGCTACATTGGACAATTCCTCTCAAGTTCACTTCAGAACTTTCTACACTCTCTTCAGCACCCAGGCCTTCACACATGCTGTGCTGAATGGTACAATCCCTGCTCCCTCACTTTCTCCTCATCTTCTGCATGACTCCTAGACTTTCAGGAATTGGCCTAAGCTGTTTCCCTGAGAAGACTATCTCCTAATGAGACTAGGTTAGGCTCCTTATTAAATGTTCACAAAGTACCCAATACTTACTTATTTCTAATAAGTAACTTTGTTTTACTAACAATAAGTAAATCTATTGCTGTGCTAATAGTAAGTAATGCTACTCCTTGAAGCAAAAGGAACCATCAACAAAGTGAAAAGACAACCTATAGAATGGGAAAAAATATTTGCAAACCATATATCTGATAAGGGGTTAATATCCAAAACATGTAAAGCACTTGTACAATTCAATAGCAAATAATAATAACCTAAGTACAAAATGGGCAAGGGACCTGAACAGACATTTCTCCAAGGAAGATATGTGGTCAACAAGTACATGAAAGGACGTTTAACATCAGCAGTCATCAGGGAAATGCAAATTAAGACACCATGAGATGGCATCTCATGCCTGTTGGAAGGACCATCATCAAAAAGACAAGAGGTAACAAATGCTGGTGAGGATGCAGAGACAAGGGAACCCTTGTGCCCTGCTGGAGGGACTCCAAACCGGTACAGCCACTACGGAAAACAGTATGGTGGCTCCTCAAAAAAGTAAAAATCCCACTTCTGGGACTACATTCAAAGGAAACAAAGACACTAACTCAAAAAGCTATCTGAAACCCCATTTTCACAGCAGCATTATTGATAACAGTCAAGACATGGAAACTTAAGTGTCCACTAATGGATGAACAGATAAAGAAGCTGTGAGATAGATATATATAATATATTATATATATATACACATTATATATATATACATTATATGTATATAATGGAATATTATTCAGTCATAAAATGAGGAACTCCTACCATTTACAACCTCATGGATGGACCGCTAAGGTATTATACTGAGATAAGTCAGACAGAAAAAGACTAATACTGTATGATCTCACTTACAGGTAGAATCTTAACAACAACAACAAAAATATATAAAACCCACACTCATAGAAAAAGAGACCTCAAATTTGTGGTTATGAGAGGTAATGGTTAGGGACGGGGGGGCGGGTGTTAGAGGAGGGTGGTTAAAAAGTACCAACTTCCAGTTATAAGATAATTGAGTACTATGGATGTAATGTAAATCATGATGACTATAGTTAACATTGCTGCATGACACACAGGAAAGTTCCAAGAGTAAACCCTAAGAGTACTCTAAACAGAAAATTTTTCCCCATTATTCTTTTCTTCCGTCTTTATGTTGTATTTAATGAGACGATGATGTTCGCTGAACCTATTGTAGTCATTTCACAATATATATAAATCAAACCAACTTGCTGTATACCTTAAAATTATACAGTGATGTATGTCAATTGTTTATCAGTAAAACTGGGGGAGAAAGACTGATTCTGATAGGTAACTCTGTAATATCAGAAAGCAAGAGGCCTTTTGGCCTGGCTGGATGCCCGCTCTGCCTTTCGCTTCAGATGTGTGATCGGTGGAACTGGTGTATATAGGGCAATAATATATCGGCCCTGCTGCCTGCCATTATGTCCGCTGCCCAGAAGGCCGCTGCTGCGGTCATCTTCCTTTGTGGCCTGGGAGACACAGGGCACGGATGGGCAGAAGCCTTCACCGGGATCAGAAGTGTCCACATCAAATACATCTGCCTGCATGCGCTAGTTATGCCTGTAACGTTACATATGAACATGGTCACGCCTTCTTGGTTTGACATTACTGGGCTTTCACCGGATTCACTGGAGGATGAAACTGGAACTAAGCAGCAGCAGAAAACGTAAAACCTTTGACAGAGCAAGAGATGAAGAATAGCATTCCGCAGGAGATGAAGAACAGCAGTCCTTCCAACAGGGTTATTTGGGGAGGGTTTTCTCAGGGAGGTGCTTTACCGTGGTACAAGGCTCTGACCACACAGCAGGAGCTGGCTGGTGTCACTGCTCTGGGCTTCCTCTCCACAGGGCCCATCAGTGGTTTGAGGAGAGACGTATCTATTCTTCAGTGCCATGGAGATCTGGACCTTTCAGTACCCCTAATGACTGGTGCTCCTACCGCCGAAAAGCTAAAACCATTGGTAAATCCAACCAGTGTAACCTTCAAAACCTATGGAGGCATGAGGCACAGTTCATGTCAACAGGAGATGATGGACATCATGCAGTTCGTCAGTCAGCTCCTACCTCCCGTTGACTGATGCCACTAAGAGGCCTTGTGTAGAAGTGCATACCAGCATCATCTATTAGATTACACACTCCTGCCTGTGCCCAACCTTGAATGTCTGCAGTGTTAAAATGTTCTGCAAATACACACCAATGACACAGGCTAAATAAAGTCTCCTCATGGGAAATGCATGATCTTTGAAGTTTCTATATATGTATTTGTATATGATATATGATACGTTAGTATTAAACTAGCAGTATACAGTAGTATTGAATGCACTAGTATTAAAATAGAGAGAGAAGCAGCCAGCTTCTTTCTCCCAAATGTAATTCAGCAAAATAATAAAATACTGCAACCAGATTTTTTATTACATCACTTGAAAATTATTAGCATGCTTAATGAAAACTTGTTCAGATATAAATGAGTAGTTAAAACATAAATAGTTTATGTATGTGGTGACTTAAGACTACGGGCTTACACCCCAAACTGACAAGTCACCATACAGTATTTTTATATATGTGTTCATATATACCTAATGATTATAATGCATAATAAGAATGAGGTGTTATTACATTATTCCTAATAAAAGGGATAATGCTTCTAAGTGTCAATAAAGAGCAATATTGCTCTCAATTAATGGCTCTTTTATTTTGGGGAACAGCTTTTTCTTTGCTGAATATACTTTGTTTAATACTTTTTTCTCTGTAGAAAAGAAATGTGTTCCTTTTTATCCTTCACAATAGACCAAATACTTCCTCTTTGCCACAGACACCTGCTGTCAATATGTGCTGTAATTTAATATTCTGGATCACATGCTTGATGGCACTGAAAATATATTTCTATTGACAGAAAGAAACTGGACATCCTTTCAGAGTTTCTACACTACTTCTTAAAGTAGACCTTTAGCCACAGTTTAGACCTGCAGAGTTACTAGAACCTTCAGGTAACGAGAATCATTCTGTATTTTCTTGTAATTAACTGAAAGAATAATTAGGTCATATTCTAGTATGTTCTGGGATATTTAAGGCTGATCTTAAAAACTGTAATTTCTAAGATGATTTGCTCTAAGGTGATTCTCCTCACAGCATAGAATTTACTTATTTTGCACATAGATTTGAAACCAACTACAGCAGGAAATGAGCAATTCAAAAATTTTGCTTTACTCTTATTTACCAATGGACTAATTTGAAATTTTCACGTAGTCAGATGATCTCTTAAAGTTAGCTTTTGTGCAAACATAAAAGTAGCAATTATTTGATTTTAAATAGATTTTTCATATTATTGGTTAAAATTACTTGAAAACAAATTTCTGGGTAAATCTGTTTAGTCAGAACTCAATACAAATAGTGTAGTTCCTACACAGTTTAATATACAGTAAAAAATGTATGCTTGATATTTCTGAACTGTTGTTAATTTTTCCGCTGAATTCCAACTGATCAGAACAATGTTAGGACTGCATCTTCACAAATGGGTGCTACTTGATGATAGAAATGATTTGGTATGGACTATAGATGATGTTAATAATTAAGCCATATATTTATACCTGGATTTACAATTTTTAAACAATCACTGAATCATTTTATTTTACCTACAAGAATATGAACTGTTGCTTCACTGACACAAATCAGTGAAATCTAATTTACAGCAAGAAATATTCCATTGAAACATTGCGCTGTAACGTGAGAAAATGTAAATCTTTTGCATGGTTTCTATCAATGTGAATAAAATTGAATTCTGACTTTAAAAAAAAAAAGGGCAAGAGACCATGACTCTCTTTATTTCTGTATCCTAAGACCTTAAAACCAAGTCCTGCCTTTACAAAGTGCTTAATAAATGAATTAAGAATCTGTCTTGCTCCCACTTTATACTGAAAACAGAGGTCATCTAGTGGGAACTCCTCAACTTCCCACATTTCTGCCTTCAACTTTAGGTACAGTGTGACTTAAAACTACAATAGTAGCCCTGCCTCAGGGTCCAATGTCTACCTTTCTCAGGGCCCTGCTTTATCCACTATACTTTTTCTTTCATATAATTTCTTTTTTCCTCCACTGACAACTGTGCTTAAATCCTTCCCAATGATCCTAAAAAGAGAACAAATGATAACAAAATTCTAAAACCTTTATCTTAATTACTTCCTGGCTTGAAGCTGCCTTTCTACTTCAATTTTTGGAGAAAAAACAAACGAAAAAACAAACAAAAAACCACTTTCATCTACTCACCTTCTGATACGTCTACTCGCTCTATTAAAACTGTTCTCAATATCATCTCCATTCTCTGCTAAAGGCCAGATTTGTTGGTCTACTTTCAGTCCTGACTGTTTCATTTGTCTGTAGTATTTGACACTATTCGCCACAACTTCCTCTTGAAACTCATTCCCCTTTTGGCTTCCAGGTAAGCTCTGTCTCCTGGTATATTTTCTATCTCTGACTCTTGTTCCTTTCCACTGACTACTTTTGTCCACCTGCCCTTTAAATAATGTAACTCCTAAATATTCACGAGGTTTTCCATGAATATCTCCAGGTGGTTCAGTGGTAAAGAATTGCCTGCCGACGCAGGAGATCTGACAGGAGATGAAGGTTTGATCCTGGGTTGGGAAGATCCCCTGGAGAAGTAAATGGCAACCCATTCCAGTATTCTTGCCTGGAGAATCCCATGGACAGAGAGAAGCCTGGCAGACTACAGTCCATGGGTAACAAAGAGTTGGATAGGACAGAGCAAATATTCATAGAATGGTCTTGCTCCTTTTCCCTACTTATTATTTACAAGGTACTGGTTGATCTCAGTCATTCTCTGCCACTTGAATGCTGTCAGCTCTAAATCCCTCTCTAGGATTTGTATTAGCAAAAGTTTACTTTACATACCCACTTAATATTTTATGGGGCTCAAATTGCACATCTAGTGTTCTTAGTGACAGCTTAGTGTATTGTATCCCATTAAAAAAATAAACTTGAAGACACAATATGTTTTATCATGTAATAGGTTACAGAACTTTAAAAGTATTTGTATTTAATTATGAAAAGCATAAACCTTAAGATAAAGCTACTAAAAAATTAAAAATTCAACATAATACAAATTCTAGTTTTTAAATTAGCTATACTCTAAAAAACAGAATAACAATTTTATTCCATAAGGTATGTGTATGTAAGAATGTCTGCCATATTTAGACACAGTATTCTAGAATTTATTGTTCTTATATAACATACTGCTAATAAAATTAGATACACTGCAACTTTGTGAAATAGTTGTTTCTTAAGATAAACTTTCTGTTTAAAAAGGAGCAGGCATGAGTTATATAGAAAAGTTTTGCCTTAAGGAAGGAATCTGTCATTTATTACATGTAACACTGATTGAGCAATTCTCAGTTTTTTTTCAAAGTGCTCTTCAATAGAGTAGTAATTATCAGTATTAAAAAATACCTATTACTGACTTTCAAAACATCCAAGAGGAATTTAAAGAGAAGAAACATACACAGTAAAATAGATCAATGAAATCAAAAGTTTGTTTTTAAAAAGACTAAAAAATGTGATAAACTTATGACAAGGCTGACCAAAATGTATAAAAGGCTATCTGCATCACCAGTATCAAGAATGAGACAGGAAAACTAAACATGCACCTGTAAAAGAATGAAATAAGATCCCTATCTCATGCCATTCACAAAAGTCAACTCAAAATGGATTAAATCCTTAAATGTAAGGCCTGAAATTATAAAACAGAGGAGAATATATACATAAAAATTCCTTGACATTGGTCTCGGCAATGATATTCTGGGACAGGAAACCTAAAGCAAAGGCAGTAAAAGCAAAAATAAACAAGTGGGACCACATCAAACTAAAAGGAAAGAGAGGATAAGATACGGGGAAGCCAGAATGAAAAGTTCTAGCATATTTTAAATCACAGCTCCAAAAAAAGGAAGAGAGAATATACGGAATAAAAGCAATTTAAAAAGACTCCAGAACTGATGAAAGGTATTGACTCAAACCCATTCACGGATCACAGTCTTGTTGTGGTGAAGATGCTTGTGCAACTCAAAGAAGCTATGAGCCATGCCGTGCAGGGCCCCCAGAGACAGATGGATCATAATGAAGAGTTCTGACAAAACATGGTCCACTGAAGGAGGGAATAGCAACCCATTCCAGTATTCTTGTCACGAGAACCCCATGAATCATATAAAAAGGCAAAAACATATGACACCGGAAGATGAGCCCCATTCAGGCTGGAAACTGTCCAACATGCTACTGGGGAAGAGTGGAAGGTAATAACCGGTAGCTCCAGAAAGAATAAAGTGACTGGGCTAAAGCAGAAATGACGCTCAGCTGTGGAGGTGTCTGGTAGTGAAAGTAAAGTCTAACACTGTATAGAAAAATGGTGCATAGGAAACTGGAATGTTAGGTTCACAAATCAAGGTAAACTGGACGAGGTCAGGCAGGAGATGGCAAGAGTGAACACAGACATCAGGAATCAGTGAACTAACATGGACTGGAATGGGTGGACTTAATTCAGATGACCATTGCATCTTCCACTGTGGGCAAGAACAGTGGAAGAAAGAAATGGATTAGCACTCATAATCAACAAAAGAGTCTGAAATGCAGTACTTGGGTGCAGTCTCAAAAACAAAAGGAGGATCTTGGTTTGTTTCCAAGGCAAACCATTCTATATCACAGTAATTCAAGTCTATGTCCCAACAACTGATGCCAGAGAAGCTAAAGTTGACAGATTGCATGAAAACCTACAAGACCTTCTAGAACTAACACCAAAAAAAGATGTCCTTTTCATCACAGGGGATTGGAATGCAAAAGTAGGAAGAGAGATCCATAATAACAGGCCAGTTTGGCCTGAGAGTACAAAATGAAGCAGGGCAAAGGCTAACAGAGTTTTGTCAAGAGAGCATCCGGTCATACCAAACACCCTTTTCTAACAATCCAAGAGACAACTTTATACATGGATACCACCAGATGGTCAGTATCAAAATCAGACTGATTATGTTCTTTGCAGCTGAAGAGGGAGAAGCTCTCTACAGTCAGCAAAAACACAGCTGACTGTGGCTCATGTCATGAGCTCCTTATTGGAAAATTCAGGCTTAAATGGAAGGAAGTAAGGAAAACCACTAGGCTATTCAGGTATGACCTAAATCAAATCCCTTATACAGTGGAGGTGACAAACAGATGCAAGGAATCAGATCTGGTAGACAGAGTGGCTGAAGAATGATCAACAGAGGTTCATGACATCATACAGGAGGCACTCACCAAAACCATGAGCAAGAAAAAGAAAGGCATGAAGGCAAAGTGGTTGTCTGAGGAGGCTTTATAAATAACTGAGACGAGAAGAGAAGTGAAAGGCAAGGGACAAAGGGACAGATAAACTGAAGGTAGAGTTTCAGAGAATAGCAAGGAGAGATAAGAAAGCCTTAAGTAAACAATGCAAAGAAATACAAGAAAACTATTAAATAGAATGGGAAAGACTCGAGATCTCTTCAAGAAAATTAGAGATACCAAGATAATATTTCATGCAAAGATGGACATGATAAACGACAGAGACAGTAAGAACCTAACAGAAGTAGAAGAGATTAAGAAGAGGTGGCAAGAATACACAGAACAGCTATACAAAAAGTCTTAATGACATTGACCACAATGGTGTGGTCCATCACCTGGAGCTGGATATCCTGGAGTGTAAAGTCAAATAGGCCTTAGGAAGCATCACTACAAACAGAACTAGTGGAGGTGACATAATTCCAGATGAGCTATTTAAAATCCTAAAAGATGATGTTGTTGTTAAAGTGCTGCACTCAATGTTAGTAAATTTGGAAAATTCAGCACTGGCCTTAGGACTGGAAACAGTCAGTTTTCATACCGATTTCAAAGAAGGGAAATGCAAACAAAGTTCAAACTACCAGACAACTGCACTTATTTCAAATGCTAGCTAGGTAAAGCTCAAAATCCTTCAAGCTCAGCCTCAGGAATACGTAACCTGAGAAGTTCCAGATGTACAAGCTAGGTTTGGAAAAGGCAGAGGAACCAGAGATCAAATTGCCAACATTCGCTGGATCACAGAGAAAGCAAGGGAATTCTAGAAAAACATCTACTTCTGCTTCACTGACTACACTAAAGCCTTTGACTATATCACAATAAACTGTGGAAATTCTTAGAGGTGGGAATACCAGACCACCTTACCTGTCTCCTGAGAAACCTGTAGGTCAAGAAACAACAGTTAGAACCAGACATGGAATAGCTGAACGGTTTCAAGTTGGGAAAGGAGTACGACAAGGCTGTTTATGTCACCCTGCTCATTTAACTTACATGCAGAGTACATCATGCAAAACGCCAGGCTTGATGTATCACAAGCTAAAATCAAGATTGCTGGGAGAAATCAACAACTTCAGACAATGCAGATGATATCATTCTAATGGCAGAAAGTGAAGAGTAACTAAAGAGCCTCTTGATGAGAGTGAAAGAGGAGAATAAAAGTACTGGCTTGAAACAACCAGTCCCATCACTTCATGGGAAATAGAAGGAGAAAATGTGGAAGCAGTGACAGTTATTTTCCTGGGTTCCAGAATCACTGTGTGCAGTGATTGCAGCCATGAAATTAATAGACACTTGTTCCCTGCTGGCTCAGACAATAAAGAATCCACCTGCAACATGAGAGACATGGGTTCGATCCCTGGGTTGGGAAGATCCTCTGGAGGAGGGCATGGCAACCCACTCCTGACTTCTTGCCTGGAGAATCCCCAATGGACAAAGAAGCCTGATGGGCTACAGTCCATGGGGTCACAAAGAGTCGGACACGACTGAGCGACTAAGCACAGCACACACTCCTTGAAATGAAAGCTATGACAAACCACCACATTGTATTAAAAAGCAGAGACATCACTTTGCTGACAAAGTTCTATATAGTCAAAGCTATGGTTTTTCCAGTAGTCATGTATGGATATTTGAGAGCTGAAACATAAAGAAGGCTGAGCGCTAAAGAATTGATGCTTTTGAATTGGGGTACTGAAGAAGACTCTTGAGAGTCCCTTGGACTTCAAGGAGTTCAAACCAGTCAATTCAAACTTCAGGTTTGAATGAATATTTAATTTATTGGAAGGACTGATGTTGAAGCTAAAGCTCCAATACTTTGGCCATCTGATGGGAAGAGTAGACTCACTGGAAAAGACCTTGATGCTGACTTGGAAAGATCGAAGGCAAAGAAGAAGGGGTTGGCAGAGGATGAGATAGTTAGATAGCATCACTGACTCAATGTACATGAATCTGAGCAAACTCTTAGGAGATAGAGAATAGAGGAGCCTGACGTGTTACAGTCCATGGGGTTGCAGAATTGAATACAGCTTAGGAACTGAACATACATAACACTGATTCACATACTTTAAAATTCCAATGAATCCCAACCAGGATAAATAAAAAGATGAAAGTGAAAGTGATAGTTGCTCACTTGTGTCCGACTCTTTGTGACCGTATGGGCTGCAGACCACCAGGCTCCTCAGTCCATAGGATTCTCCAGGTCCTCCCTCCTCCAGGGGACTTCCCAACCCAGGGATCTAACCTGGGTCTCCTGCATTGCTGGCAGATTCTTTACCATCTGAGTCACCAGGGAAGCCCATTTATCTCTAAATGTTGTGTTAGTCGCTCAGTCATGTCCGACTCTTTGCAACCCCATGGACTGTAGCCTGCCAGGCTCCTCTGTCCATGAGATTATCCAGGCAGGAATATATCACAGTAAAACTGCAGAATACTGGGAATTCCCTGGTGTTCCAGTGGCTAAGACTCTGTGCTTCCATTCCAGGTGATCCAGGTTTGATCCTGTAAGGGAACTAAGATCTCACAATCTGCACAGTGAGCCATAAATAAATAAATAAAACACAATGGTTTTAAATTTAAGTAAATTTTTCTAATGTACTTTTTAATCAAAACAATTACGATTGATATTGAAAACTTTCATCATTAAGGAGTTTTCAACTGTTGAGCTTTTACTGCAAAAAACATTTTAAAAAGTTTAAAAATACTTTATTTACATGCAAATACATAGTAAAATTATCTCACCTATATAAAAATAGATCTTTGGCAAGTCGCTTAGGTCCAATGATTTTGAAGATAATTTCATATGTTTCAAGTGCCTTCCGATGAACTCCACCCGGTAATGCTGGATGTAGACATTGAGCCAGGCGCTTCCCTATGGTCAACTTTTTGGGCACTACTTGGTATTTTGCATTATTTTGTAAAACCTTGAAGAAAACATCTTAATTCAGTTGAGAAGGAATATTGCATTTCATTTTACTTCCATTTTCTGGCATAGTATTATCAAAAATCCTTGATATAGGACTTCAAAGGAGAAAAAATTATAGAGGATGTAAAAAAAAACTTTTGTTTTTGTCAGTTACATCAGCAAAACTAGCTTGAAAATTAAAACTGAGGATTTAAAAATATTTACTAATTTGTTTAAAAAATTCAGCTTGTTACATGTAAACAGAAATAACATTTTTATGAAAAATAATAGTATTTTCCAAAATAAATTTGCTCAGAAGAAAGGTACTAGATGTGTATAAGAGACAGGGTATGTGTATGTAAGAATGTCTGCCATATTTAGACACAGTATTCTAGAATTTATTGTTCTTATATAACATACTGCTAATAAAATTAGATACACTGCAACTTTGTGAAATAGTTGTTTCTTAAGATAAACTTTCTGTTTAAAAAGGAGCAGGCATGAGTTATATAGAAAAGTTTTGCCTTAAGGAAGGAATCTGTCATTTATTACATGTAACACTGATTGAGCAATTCTCAGTTTTTTTTCAAAGTGCTCTTCAATAGAGTAGTAATTATCAGTAAGTGAACCTCAACAAAGACATGTAGTTGGAAGAGGAACAACCACTGCTGTAGTATATCATATTACAGCAAGAACACACATGAGCTTACACTTGTCCATTCACTTTTACTAATTTCCCAAATGGACCAAATACATATTGCTGTATTTATTCAAACACCACATTTCTTTAGAAAAGATGGTCAAGGTAGAATTTATAGAAGATGCAAACTCATAAATACCACCCAAAGGAGATTAATTTATTTAAATAATAGAAGACTTATAAATGAAGTTCTTCAGAGTATTATGGCAAAATGCTAGTAGTAGAAAATAAACATTCAGAATGAATATGGTACAATAGACGAGAACTGGAATTGAGATGAAACACAAAGAAGTCCTTTATTTTAGAAAATAAAGAACTGAGGTTAAAATATATAAAATGATTGTTCTGCCAAAGGCAGTGCAAAAGCAAAGCACTAGATCCATCCAGTTCATAAAAAAAAAAGTAAAAAATTGAAGGGTCTGAGGTCTGCTTAGATATAACATTTTCAATGGTCTTCAAACCAGTCTTAAATTGGATGTAACCAATATAAATAAAACTAGACTTACAAATGCAAAGCAAATCAAGGCCACAACATCAATAGGAATTCAACTACAAAAATATATTTTTTAAACTAGCTGCCTTCCATTTCTAAAAGATTAATTTGAATTTTAGATGTAGGAGCAAAGAATCAATATTTACACATATTTGAAAGAAAAGTATAAATAATTATTACCAGAAGTTCCTCTGTAGAAGGAAAGTTAATGATCTATAACACAAAATGCTTCAATAAAGAAATTCTACTCATACCAATAAAAATTTTTAATAAAGCAAAATACGGCACTATTTTCTAAAATCATCTGAGTTTGAAAACTTGTATAAATAAGGTGAAAATTTAGTATATTAATAAATGATAAAAATTTAAACTAAAACACATTTCGACTATCTGCAACAGATTCGTCCATATATAGCCCTTGCCTTGTGTCACCATGACTTTAGTTAAGCTTCACTGATGCACTGCATATCCCATGGTGCCATATCTCATACAGTGAAATCTGTTTTCATGATATTGATTACTATAAAAAATTAATTATGTACTGAATTAGGCAAATTAATTTCCAAAGTTTAATGAACTGCTTTTACACACAGTTCCTACTAGTAGCAGAGTCAGTCACTCCGTTGTGTCCGACTCTTTTCGACCCCCTGGACTGTAGCCTGCCATGTTCCTCTGTCCATGGGATTCTCCAGGCAAGAATAGTGGAGTGGGTTGCCACTTCCTCCTCCAGGGGATCTTCCAGCCCAGAGATGGAACCCACAACTCTTACATCTCCTGCATTGGCAGGTGGGTTCTTTACCACTGGGGCCACCTGGGAAGCCCCAAACATACATTTTATATCCAGGCAGTTCTGAGTTATAGTCAGTGCCTTTTACAAGCCTGAGTTCCTACTAAGTCTTCAGAAAAGAGACCCTTCAAGATAAGTAAAAACCTAACTACCTTTAAACAAACTCATACTTTTAGATGCAATTTCTTGGGGATACTGTAAAAATTTTGAGAATTTATCAAACCTCAAATGATAAATGTTAGAAGTCAACATGTTAAAAAGAAGTTTGTGCATCTCATTTTAAGATAAGTCCATGGCACATTGAAAATGGAAGTTTTTCTTTTTAAATTATCAGTGTAATTATCTATAATAAGTGTTAAAGTTGAAAACTATTGTCCTTGATATGTATTTCAGGACAAATTGTATGATAAACTGATGATATTAAAATAGTTATGAGAAGAGCTCACTTTTCCTATCTGTTCCCCTGGTCCACTTATTTAGAAGCATTCGTATTCAATACACGCTATTAAGAACAAATCTAAAGAAGCCCTCAATATCAAAACTAATGGGTATGAAGTGAGAAAATTTTGATGTAAGTTTTTAAAAAAAAGGGGGGGTCAAAATCCAAAGCTACAAGTTGAACAGTGATGCCACCATATTAACAATGGATAAAAACCAGACATGTCAAAAAGGATCATTCAAGGCCTAGCTCCAAGGCCTAAGCAGCAACTGCTTGTCACTTTTGTAATAAGCACTGACTATAACTAAGAACTGCCTGGATATAAAATATTTCTTTAATGCTATATTCCATTTCTAAAGGACACAGCAGTTACTGCTTTCCATGTGCAGCTCTTCATTTGCTGCCAGGAACTCCAGAACCATATCTGATACTCAATTATAAAAACTTGTTAACCTTCATGGTTAGCATATTTGTTTCCTAATCTTGCATTTATACATAATAATAGATTAACTATATTTTTCAAGTACTGTTGTGGTTTTGGCCTCAAAAAAAAAAAAAAAAAAGCCTAACTACAAAGGCATGCAATTAATGAAGTAAAATAGCAGAATCAAAAGTAATTCAGCCTGGCACTCTGTGATGACCTAGAGGGGTGGGCTAGGGAGTAGGGAGGAGGGCTCAGGAAGGAGGAGTCATATATAATTATAACTGATTCTCATTGTTGTATGGCAGGAAGCAACACAACATTTATTTAAAAAATAAAAAAGAGGAAAATGTTCTAGATTGGAGAATTTTAAAAAACTCATTCTGAGGTTATGTTTTTAAATTCTTTACTTCAAGGTTTAGAGAAATCCAGAAAATACAGATGCAGATTTCTGATTTTTATCTCTTCCTATGAAATAAGCAAGGCAGACATACCTTATTAAGTTTTCCAAGTGCTGATATCAAATCCGCCCACTCACTGGAGTATTCAAAATTTTTCAGTGCTTTGTCAACTGCAGCTACATAGTTCCTGTATTTGGAGTCACTCAATAACTCCAGCTCTTCTGTGTTCATCCTCCCACAGCGTCCTCCTAGAGACCAATTCCAAAGTCATGTAAAATCATTACCTACAAAAACAAAGTTTGCAGAAGGAACCAGAGTTACAAAGGAAAGTATTAAAATGGGTTCAGATCTAATGGCTAACGTTAAAATGTGTTTTGAGTTAGAAGTGATCAACACTCTAGGCAGCTGCCATTCAGGGTCATGGAAGTATTCAAAGACAGCTTCAGAGATAACTACTCATGTGTTCCTTCCTAGGGAGAAACAGCTGTGAGCACTTAGGGCTTACGAAGAAGTAGGAAATATTCCTGCACTTAGTTCAAATTAGAAATCATGTTATTTCTCTGTCATATTTGCCAATATAACACTTTTGATACACATACACCTCTTCTTTGTTTTAATCCTAAAATGTTATAAGACTTGTTAGATTAGAAACATCAGGGACTTTAAAAACAACAACAATAGGAAAAAAAAATAAGAAGAAATGAATGACTTGGAGATCATCTTATTTTATTAAGCAATAAAAGTATGGGCATATAGTATGAAAGAACATTAACTTTTTGGAACTAATAAAACTGGGTTTCCCTGATGGCCCAATGGTAAAGAATCTGCCTGCTAATGCAGGAAACACTGGTTCGATTCCTTATCCAGGAAGATCCCACATGCCTCAGAGCAATTAAGCCCGTGCACCTTAATTATTGAAACTGCTCGAGAGCCTGGGAACCGCAACTGCTGAGCTCGTGGCACCCCAGCTACTGAAGCCCACGCGCCCTAGAGCCCAGGCTCCACAAGAGAAGCCATCATAACGAGAAGCCTGCACTAGCCCTGCTCGCCGCAACCGGAGAAAAGCCCGCAAAGCAACAGAGACCCAGCAAGCAAACAAACAAAAACTTCCAATAAGACTGACAAGTATATGTGGTAGTTTAAAATATGCCCACAAATCCTTCGATATTAATTTAAAAAATCAGTGCCTAATTCTCCAGTCCCTTGGGCTGGATTCTGGGACTCAGTTCTAATGAAAGTAATAAGGTGGAAGTGACAATGTGTAATGGCCAAGACCAGGCCATAAAAGCACTTCAGCTTCATCCCTGCTCTCTCTGTTAGGTCACAGGCTTCGGGGAGAGCCAGCTGCAACAGCACAAGGACGCTTCAAGGAGCCTTATGGAGACGTTCCTGCGGTAAGGAACCGAGGCTTTCTGCCAACAGCCTTGTGAGAGAGCCATCTCTGAAGAAGATCCTTCATGCCCAGGCAAGCCTTGATTTGACTGTAGTACCAAATGACATCTTAACTGATTTCACAAGAGACTGTGTGCCAGAACTACATAGCTAAGCCTCTCGAATTCATGATCTACAGAAATTCTGCTGCTTTAGGCCACTGAGTTAGGGAGTAACAGCTACACAGCAGTATAATAGATAACAGAGTACTAACAAGGATTTAATTGAGGCTCAATTTTAAAATCAATGTGGGAGGACTTCCCTGGTGGTCCAGTGGTAAAGAATATACCTTGCAACTCAGGGGACAACGGTTTGATCCCTGGTAGGGGAGGATTCCACATGACGAAGGAATAACTTCGTCCACGTGTCATAACTTCTGAGCCTGCACTCTAGAGCCTGTCAGCTACAACTACGGAGCCCGCACCTAGAGCCTGTACTCTACAGCATGAGAAGCCACCACAATGAGAAGCCTGCGCAAAGCAATGGGGACCCAACACAGCCAATAAACAAATCAATTAATTATAAAAAAAATCAATGTGGGGACTTCCCAAGTGGTCCAGTGGTTAAGAGTTTGCCTTCCAATGCCCAGGGTTTGGGTTCTATCGCTGGTTGAGGAGCTGAGATCCCACATGCCTCAGGGCCAAAAAACCAAAACATAAAACAAGCAGTATTGTAACAAATTCAATAAAGACTTTAGAAACAGTCAACATCAAAAAATCTTTCCCACACCTACATAAAAACCAATTCAAAATGAATCATCTAAATAACTAGAACTATAAAACTCTTAGAAGAAAATACAAGAATAAATCCTCATGATTTATTCTAGGCCTTCTTAGGATTTCTCAGGAATAACACTAAAAGTAGAATAAGCAATACAACCACAAGAAAGGGAAACCAAATGAACTGGACTTCATCAAAATGAAAAATCTCTGTGCTTGGGCTTCCCTAGTGGTCCAGGGGTTAAAAATCTGCCTGCCAGTGCAGTGGACACGGGTTCAATCCCTCATCTGGGAAGATCCCAAATGTTGCGTGTGGGACAACTTAGCCTGTGTGCCACAACTACTGAAGCCTGCGAGCCCAGAGCCAATGCTCTGCAACAAGAGAAGCCACTGCAATGAGAAGCTCATGAGCTACAACAAAGAGGAGCTCCCGCTCCCTGCAGCTCGAGAAAGCCCTCACATAGCAACAAAGACCCAGAGCAGCTGTGATAGGTGATAGGTGATAGGTGAAGTCGCTCAGTCGTGTCCGACTCTTTGCGACCCCGTGGACTGTAGGCTTCTCTGTCCGTGGGATTCTCCAGGCAAGAATACTGGAGTGGATTGCCATTTCCTTCTCCAGGGGATCTTCCCGACCCAGGGATCGAACCCGGGTCTCCCGCATTGGAGGCAGACGCTTTAACCTCTGAGCCACCAGGGAAGCCCCTAGATAAAATAAATCAATACATCTTTAAAAAAGAAGAAATAACTTTGTGCTTCAAAAGATGTTATCAACAAAGCAAAAAGACAACTGACAGAATGGAAGAAAATATATCTTCCATATTTCTGATGAGACACTTGAATCATATAAATAAAGGACTCTTGCTGCTGCTGCTAAGTTGCTTCAGTCGTGTCTGACTCTGTGCGACCCCATAGACAGCAGCCCACTAGGCTCCGCCGTCCCTGGGATTCTCCAGGCAAAAACACTGGAGTGGGTTGCCATTTCCTTCTCCAATGCATGAAAGTGAAAAGTGAAAGAGAAGTCGCTCAGTCACTCTTCGCGACCCCATGGACTCTTACAAGTCAATAATAAAAGGACAAATAATTTAAAATGAGTAAAAAATCTGAATAGTCATTTCTCCAAAGAAGATACATGAATGGTCAATAACTACCATTATTGAAGTGATACTCAACATCATTAACCATCAGGAAAATGCAAATCAGGACCATGAGATATTTCACCCACACTAGGATTGCTAAAATAAAAAAGACAGTAAGTATTGACAAAGGTATGGAGAAACTGGTACCCTGGTACACTGCTGGTGGGAATGTAAATTGGTGCAGCCGCTTTGGAACGTAGTCCAGCAGTTCTCAAAAGGTTAAACATAGAATTACCATACAACCCAACAATGCTACTCCTAGGTATGGTATACACAAGAGAAATGAAAACATGTTCACACAGAAACTTGTACATTAATGTTCAAAGAAGCATTATTCGTAATAGCCAAGAATGAGAAACAAATCAAATGTCCACCAACTGATGGATGAATAAATAAAAAACAATGGACTATTATTCGACTATAAAAAGGAATGAAGTGCTGATACATATGACAACATGGATGAACTCTGAAAACATTATGCTAAGGGAAAAAATATCACTCACAAAACACCACATATTTTATTTTTCTATTAAATGATAGTTGTAGTGGTAGAAAATTCTATTATTTTCTGTTAACCAATCATGCTATAATGGTATTAAGTGAATAATAGTTACATAATCACAATAGTAAAAGATGTTTATCAATTTTCACATTCAACAGCCAGACAAAAAAATAAAAGATAATTTCAAGCTATAACAGAAACATGATTAACCTAACAATATAAAATAATTACATACAGTTTAGGGGGTTAAGTAGAGTGACGGGGTAAGTGGAATGCATACATGCAATGTTTTCATCTACCCAATCAGTCTCTGTCTTTTGGTTGGTGCATTTAATCCATTTACATTTGAGGTAACTATCAGTATGTATGATCCTATTACCATTTTCTTAATTGTTTTGGGTTTATTTTCTGTAGGTCTTTTCTTTGTGTTTCGTGCCAAGAGAAGTTCCTTTAGCATTTGTCGTATAAAATAAAAGAAGAAAAAAAGAAAAAACCTACAGAATGGAAGAAAATATCTGCTAATGATGCAACAGAGAAGGGCTTAATTTCCAAAATATACAAACAGCTCAAACAACTCAACAACAAAAAGCAAACAACAAATCAAAAAAGAGGCAGAAGACCTAAATATGTCTCCAAACAACACGTCTCCAAAGAAGAAATACAAATGGCCAGTAGGTACATGAAAAGATGCTCAACATCACTACTTCTTAGAGAAACGCAAATCAAAACTACAATGATATCATCTCACACTGGTCAGTGTGGCCATTATTAAAAACTCCACAAATAACAAATGGTGGAAAGAATGTGGAGAAAAGGGAACTATATTCAGTATCCTATGATCAATCAGGAGAAGGCAATGGCATCCCACTCCAGTACTCTTGCCTGTAAACTCCCATGGACGGAGGAGCCTGGTGGGCTGCAGTCCATGGGGTCGCTGAGTCAGACACGACTGAGCAACTTCACTTTCACTTTTCACTTTTATGCATTGGAGAAGGAAATGGCAACCCACTCCAGTGTTCTTGCCTGGAGAATCCCAGGGATGGCGGAGCCCAATGGGCTGCCATCTGTGGGGTCGCACAGAGTCGGATACGACTGAAGCGACTTAGCAGCAGCAGCAGCAGCATGATCAATCATATCAGAAAAGAATATAAAAAATAAATTTATAGACGTGTATAACTGAATCACTTTGTATAAGGCATAAATTAATACTCTGTAAATCAACCACATTTCAATTAAAAAAAACTGTTTATAAGGATGGTTACACAGCTCTATGGAGAAGGCAATGGCACCCCACTCCAGTACTTTTGCCTGGAAAATCCCATGGACGGAGGAGCCTGGTAGGCTGCAGTCCATGGGGTCGCAAAGAGTCGGACACGACTGAGCGGCTTCACTTTCACTTTTCACTTTCATGCATTGGAGAAGGAAATGGCAACCCACTCCAGTGTTCTTGCCTGGAGAATCCCAGGGACGGGGGAGCCCGGTGGGCTGCCGTCTATGGGGTCGCGCAGAGTCGGACACGACTGAAGCGACTTAGCAGCAACACAGCTCTATGAATGAACTGAAAACCACTAAATCATATATTCTAAATAGGTGAATTGCATAATATGTGAATTGTAGCTCAATAAGATATATACCTATATTTATGTGTATATATGTAAGGTTTAGGTAAGCTCCGGGAGTTGGTGATGGACAGGGAGGCCTGGCATGCTGCAGTTCATGGGGTCGCAAAGAGCTGGACACGACTGAGTAACTGAACTGAACCTGGTGACTGTTTAAGTGTGTTATCACATCCCAAGGACGTATATGAACATATCATATAAAGCATCATGCAATACATAATATCAACAACATAACTGTCTATTATGAAAGAAAAAACACCTAAAAACGTTATGAAGATAATCTTTCCAAACTTTCTTGAGGGAACAAAAAATTATCATTCAGTAACTGTTACCATCTAACAGATGACTGTGGCAATTATTGACAAGTCTATTTCATTTGATCAAAAGTTCCAAATTTCAATGTTGACACTCAGCAAATGATCTTTTGCAAATCATTTATTTAATCAATAAAGCCAGTTACTCCAGAAAATTGGTAAATGTCCCTGGAAGGCTAACAATATGGAGAGAAAAACAGACCTACTAGGTATTTCACAAACAGGTTAAGATTACCCACTAGAGTCCTGATGCCCTGTACTTCTCCCAGTCGGACCTGATCTCAAACCTTCAAACAACATATATGCTGAAACTCCAAACACGTGATCGGCAATCTCTGCAGGTCCTGCCACATTCTGGTCTTAATTATATTCTAAGGAAAATACCTTCTAAGCAGCTCAGTCGCTCAGTCGTGTCCGACTCTTTGCGACCCCATGAACCGCAGCACGCCAGGCCTCCTTGTCCATCACCAACTCCCGGAGTCCACCCAAACACCTGTCCATTGAGTCGGTGATGCCATCCAACCATCTCATCCTCTGTCGTTCCCTTCTCCTCCTGCCCTCAATTTTTCTCAGCATCAGGGTCTTTTCAAATGAGTCAGCTCTTTGCATCAAGTGGCCAAAGTATTGGAGTTTCAGCTTCAGCATCAGTCCTTCCAATGAACACCCAGGACTGACCTCCTTTAGGATGGACTGGTTGGATCTCCTTGCAGTCCAAGGGACTCTCAAGAGTTTCTCCAACACCACTGTTTAAAAGCATCAATTCTTCTATGCTCAGTTTTCTTTATAGTCCAACTCTCACATCCATACATGACTACTGGAAAAACCATAGCCTTGACTAGACGGACCTTTGTTGACGAAGTAATATCTCTGCTTTTCAATATGCTGTCTAGGTTGGTCATAATTTTCCTTCCAACGAGTAAGCGTCTCTTAATTTCATGGCTGCAAACACCATCGGCAGTGATTTTGGAGTCCAGAAAAATAAAGTCAGCCACTGTTTCCCCATCTATTTCCCATGAAGTGATGGGACCAGATGTCATGATCTTTGTTTTCTGAATGTTCAGCTTTAAGCCAACTTTTTCACTCTCCTCTTTCACTTTCATCAAGAGGCTCTTTAGTTCTTCTTCACTTTCTGCCATAAGGGTGGTATCATCTGCATATCTGAGGTTATTGATATTTCTCCCAGCAATCTTGATTCCAGCTTGTGCTTCCTCCAGCCAAGCGTTTCTCATGATGTACTCTGTATATAAGTTAAATAAGCAGGGTGACAATATATAGCCTTGACGTACTCCTTTTTCTATTTGGAACCAGTCTGTTGTTCCATGTCCAGTTCTAACTGTTGCTTCCTGGCCTGTATACAGGTTTCTCAGGAGGCAGGTCAGGCGGTCTGNTCCAGCCCAGCGTTTCTCATGATGTACTCTGCATATAAGTTAAATAAGCAGGGTGACAATATACAGCCTTGATGTACTCCTTTTCCTATTTGGAACCAGTCTGTTGTTCCATGTCCAGTTCTAACTGTTGGTTCCTGACCTGCATATAGGTTTCTCAAGAGGCAGGTTAGGTGGTCTGGTATTCCCATCTCTTTCAGAATTTTCCACAGTTTATTGTGATCCACATAGTCAAAGGCTTTGGCATAGTCAATAAAGCAGAAAACCTCCTTTAATCTAAAGGAGTTTCTTAGGCTTTCTTAGAGTTCCTTGACCTTGACATTTTTTTATTGTCATAAAATATATATAATATGAAGTTCATCATTTAAACCATTTTTAAGACTACAGTTATTAAGTACATTGTTCAGCCATCACCAGCATCCATCTCCAGAACTTTCTCATCTGCCCAAACTGAAACTCTGTCCCCATTAAACACTAACTCGCCCTCCCCCTCCTCCAGCACCTGGTAACCACCACCCTACTTTCTGTCTCTGAATTTGGTGACCTTGACATTTTAAAAGAATACAGGCAGATATTTTGTGGAACATCCTCAGGTTTCCTATTCCATTGTGGAATGTCCTGATGTTTCCCAGTACTCAGATTCATGTTACACATTTTGTGTGAGGATGCTGCTGAAGTCACATGCTTTTTCCCGAGCGTTGTATCAGAAAGCACACCTTGTTGCTTGGTCCCAACCTTATTAATGTTATTCACTTGGCCCATCCCTGTCATCGCTTATTTTCTTGCCTAGCAGGGCCTCTTCACATCGTCGTCAGTGGCCTTGGACGTACCAGGCTTGAACTTTCCTTAGCTTTTTGGCACAATGAGATGTCCTAGGCTCATCGTGTATTTTCCTTGCCTCAGCCCTGGAATCAGCCTTTTCTCCAATGATCTTCAGTTCCTTTTGGTGGAAAACAGAATTCAGATGCGATACCTGACACCAGGTCTGGCATTGCTACTGACGTGCCATTGTTTGTGGGCCACCTCAGCAGAGATGCTGGGTGGAGGCATCCATGTCTGTCTGGATTTATTGCTTTCTTACTGCTGGCATCTTACCGTGATGTACAGAGGTGGTTATCACTGGACTCCATCTACTCTGTCCCTCTTTACAGGCTTGTTATTTCCTTCCCAGCAGTGAGAAACTGGCTCCTTCGTCCTTACTGAGACATTTGTTGGCTGGAATTCAAAGAGGGGAGTTTGCTAACCCATGGCGTTTGGGGAAGCACACTTATTAACTAAGAGGTTAATATTCACTTACAGTATTGTTTGAGGCAAACTGTATATACAGTGATATGAACAAATCCTAACTGCTATCCAAAAGCAACCTACAGGGCTTCTCAGTGTTTTGTGGGGAAATAATTGTTCTTATGAGCACTTTGTACCATTTACAAACATGGCACTGAGCCTGGGGTAGTGTTGGATCTGAGGAGACAGATGATGTGGGTGTGGTCTCTTGAGGAATTTTATCTTATTAGAGAAAAAGGCATCCTTTTATGACCAACCCAGATAGTATATTCAAAAGCAGAGACATTACTTTGCCGACTAAGGTCCGTCTAGTCAAGGCTATGGTTTTTCCTGTGGTCATGTATGGATGTGAGAGTTGGACTGTGAAGAAGGCTGAACGCCAAAGAATTGATGCTTTTGAACTGTGGTGTTGGAGAAGACTCTTGTGAGTCCCTTGGACTGCAAGGAGATCCAACCAGTCCATTCTGAAGGAGATCGGCCCTGGGTGTTCTTTGGAAGGAATGATGCTAAAGCTGAAACTCCAGTACTTTGGCCACCTCATGCGAAGAGTTGAAGGTGAAGTCGCTCAGTCGTGTCCGACTCTTTGCGACCCTGTGGACTGTAACCTACTAGGCTTCTCCGTCCATGGGATTCTCCAGGCATGAATACTGGAGTGGATTGCCATTTCCTTCTCCAGGGGATCTTCCCAACCCAGGGATCGAACCTGGGTCTCCTGCATTGGAGGCAGATGCTTTAACCTCTGAGCCACCAGGGAAGCCCGCCATTGGAAAAGACTCTGATGCTGGGAGGGATTGGGGGCAGGAGGAGAAGGGGACGACCGAGGATGAGATGGCTGGATGGCATCACTGACTCAATGGATGTGAGTCTGAGTGAACTCCGGGAGATGGTGATGGACAGGGAGGCCTGGCGTGCTGCGATTCATGGGGTTGCAAAGAGTCGGACACGACTAAGCGACTGAACTGAACTGAACTGAACTTACAACATTAAGTAAAAACACAACACAGTAATTATGTATCTGCACTTGAGTAACAAAGTAGTGATTTCAGGACTTCTGCTTGCTAGACATTTAGGTGGTGTCTGTATGTCCAAGGTACTGGGTGGGTTGAGCCCTGCTTTGTGTGGAGTAGGGGGTCCCTGATGGGGGCAGGGGAAGTGTGTGCAGGTCAGGTCATGAGGATAC
Organism: Cephalophus harveyi; assembly: GCA_006410635.1. NCBI lineage: Eukaryota > Metazoa > Chordata > Mammalia > Artiodactyla > Bovidae > Cephalophus > Cephalophus harveyi. The sequence continues at coordinate 1,019,844 of SJYT01066766.1, read as the reverse complement.
AAGGAGGGGCAAGTGTGGTGAAGTCTCCAAAACTGGTTTAAATCATTCAGTGATTCAACGAATATTTATTAAGGACATCTCTGTGCCGGATACAGTGCTATAGGTGTTGGTGATTCGTTGGTGAATACCTCCTGCTTTTAGGGAGTTTGCAAGTTTAGTGGGGAGGAGGGGTTAGGGTCGTGGTGGCTGCATGCAGAGTGAGGAGAAAGCCTCCTGGAAGGCCGGCAGTACCTGAGAGGAAAAAGGAAAGAAGGGAGAGGGCAGGAGGGAGGGCAGAGGTGTGTCGAGGCGGGGAGGGGAGAGAGCCTATCTTTCGATGGTGCTTCGCTCTGTCCTCCCCAAGACCATGCCCCAGCTCCCACTGCAGCCCTAGCAGCTTTGTCATCTTCTGACATGGGTTATGTCATTAGGACAGAGACTGTGTCTTGTTTGTGCAGCATCTCCAGCTTCTCACGTAGAGACTGATTGGTGGGAGGTGCTCACTGAATAATTGTTGAGAACAGGTAAATGGAGCAAAGACTGCAGAGAGAAGTGCTGGGAGACCTGGGATAGTGGAGAGACGGGCAGGGCAGGTCTTGACAAGCTTTGTAAGGCCCTGGGAATTTGGGTTTTGTCTTAAGGACTATTAAAGAAGGTTTTAAAGCAGGGTGGTGACATGATCAGGATTGCATATTAGAAATATTAGAGTGGAGGAGGGGAGTGAGTTTGTGTGTGTTTATGTGTATGGTTGTATAGGTGTGTGAGTGTGTATGTATATATGTGTGTGTATATACATCAGTTTAGTTCAGTCGCTCAGTCGTGTCCGACTCTTTGCGACCCCATGAATTGCAGCACGCCAGGCCTTCCTGTCCATCACCAACTCCAGGAGTTCACTCAGACTCACGTCCATCGAGTCCGTGATGCCATCCAGCCATCTCATCCTCTGTCGTGCCCTTCTCCTCCTGCCCCCAATCCCTCCCAGCATCAGAGTCTTTTCCAATGAGTCAACTCTTCTCATGAGGTGGCCAAAGTACTGGAGTTTCAGCTTTAGCATCATTCCTTCCAAAGAACACCCAGGGCCGATCTCCTTCAGAATGGACTGGTTGGATCTCCTTGCAGTCCAAGGGACTCACAAGAGTCTTCTCCAACACCACAGTTCAAAAGCATCAATTCTTTGGCGTTCAGCCTTCTTCACAGTCCAACTC
>SJYT01066766.1:982796-1018513 GCA_006410635.1 Cephalophus harveyi | reverse complement strand
GTATAGAGGTTCTCCATCTTTGGCTGCAAAGTATGTAGTCAATCTGATTTCAGTGTTGACCATCTGGTGATGTCCATGTGTAGAGCCTTCTCTTGTGTTGTTGGTAGAGGGTGTTTGCTATGACCAGTGCACTCTCTTGGCAAAACTCTCTTAGTCTTTGCCTTGCTTCATTTTGTATTCCAAGGCCAAATTTGCCTGTTACTCCAGGTGTTTCTTGACTTCCTACTTTTGCATTCCAATCCCCTATAATGAAAAGGACATCTTTTTTGGGTGTTAGTTCTAAAAGGTTTTGTAGGTCTTCATAGAACTATTCAACTTCAGCTTCTTCAGTGTTACTGGTTGGGGCATAGACTTGGATTACTGTGATATTGAATAGTTTGCCTTGGAAATGAACAGAGATCATTCTGTCGTTTTTGAGATTGCATCCAGGTACTGCATTTCAGACTCTCTTGTTGACCATGATGGCTACTCCATTTCTTCTAAGGGTTTCCTGCCCACAGTAGTAGATATAATGGTCATCTGAGTTAAATTCACCCATTCCAGTCCATTTTAGTTTGCTGATTCCTAGAATGTCGACGTTCACTCTTGCCATCTCCTGTTTGACCACTTCCAGTTTGCCTTGATTCATGGACCTAACATTCTAGGTTCCTATGCAATATTGCTCTTTACAGCATCTGACCTTGCTTCTATCACCAGTCACATCCACAACTGGGTATTGTTTTTGCTTTGGCTCCATCCCTTCATTCTTTCTGGAGTTATTTCTCCACTGACCTCCAGTAGCATATTGGGCACCTATTGACCTAGGGAATGCCTCTTTCAGTATCCTATCATTTCGCTTTTTCATACTGTGTGTGGGGTTCTCAAGGCAAGAATACTGAAGTGGTTTGCCATTCCCTTGTCCAGTGGACCACATTCTGTCAGACCTCTCCACCATGACCCACCCGTCTTGGGTTGCCCCATGGGCATGGCTTAGTTTCATTGAGTTAGACAAGGCTGTGGTCCTAGTGTGATTAGATTGACTAGTTTTCTGTGATTGTGGTTTCAGTGTGTCTGCCCTCTGATGCCCTCTTGCAACACCTACCATTTTACTTGGGTTTCTCTTACCTTGGACGTGGGGTATTTCTTCACGGCTGCTCCAGCAAAGCACAGCCTCTGCTCCTTACCTTGGACGAGGGGTATCTCCTCACCGCTGCCCCTGCTGACCTTGAACGTGGACTAGCTCCTCTCAGCCCTCCCTGCGCAGCCACCACTCCCTGGATGTGGGGTTGCTCCTCTCGGGCGCCTCTCCTGACCTCGGGCATGGGGTAGCTCCTCCCGGCAGCTATTCTTCAGGCAAGAATACTTGAGTGGGCTGTCATTTCCTTCTCCGGGGGATCTTCCTGACCCAGGGATTGAACCCGGGTCTCCCGCACTGCAGGAAGACTCTTTACCAACGGAGCCACCAGGGAACGTGTATATACATATGTGTGTGTATCAGTGTGTGTAAGGGAGGGGAAATAGGTCAGAAGCCTCCTGAGGAGGGGACGGTGGAAACAGGAAGGAGCTGGCCATGACTGGAGCTAGGGAGATGCCAGTGAGACATCTAGGCAGCCCCAGTGCTCCCTGGAGCAAGGCGATTGTACTTGGCCATTAATTGGCTACAGGAGGCAACAGGGTGACTTTCTGGTTTCAGCTGGATGTATTAATAGGAAGGAGAAGAACGAGCCACTACCAGCACTCAGGAGGGAAAGAGTGTGTATCTGGCTGTGGAACTTGGAGAAAGTTTTCCTTAAAGACTGTTTCAGTGGGAAATACTGAAAGCGGTGCCTCAGTGGTTCCCAGCCTCTTGTCCCCTTGGTGTCTGGCCTTCATCCATCTCCACTGCACCCCTTGTCTCCATGCTCAAGGGTGTTGGTGATGAGCTGTGCACAGTGAATTCTCTTCAGTTTGGTGTTTTCTTGCGTGGCTCTTCTTTTAGCCTTAGAACTTGGTACCCTGTTTCTGCTGTTGTTAACATCTTACATTAGGATTGTACACTTGTCATAACTAATGAATCAACATTGATACATTATTATCAACTTAAGTCTCTCTTTATTTGGATTTCCTGTTTTTACCTATTATCTTCTTTCTGCTCCAGGATCCCACCCACGATGCCGCATTACATTTCCTCATCACATTTCCTTAGGGTCCAAGGAAATGTGGCGACAGAAGGTAGTGATGGTCTCTCAGACTTTTCCTAGTTCTGGATGACGTTGATAGTTTATAGCAGTACTGGTCAGGGATTTGGTAGACTGTCCCTCTGTAGGAATTTGTTTGATGTTTTTCTTATGATAAAACTGGGGTTATAGGTTTTGGACAGGAAGATCACAGAGGGAAAGTGCCCTTCGCCTCATATCACATCCGAGATCCATACACTCAACATGACTCATTACTGTTGGTACGACTTTGATATGGGCTGATGTCCTATTGGTCAGGTGTCTCCACTTGATATCTCCTCCCCACCCTCATCCTGCTCTCTTTGGAAGGAATTTACTGTGCCCAGCCCACACTTAAAAGGGGCAGAGAGTTGTGCTCCATCTCCCTCAGGGCATACATTAACTGGAATTTTTCTGTATGGGAGACTTATCTATTCTTCCCCATTTATTAATCTGTTCAGTCATTTATTTAATATCAGTATGGACTCATAGATATTTATTTTGTCCTCTGGGTTATAATCCACTACTGTATTTTGTTGGCCAGTGAAAACTCTTTCAGTTGGCTGCTTTGACAAAGTCCCACCACGGTGGACTTTTTTTTTAAGCACCTACTTTACTTTCTGGAGCACGGGATGCTCCAGGCTCATCTTGTACATTTCCTGCTTTGGTTCTAAATTCACGTGTTTTTCCAAGGAGCCCTGGTTCCTGTTATTGGAGGATGGTGTTAAAGACCAAGATCTGGGTGCTGGGTGTGTTCATGGCTGCTGGGGTGTCACTACTTTTAGGTCCTCTCAGGTGACAGAGCAGAGAGATACACGTGCATATACTGACCCCTGTGTATATACACACATCTATAAACATCTATATGTAACCATCTCTATTTATGTTAAGCTAAACATGCATTTGCAGTGATATCTTCAGATCTAATTGGTTTTGGTTTTTTAAAAATTTTTGTTGCTACTGTAAATCTCGAACCAAGAGGTTAGTAACATAAGATGAAGTCAGAGAACAGTGTGCTTCTGGAGGAAAGCTAATGAATGTGTGTGTCCCAGGGAGGGTCTGTTACATAGCACAGGCTTCATAAGTGTTTGTTGCATGACAGAACTAGAGCCCTTAGTGTCTTTTGTGAGCGATGACTCGGTTGAATAGAAAGTTTTGTGGAAGCTGCACTTCTGGGGAGTAGTTGTCAAGGAGGTGGGGGGAGAGTGAGGCAGTGGTCACAGAGCAGGGGTTTCGGAGGAGAGAAGTAGCGGCAGCAGCAAACAGATGTTTGAAGGCAGAGGAGCCCACAGAGGGAGGGACAGATGGTGGCAGAAAGAGGCCAGGAAGGGGCGGTAGTGAGGGCAGAAGCTGTGCTGCTCCCACTTTGTGGCTTCACAGTTTCTGAGCACTTTTCCCCACATGGGTCTAGTTTACTTATTCCTGACAACACCCCTGGCAGGCATCTGTTGTTACCTGAGTGAGCCAAGGCCACTTAGAGGGGGCAGGCAACCCCATAGAATTCCTGAACTGCTGAGGAGCTGAGCCAGGAGTCCAGGCCCCAGTGTGACGACTGTGGAGCTGGGCTTCCGCCTTGCTTCTCATCCCATTGGCAGGACAGGCTTGGGTGAGATTTCTCTTTGGATTAAAGTCCCACATTATGGAGACTCAGAAAATTTTGGTGGACTTCTAAAAATTGGACAGGCAATGGAGGTTTTGTCTAAGAGAATGGACTTTGGTGTCAGAGTGACCTTGGCCCAAGCTGGTTCCTTTTCTAACTTTCTGTTCTTGGTGTAGATCTTAGTGTTTTGCTTTGTAAAGTGGGTCTAAGGCTGCCTACCTTGTGGTGGTGTGTTACAGGGCTTACATGTGGTCCGATTGGTGAGGTGGGAGGACTGAGGGGCTCCCAGCTGAGCTCAGTGTTCGAGGGGCAGCCTGCACGGCTGTGGTTTCTGCCCACATGCTCCTCACTGCGCAGCTGCTAAGGAGAGCCATCGCCTCCTGTTGGTGGTGCAGATGTTGCATGTGATTGGCTCTGGAAGAAAAGGGGGGGAAATTGCCTGTCAAGACAGAGAGCTACGCCTGCTGTTCTCATCAGTTGGTAAGCGGCACAAGTGGTTCAGGTGACTGCCGTCCAAAGAGGAGGGCCGAACTAGGCAGACTTAGCTCCCTTTCTTTTTTAAAAACGCTTTGTACCAACCCCGGCCCCTCTCCTGAGTTAAAATGGGAGCTCTCCTCTAAGATCCATGCTCTACCTGAATGTGTTTATGTGAGGTTCCGGTAAATGTAGTTTATAAAAAAACTAGACTTTATGACATATGTCCCATAAATCACTGTTTGTGAACACTACAGAAAATGAAGTGTTTCTTGCAAGCCATCATGGCAACATTAGGGTTTCAATAATAGCTCACACATTTTTTTCCTGACATCAAATTCATTTCATTCAGAATGAATATTCTCATAAAAACAATTCTCAGAATCTACCAAGTCAGACCGGGAAGTTGCGGTCATTACTGTTCCCTTCTTTCTAGTAAAGGTGCTCTGAAGATGAAATGCTTTATTTCTGCATTACGTGGCCTCTGAGGCAGACTGCTGGGTTTAACAGACACCGCAGTGGGAAATTCTCTGGACAGATGCTTGCCGCACAGCCTTTTGCTGCTGATAACGTCCCTGACTCCTGCTCTGTGCTGCCTTCCCATGGGTGGGCTCCCTGGCCTAGCGCTGTCCCGGGTTCCAGGATAAATGAGTCGAGGAGAAAGTGCTTCAGCTCTCTGGGGGCCTCACTGGGAGTGGGGTTTGGGGGCTGACCTGCAGCCGGGCTCTGACCGCTGGACTTTGGAACTGTGCCTGGGCCGCGTTTCCCGTGACCTACATTCGGTCCTGTGTCTCCAGCGCTGACCCTGCCTCCTTTACTCTGTTCAGTGACTCCCTGCTCTCACACAGCCTCAGCTTTTTTACTGAGTTCTAGAGCTCAGGTCCCTGTGTGAGTTTCTGGTTTGCTTCAGATTCTTTTGAATCTTGGTTTTGGGCACCTGATCAGCTCTGCCTTCCTGGGTTTGCTTGGGTCCTGAAACACAGGGTGTGGAGTGATGCCCTGAGCCGTTTGAGTTCCCTTTGTTGTGTCTCCCTCAGATGGACTCCAGAATTCCAGGTGCCAGAAGCGGGCCTGGAGATTGATTCATTCTTCTTACAACTTCCCCACCTCCCTCACATTCACCCGGTCCTGCTGTGGGGAAGGAATGTGTGGCCCATGAGCTCCTTGCTCTGCCTTTGTTTATTGCAAGCTGTCCAGGACAGGCTTGTTTATGGATCATTCCCTAGTGCCCTATCAGTGCCTTACGTTACTGTGTTTAACTTTGAGACAGTGGATTCTACTTTATGATCTGTTTTTTTACCTTATTAAAATTGCTGATAGTTTTCACTTAACTAAATACATTTTCACTTAAATGAATATATGTGAGAAATGCCAGAATGTCCCTGACAATATTTGATATTTTTTTCTTTGAGAAGAATTTCATGCTAATTAGATTGGTTGATTCTATAGATTATTTTTTCTTCATTTTAAATGGTATAACTTTATGGAACTGTCTTTATGAAGTTATGAGCCTATTTTAAATTTAGGAATAGTTCAGTTCAGTCGCTCAGTCGTGTCCGACTCTTTGCGACCCCACGAATTGCAGCACGCCAGGCCTCCCTGTCCATCACCAACTCCAGGAGTTCACTCAGACTCATGTTCATCGAGTCAGTGATGCCATCCAGCCATCTCATCCTCTGTCATCCCCTTCTCCTCCTGCCTCCAATCCCTCCCAGAGTCAGAGTCTTTTCCAATGAGTCAACTCTTCGCATGAGGTGGCCAAAGTACTGGAGTTTCAGCTTTAGCATCATTCCTTCCAAAGAACACCCAGGGCCGATCTCCTTTAGAATGGACTGGTTGGATCTCCTTGCAGTCTAAGGGACTCTCAAGAGTCTTCTCCAACACCACAGTTCAAACACATCAATTCTTTGGCACTCAGCTTTTTTCACAGTCCAACTCTCACATCCATACATGACCACAGGAAAAACCATAGCCTTGACTAGACGGACCTTTTTTGGCAAAGGAATGTCTCTGCTTTTGAATATGCTATCTAGGTTGATCATAACTTTCCTTCCAAGAAGTAAGTGTCTTTTAATTTCATGGCTGCAGTCACCCCATCTGCAGTGATTTTGGAGCCCGCAAAACTAAAGTCTGACACTGTTTCCACTGTTTCCCCATCTATTTCCCATGAAGTGATGGGACCAGATGCCATGGTCTTTGTTTTCTGAATGTTGAGCTTTAAGCCAACTTTTATTTCCTTCCAAGAAGTAAGTGTCTTTTAATTTCATGGCTGCAGTCACCCCATCTGCAGTGATTTTGGAGCCCGCAAAACTAAAGTCTGACACTGTTTCCACTGTTTCCCCATCTATTTCCCATGAAGTGATGGGACCAGATGCCATGGTCTTTGTTTTCTGAATGTTGAGCTTTAAGCCAACTTTTTCACTCTCCTCTTTCACTTTCATCAAGAGGCTTTTTAGTTCCTCTTCACTTTCTGCCATAAGAGTGGTGTCATCTGTATATCTGAAGTTATTGATACTTCTCCTGGCAATCTTGATTCCAGCTTGTGCTTCCTCCAGCCCAGCGTTTCTCATGATGTACTCTGCATAATCCAAGCAAATGTAAAAATCTGGCATTTTAAAATTATCCCAATTTTCTACAAGAATATTCATTACAACATTCATTCACTTAGTCTGTATTTATTGAGTGCCTACAAATAACCTAATATCCATCAATAGAGAACTGATTAATTAACTTTTGGTGATATACTAGACTTCCATGCAGCTAGTACACACAGTGAAATAATTCTGTGTGTGCTATTATGGGAAAGTTTCTAAGATGTATTATTAAATTAAACCCCACACACATATTTAAAAAAAACAACAACAAGACATTGAGCAGACTATTTGTATGATCCTATTTGTGTTTTTAAGAAGCTATTTTATATATCTATATACACACACACGCACACAAAAATAAATGCTTGTCTATGTAGAAATGTATGGAAAGGTACACAATTAAGGACAGAGGTGGGAGATAGGGATCAGTAGAATTATATTTATAAAAATTTATATTTTCCTATACTTAATTATTGAATCCTTCTGCATAGTTATTTTACTGTTATCTAAAAAAATGATTATCCTTATGATATGTCCTCTGTGGGTCTATTAGCTATATCTGTTTGTTTTATTTTTTGGGGTGCTGGTTCTAAGGTTTGCAATGTTACATCTTTAACTTACTGCATTGTACCTCAAGTAAAGAACCTGACACTAGGGTGCTTCTGTCCCCCATCCTTCTGCTGTTCACTCACACATTAGTTCTGAGGTTGAATCTGCTGTCATTTTTCTACTGTCTCAAGAGCGTTACCTGGGTTCCCTGGCAATACATTTTTTCAGCTTTTATTTGTGTGGAACTGTCCCTATTTCATCATGATTTTTGAAGGATGTTTTCACTGGATGTAGAGTTCTGGGTTGACTTTTCTTCTTCAGCACTTTGGAGATGCTCTGTTGTGGTCAGGCCTGCCTTGTTCCTGATGAGAAGGGTTCTCTAGTCTTGTTTTTGTTCCCCAGGATGTAATGTGTCTTTTTCTCTCTTGCTACTTTGCAGACTTTTCTCTTTATCTTTGGAATTTAGCAGTTTGATTATGATGTTCGTTGGTGTAGTTTTCTTTGTGATTAGCCTGCTTGTAGTCCCCTGAGATTCTTGATTTGGTGAAAACTATAATACTACAGCTCAATCTTCCAGAGTTCCAATTACATTTATCTTAGATCCTTCATATTGGCCCATGAGGCTTTCTCCCCACTCATACCTTTTTTCCTCCTCTTTGTTTAAATTTGGATCATTTTTATTTCACTGTCTTCAAGTTCTCTCAGTCTGTTATTTTGAAGTGTCTAATATGTTGTTGAACCCACCCAATGTAGTTGTTCCCCCTGCCACCCCCCACTTTTTTTGGCCATACTGAACAGCTTATGGGAGCTTAGTTCCCTAACCAGGGGTTGAACCTGTGCCCCCTGCATTGGAAGCTCCCTTGCATCCTAACCACTGGACTGCCAGGGAATTCCCACCCTCGGTGACTCAGATGGTAAAGAATCTGCCTGCAGTGTGGGAGACCTGGCTTTCACCCCTGGGTTGGGAAGATCCCCTGGAGGAGGGCATGGCAATCCACTCCAGTATTCTTGCCTGGAGAACCCTCATGGACCGAGGAGCCTAGTGGGCTACGGTCCACAGGGTCACAAAGAGTCTGACACGACTGAGCCACGAAGCACAGCACACAATATATGAATAGTTTTTGTTTTGATATTTTGTTTTTCTTTTCTAGAAATTCTACTTGGGTTTTTTAAAAATAATTTATTATTTCTCTCTTCTTTGTGTTCATGTTTTCCTCTAAATCCTTGAACAAATTAATTTCATTGTTAATATGTTATTTTAAAACTCCTGTCTGTTATTTCCATCATCACTGTCATTTCTGGGTCTGTTTGTCTGGATTGATTTTCTTTTGCATATGGATCACATTTTCCGGCTTTTACTTACATCTGGTAATTTTTGATGGGATGCTGGACACGGTGAGTGTTATGTTGTTGAGAATCTGTATGTTACTGTCTTCATTTAAATAGTGTTGAGTTTTGTTATGGAAGGAAGTTAATTTACTAGTGTATCAGCTTCATTATTTCAGGGGTTGTTTTCTGGCTTTGTTAAAGCAGGGGTTGGCAAAAATAAGACCCACTGCTTGTTTTTGTACATAAAGTCTTTTGGAACACAGCCATGTCGTTTATGTTGTCTGTGTTACTTTTGTGCTTTGGTGACAAACTTAAGTAGTTGGACAGAGACTGGCCCGCAAAGCTTAAAATACTTACCATCTGGCCCTTTACGGGAAAAATTGGATGACCCCCTTGTAGAGAAGCCTTTACTCTGAGTCTGTTCTAGCCCTGTGCCTGAGATGTGGCTGCCTTTCTGGGTCGATGTTCAAGTGGCTGGCAAGGCCTCTTCACCCTGTGCCTGAGATGTGGCTGGCTTTCTGGGTCGATGTTCCGAGTGGCCGGCGAGGCCTCTTCACTCTGACTTACTGGAACTTGAATGTCTCCCAGCCTCATGCTGTCGTTGTTCTTTGCCCAGCCTCCTAGAGTGTCTCTGACTGCATGCTCTGCCAGGGACACAAGGGACCCTGGGTAGATTTCTGGAGCCCTGTTTCTTGGTACTTTCTTGGTACTTGGGCCCACCAATTCCAGCTTCACAAGCTCTGATCTCTGTCTCCTCAGCTCATTGATTCTACCTTCCCCCGTTTGGGGCCATGTCTGTCCACACAGAAAGCTCAGTGATCATGAGACTCATCTTATTTGCTCTCTTTCTCAGGGATCACATACATCCCTGTATTGCATGTACTTTAATGTCTGAAAAAGTGTTTCATGTGTTTTATCCAGCTTTCTAGTTACGTATGGTGAGAAGACTGGTCTGTAACTGGTTACTCCCTCTTTCCAGGAAGGGGATGGCTCCCTGGGAAGAGCCAAGAAGGACTGGAGGTGTTGGAGAGGTTGATGATGTGTGATTAGATCACCTTTTATTGAGTGGAGTACTAGTTGATAGCTGATTCGTTACAATTAATAAATTGTCAGGTGTGTAGTTATTCTTTTACCCAATGTTATTTTTCCACTGGTGGAATTTTACTTTTCAGTTTAAACAGGGCATTAAAATTTAAGATAACATTGTTGATAGTACAGATTAACTGGGGTTGAGCTTGCATGATCCCTAGACAGGTAATTTACAAGTCTGGGTTTAAAGTCCTCCTTTCTCTGATAGAAACATTTGCATTTCATTTGGGCTTTATAAAGCCAGGTAGGTCAGAGGTTGAAACTGAAATAATTGTTAAACATGTAAGAGGATTTAACAATAAAATCCTTTCCTGTTTTGGTGTTAGAGATCTAAATCAGGTACTTCATCATGAAGTCTTAGAGTACCAAATTTGACCAGCTACCTTAAGGGTTTAGTTAATTGTACAGAAATACTCTTTTGCTGTTAATAATCATTAGAGACCTAGAAGGAATTGTCTAATTGCTCTTTTCATTTAGCTGTTTTATTTAAGTGGGTCTAGTCTTACTTGAACGAGGGGCTGTTCCTGACCTTCAACGTGGGATAGATCCTCTAGGCCCTCCTGCTGATCCTTGGGTTGCTCCTCCCTGCTGCCGGCCCTGGCCTCTGGCGTGGGTGGCTCCTCCCAGCTGCCGCCTCTGGCCTCGGGCTCAGGCTCAGGGTCACCGCNAGTCTTACTTGATTTGATTTTCTTTCTTTTTAAAAATTATGAGGTAAAAAATACATAAAACATCCATTTACAGTTTAACTTGTCTTTATAAAAAGAACATCTGTGTACCCCCTACCCTGGAAGTCCTTGACATCCCACCCTCATCACAGTTACTTCCTCTCTCAGAGAGGTGAATATTGTTCTTACTTTTTTGGGTGATATTTCTTCACTTTTCTTAATGGTTTTCCTCCCTATGCATGTATCTCTAGAAAACTGTGCTTATTTTGCCACTTTGAAGAGTATATGGTTGATATACTGCATTTATTTTTTTGCATTGCTTCTTTTCTCAGTATTACACTTGTAAGATTTACCCAGATTATTGAATATATGTGTAATTAATTCATTTTCACTTCTGTGCATGTCATTGCAGGATATGTCTTAATTTACTTACCTGTCCTACTCCTGAATGATGTTGAAGTGAGCCTTCCTATGTAGTCTGGTACGCATAACCTGGCATAGCACATTGGTACAAGATAATCGTATATTCTCTTTTTAAAAAGCCTGTTCTGGTCTTTTGCCCATCTTTTATTGAAATTGTCTTTTTCTTACTGATTTAGGAGCTTATATATATTTTGTATATTTACTGTAAGTGCCTTTCCACTTTGAAACTTGTCTTTCTGCTTTCTTTGTGGAGTCTTTTGACATCTCAGTTTTAATGTCATCAGATTTGTTACTGTTTCTCTTTCATCTTCACGCTGTTTTCCATTTTGGCTAAGAACTTCTTTCCTGCTCTTTTTCTTGGTAGGATGAAGATTATCCCCTCTCCTATCTGGAAGGCTCCCTCCCCATTTGGGTCTTTTGTATACTTCGTCTGTATGGTCTATGGAAGGGGTCCAATTTTAACTTTTTCTTTCTCCCCTGTAGATACCTAGTTGTCTTAGTGAATTTTGCTAGAAAGCTCATCCTTCCCTCCGCTGCAGGGCTCTGTCATTTGTCCAGAGGCCATGTCAGTGTAGACCTGTCAGGGGATGTCTGCTCTTTCTGTGGTTACCCTTGCACTGCTCCTCTGTCTTAATTACCAGCTTTATGGAAATCGTCTGAGAGAAGTCCCCACACTTGTTTCCTTTGAGAGCATCTGGCTCTTCTGGTTCTTTTGCTCTTCATGTGAGTTTGAGAATTAGCTTGTGAGTTCAAAGAAAGAAAATTTGTTGCATGTGATTGGGATTGCATTGAGCCTGTATGTCAATTGAGGAGATTTAACATCTTTACAAAATTGAGTGTTCCAGTCCATGAACATGATGCGTCTTCATTTATTTAGGAAGATCTGTGAATTTCCCTAAGTTACATACTTCCCCTGTAGAGGTGTTGCCTATGTTTTGTTCAGTTTCTTTTAGGTACTTGATATTATCTTGATGCTTTCCTAAGTAGCATCTTTTTAAAATCCATTTTTTTTCCTCATGTACTGGAATGTCATTTATCTTATATTCAGAGCTCATGGGACCTTCCATCTCATCAGGAGCCCCGGAAGCCCCTGTGCACAGCTTCCTGCCTGCTCCCTGTGCAGTGTGTGTGTAAGGCTGCTGGGGATGAGATGGCTGTGTGTGTGGGAGATGTGGACACAGAGAAGTCACGCCTTAGCTTCTTACTGGTTTAATACCGTTCTAATCGCTAGGCCACTTGACAGCTCTTGTTTCAGGTGCTATCATCCCACAGATCAGACTGTGGGCTCTGGGCACCAGCCTTCCCTATTTTCTGTACCTGGTGCATCTCCAGGGAGTTGGTGGTGTGAGACATCAGCCCCACTCATGTGCCTTCCTGCATGGCTTTGGGGACATGTTCAGGCTTTGTGGTGACTGGAGCCAAGGAAAGTGGTCCCTCAACAGTTGAATGATCCGTTGCAGGAATGCTTGGTCAGACCTGCCAGTGAAGCCGTGCAATCTCAAACTTTCTTTGTAAAAAGAGTTTGTGAAAGTTCTTTAGGCTTTTGAAATGGTATTCTTTTTCTCCCTCCAGTTTTCATTATTTATTTATTTTTCCTTCCACTTTTATTGAGATCTAACTGGCCTATAGCACTGCGTAACAGCATTTCCTGATACTTGAAATGCTTATCACAGTAAGTTTAGTAAACGTAAATTGTCTCATATAGATAAAAAATGAAAAAAATAGAAAATTTTTTTCATGTGATAACACTTGAGATTTGCTCTATTAACAACTTTAGTGTATAACATACAGCAAAGTTAATTATATTTATCAAGTTGTAGGCATTACATCCTGCCGTTTATTTATCTTATTATAACTGGAAGTTTGTACATCTGATTTTTTTTTAAGCCAGTTTTAGTAAATTGTGTTTTTAGGAGATTTTGTCTATTTCTTCTAGATTTCAAATTTAGGAGCATAAAGTTGTTCATCATATTCTCCTGTGATCTTTTTAAAGTCTATAGAACTGTAGTAATTTTCCCTTTCTATTCCTGACATTGAGTATTTGTAGGTCCACTCTCTTTTCTCACTTCTGGCCAGAGGATTGTCCAGTTTTCAGTCTGTCAAATAACCAGCCTTTGGTTCTGTTGATACTCTGTATCATTAATATTTAATTATTTTATTTAAAAATCCTATTTCTTTTCTGCTATCCTTGAATTAGTTTTGTTGCCCTTTCCCCTACTCTTGAGGGGGAAATTCTTGAGATGAGTACTTTGTTTATTAATTTCTAGTTATTTGCCTTTTCTAATGTAGGCATTTTATAAATATTTAAATTAAAATTATAATATATGAATTAAATACTTAGCTGCATTCAACAAGTTTTGATGTGCAGTATTTTTGTTATACAGTTCAAAGTGTCTGAGTTTCATTTTGACTTTATTATGAGTTATTTCGGAGAAGGCAATGGCACCCCACTCCAGTACCCTTGCCTAGAAAATCCCTTGGACAGAGGAGCCTGGTAGGCTGTAGTCCTTGGGGTCGCTAAGAGTCGGAACCGACTGAGCAACTTCACTTCCACTTTTCACTTTCATGCACTGGAGAAGGAAATGGCAACCCATTCCAGTGTTCTTGCCTGGAGAATCCCAGGGACGTGGGAGCCTGGTGGGCTGCCGTCTGTGGGGTCACACAGAGTCGAACACGACTGAAGCGACTTAGCAGCAGCAGCAGCAGCATGAGTTATTTAAAGGTGTGTTTTGCAATTTTTTAATGTAGAGGAGTTTTCCTAGGATTGGTTTTTGATTTCTTGCTTAATTGCATTTTGATCAGAGAACATGTGTGTGATTTCATAATGCAGTAACATGTACTGGGCATCCTTAGGGGAGCCATTTACATCATTGTCTTTTGTGAATGGCACCCCCTAGTGTTTTGGATTATGCGACTTGTACAGCTCTCTGAGTGTGTATGCGCACGCGTGCGCGCGCATGTGTGTGTGTGTCTGTGTGTGTGTGTGTGTGTGTGTGTGTGTCTGTGTCTGTGTGTCTGAGGACACTCCAAATTTCAGTTCTTTGAAATTTGTTGAGCTTTGCCGTTTGGATGAGGACGTGAGTCTGAGTGAACTCCGGGAGTTGGTGATGGACAGGGAGGCCTGGCATGCTGCGATTCATGGGATCGCAAAGAGTTGGACACGACTGAGCAACTGAACTGAACTGAGGGTAAATGTTCCTTGTGTGCCTGACCATAATGTGTATCTATAGTTTCTAGGTGCCCTCTGTGGCCCTCAAGTCAGATATTTTGTCATGTATAGATCATTTACATCTTTACTGATTTCTTTTTTTGATTTCTGTCAATAATGGAAATGTATTAGAATCTCTCACCATGATTGTATCAATAAATATGTCAAATATTTGTGCTCTGTTTATATTTTGAGACTCTATTATTATGTTACACAAATTTAAAACTATGTATCTTCCTGGTGAATGGGAGTTTGAACTGCTCTGAGGTTACTCTCTTTATCCCTAATAATGCTTTAAAGTGTGTTTCATTAATATAGTTACAGCAGTTTTTTCCTTGTTTAGTATTTGCATCATTTATTTTTCTATCCCTTTATATACATCCACTTTTCTTTGCAACCTTATGTTTTTCATGTCTTTTGTAAACAGCTTGTAGTTAGAGTTAAAAAAAAGTCTAGTCTGATAATTTTTGTCTTTTAACTGGAGCCTTTAGTCTGTTTACATTTATTTGGGCTTCAATCTGACATCTTATTTTGTGTTTTCTATTTGTCCAGCCTGTATTCCTCTTCCCGTCCCCTCCCCCCTGCCCAGTGCCTTTTTATGGACTGAAAATATTCTGCTATTTAATTTCTTCCCCTTTACCGTCTGTGAGATAACATACTATTTTTCTCTCATTGTACTAGTTCCCTAGCAATGACAGTAGAAATACTCAACAACAATAACAAAAAAAGCATAAAGTTAATCAGGACGTTTATTTAAACTTTTCCCTGGGCAGCATAAGCCTGGAAAAATCCCTGTTAACTTTTTATTTCTTATGTGTTAGTATTGTGTATTTTGGGTTTCGTTGGTGGCTCAGACAGTAAAGAATCTGCCTGCAATGCGAGAGACGTGGGTTCGATCCCTGGGTTGAGAAGATCCCCTGGAGGAGGGCATGGCAACCCACTCCAGTATTCTCGCCTGGATAATCCCATGGACAGAGGAGCTTGCCAGGCTACAGTCCACGGGGTCACAAAAAGTCGGACATGACTGAGTGACTAAGCATAGCACAGCATTGTGTATTTTATGTCTTGTTTTTGTAAGCACAAATAGTTATTATTCTTGCTTTATACTGCCAACATTCTTTTAGATTAATGCACGCTTATGACTTTTTAGTCTCATTTCTTTTGGATCTCAGACCTTCCATGTAGGATGACTTTTATCTTGACTGAAAGATTTTAGAATTTCTTCTCAGGAGGATCTGCTAATGTCACATTCTCTTTGTTAATCTGATAATGTCTGTATTAAGTCCTGGTTCCTAAAGGACGCTTTCCCCACATGTGCATCCAGGACTGGCATTTTCTTTCAGCACCTGAAGTCATTCTACCACCTCCTGCTTCTGTTGTGGCTTAGAAGCTGCCAGGCAATTCCTGGAGTTCTTCCCACACACTGTTTGTGAAACTCTAATTAGATTTATGCTCACTCTCTTTTTTCCATATTTCTCTTCTATATCTACTTCCTTTTTGTCCTCTGAGCTGCACTGTGGACAGTTTCTTTTTTATCATGTAGATGCAGTTTCTCTTTAGCTGTATCTAAGCTGCTATTTGTCATTCACTGAATTTTTCACATTTTGCATTCTGCTTAGTTCTTTCAATCCACTGAGTGTTTAATTTTCTGTGTGTGCATTTTAAGATTTTAGAACTTTATTTGATTTATTATCAGATCACTTAAAATTTTTTTCCCATTTTCTGCGACTATTTTCAATTTGCCTTTTAGTTCGTTTGACTCGGTGAGCATGGCATTTTGTCACTGTCTGGTATTCCAGTTTGAAGATCTTTGGGTCTTGTTTGCTGTTTGTTTTTTATCATTGCCCTTTTACTGTGTTTATATGTGTGCCTTGTTATTTTCTGGTGTGTCCTGGTTTGCTTCAGAAGTGATTATCTGTTGGGATTATCTGTTGGCCCAGGGTGAAGGCACTTTCCTCCAGGGTATGTTGTTTGTTTTGCCAGGCAGTTGGTCCTGGTCTGGGACTGCTTTAAACCGAGGTTCGTGGCCTGAGGTTCCCTGGGCTGTTTAGAACTGAGAACCCAGCTTGCACAATGCATGAAGGACACAGAAGGCCACATGTATGATTCCATGTGAAATGTCCAGAGTAGGCTTAGGTCAGGGGCGGGAGATGGAGAATGACTTCAGATGGGCATGATGGTTTCTTTTTGGAGGGATGAAAATGTTCTGTTATAAAATGAGATGGTGGTGATGGTGGCAAAACTCTAAATAGTCTAAACTCCTCATTTGTACACTTAAAACATGAATTTTATGATATGTAACGAATAACTCATAAAGCTGTTCTAAAAATGCGTGAAGGCCCCCTGTGGCTGCAAGTCTTCAGGGCCATGTTTTTACTCCCCTGTCTCCTTTTCTGGCCCAGGGTGGTGACTGTGGGTGGACATGGGCTGGTGCCCTGTGTGAGTAGCCAGCCCCCTGGGGTCCTGATTACGTGGGGGGCCTTGCCTCCAAGGTTCCTGCTCTGGGCTGCCTGGGCGCCTTGACTTCACCCGAAAATCCCTTCCTATCCACTGCTGCCTCCTGGTCCCTGCTCTCCCTCAGATTTTGACCTTGTAGTTTCTTGCTAGCTTGACAGCTCCTCAGTGCTTTTAAGGAGGTTGTGAGTCAAAAGAAAGCAAAAACATTTGGCCCAGGTTGCCCCGTCCTTGTCTGCACTGCCCCTGCCTCCCACCCTGCGGTCTGGAAGACCTTGCTGTTGTCACTGGATGTGGAAGTCCTCCCCTGTCCACTTGTTTCCTGCACTCTTATTAAACATCTCTGGTGCTTTGGAGTAGAAATGCCTTTTCTACCATTTATTAATCAAACAAGTGATGATACACAAATGATAATTCCTCATAAAATAGTTCCTCAGTTTCAGTGGTTTTGGAAACCAGGGCAATGACTGGCACCAGGGGTTAGAGGTAAATTAATCTATTTATTTCCAAACACCTGCATTTTATTTTTACCAGGATAATTTTAGAAATTGAGTTGACTTGGTGGGGGGATATGGAGTGGGGGAGGGCTTGAAATAAAGCGGTCATGTTGGTATGCTATTTTTTAATAAGGAAAATAACTGTCACAGTAATTATTACTATGGATTATGTTATTCCCTTTCTTTTTGTTTCCTAGATTTTTTTGCTAGTTTGTGTTAAGCTTTGGTTTTTGTGAATTGCCCGTAGCTGTTTGCCTTTCTTGGTAAGGTTAGGAAAAGAATGGATATAGCTGACATCAGGTGTATGAAGAGCGACAGGGGAAGAGCTCTACAGAGGCACTGACAGTGAAACATATCAAGTAGTGCTTCTGCTAAAGTAAAAACGCAAAAGGCTGTATTTACCTGGTGAGTTAAAATGAGGTTAATAAAATATTTGAGTTCAAAATTTACAGTGTGTTAACTTGCATGTAAATAGTCATGATTTTAAAAAATGGCATTTTTGTGTGTTGCAGTCTTTTTTTAAAATTTCAGGCTTTCTACTTACTCCCACAAATTTATATTCCTGTGTGACAGAGGGATGTCGGGTTTGGAGTTATCTGGCTGTTGTTATAGACTCACATGTACACACCCTTTGAAACTGCAAAGCATATAAAAATTTGATCACACAAGATAGTATGCTTGCTTCCCAACCCTGGTAGACCTGTAGCATCTTTTAAGTCTATTACAAATGCTAACCTCTTCATGAATCCTTGTCTCTACCTTTTCCTTTTTAAGTCCCAAAGCATTTTGTACCTTTTTGTGCCTTAGAACGTAAATTAACTTTCATTTTATAGCTTACTGTTTTATTCTTTTTACCTTTAAAAAATTTTGTAGAAGTAAGAAAGCAATATAATAGAAGGTGTGAAAAGTCGAAGAGGGCGGTCATACTGATGAAATCATGCTGGGAGCTACTTGACTGTTGGTTTCCTTTCCTATCATTTTTCAGGTACATATGTGATCACATGTTGCCGTCATGGTAACTGTACAGTTTTATGTTTTACTTTTTTATTTTTTAATGCTTAGTCTATTTTTTGAATTTGTTATAATGTTTCTGTTTTTATGTTTTGGTTTTTGGGCTGCGAGGCATATAGGATATTAGCTCCCCGACCAGGAATTGAACCTGCATCCCTTGCATTGGAAGTCTTCACCACTGGACCACCAGGGAAGTCCCTGTGTTTTACTTTTCGTACTTAACTTATCATATGCAGTTTTCCCAGATTGTTAAATGTTCTTTTCATGAATTTTTGGTGGCTCCTTATTAGTCCACACTGTCGTCTCCTGTTGTTGGCTATTCAGGTTTCATCTTGTATGGTTCCCTCCCCCCATGTTAAGAATTACCACCTTGGTGTGGATTCTGGAAGTCAGAGAGCAGGAGAGGACCCTTGGAGGGAAGATGTGGAGGAGACTGCAGCCCCTGAATTCACGCCTCCCCCTTCATGTGCTGCTGCTCTCTTTGCTTGGAGGTTCTGCTGCTTTTACTCTTTCTTCCTGAAACGTCTCTGTTTCCCAGACTGTTCTCATTAATACAGTTTTCTTACACTTTTTTTTTTCCCCAGAGATGGGGACATCTTACTTAGCCAGAACTCATAGATTCATGACAAGGTGCCCCTGTCAGAGTTTGCAGTGAGAAAGTATTCATACTTACATTTTTAGATGAAAAAAATGTTTTATTCATGGAATAATAGTGAACCCGTGCTTCTATGCAATACCTTTTTTTCAGATAGTCAGTCACCTTGCAGTGTGCAGCTGGGAGTGTGGGTGAATGGTCTTTAGTGCTTGGCCTGTGGACCGAATGAAGTGAAAAGTGAGGTTGATGTTGGTCCACAAGATTTTGGCCTTGTTTCTGTGTATTCTTTTACATGAATTTTACCGTCTTGCCATCTCTTAGCGGAATATTTGTCAAGTATTCTGAAGTGTGGGCATTTTTGTTCCCTTTCTTCCTATTCCTTGCTCTGTCCCGAAGTAAGGCAGGTAGCATGGTGGCTAGGGGTGACGAGGGCCAGCTTCACATCTTGCATTTACTACGTAACTAGCTGCCTGACCCTATCTCTTTTTTTTTTTTTGTCTGTGAAACAGACATAATGTCAGACTTGTAGGATTGCTGCAAACAGGGGATAGTGCACGAAAGCTGACGGGCTCATTGTAAAGTGAAGAAAATTGACTAGCGGAATGGGCACACTGTCATGAAAGTTGTGCTTTTGTTCATGCGTGCATGCGTGTGTCTGTGTGTGAGTTTGGGCATGGCAGCGGGAGCTTCAAAGCGCACCCGTCTTGGGAGCTGTCTTGGGAGCAAAGGGGGCTTCCTTAGCCTTCCCTTCCCTTCGGCACACCTTTGTATCATTTCAGTGTGTTACTGATGAGATTTGAGATATTTTTCCAATCGAAGCATATTTTATTATGTGTCCATATATAAGCAGTATCAAAAGCTCTTCATTTGATCAATAAATTAAATATATTTTTCTTTAATATACAGTATATTTACACCATTGATTTTACTGTAAGCAGTGCTTGGAAAATGAGTTGAAAGGTGAAAATAATTTTTCCTAGTTGAAAAAAAAGAAACATTCTGATCTACCTTTAATGACAGGAAAATGTTCACCACATGACTAAGTGAGAAAAACATTGGATCTAACACTGCCATGTATTGTGTAGTACAGAGGGAGAAAGAATAAAACACGACTGTGTGAATGGTGGCTACTTCTGGGTTTTCTGTAATCATCAGAATTATTATAAAATGACTGTAAAGGTGTTTGTAAATGTAGTGATCAGAACTGGACGCCACGCTCACGATGGGTGAGAGGACAGGGAGGTGGCTGTCCTCGCCATCCCCCTGGAAGTTGACATTTGCTGTGTGTGTACTGCCTGCCTCGCAGGTCTCATCCTGCTGACCCTGGTGTACTTATTATCAGAACACCCCTTAGGCATCATTTTACACCCGCCTCACCCCTGTCCAAACAGTTGGTTTCTACTGGCTGCAGAACCTAGGATTTAATCTTAAATTTAATCTCATTAGAGTTGGTTGCTTGGCCAGATCTTTCTCGGATTCTGATTCTTTATCCTGCTTACTTAAAATCCCCTCCAGCTATACTATTTAAGAATGGATAAGGGGAACTTATTTAACTCAGATGACCATTATATCTACTACTGTGGGAAGGAATCCCTTAGAAGAAAAGGAATAGCCATCATGATCAACAAAAGAGTCTGAAATGCAGTACTTGGATGCAGTCTCAAAAATGATCTCTGTTTGTTTCCAAGGCAAACCATTCAATATCACAGTAATCCAAGTCTATGCCCCAACCAGTAACACTGAAGAAGCCGAACAGTTCTATGAAGACCTACAAGGCTTTTTAGAACTAACACCCAAAAAAGATGTCCTTTTCATTATAGGGGACTGGAATGCAAAAGTAGGAAGTCAAGAAACACCTGGAGTAACAGGCAAATTTGGCCTTGGAATACGGAATGAAGCAGGGCAAAGGCTAATAGAGTTTTGCCAAGAGAACGCACTGGTCATAGCAGACACCCTCTTCCAACAACACAAGAGAAGGTTCTACACATGGACATCACCAGATGGTCAACACCGAAATCAGAATGATTATATTCTTTGCAGCCAAAGATGGAGAACATCTATACAGTCAGCAAAAACAAGACTGGGAGCTGACTGTAGTTCAGATCATGAGCTCCTTATTGCCAAATTCAGACTGAAATTGAAGTATGGAAAACCACTAGACCATTCAGGTGTGACCTAAATCAAATCCCTTATGATGATACAGTGGAAGTGAGAAATAGATTTAAGGGACTAGATCTGATAGATAGAGTGCCTGATGAACTATGGACAGAGGTTCGTGACATTGTACAGGAGACAGGGATCAAGACCATCCCCATGGAAAAGAAACGCAAAAAAGCAAAAGGGCTGTCTGGGGAGGCCTTACAAATAGCTGTGAAAAGAAGAGAAGCGAAAAGCAAAGGAGAAAAGGAAAGATATAAGCATCTGAATGCAGAGTTCCAAAGAATAGCAAGAAGAGATAAGAAAGCCTTCTTCAGCAATCAATGCAAAGAAACAGAGGAAAACAACAGAATGGAAAAGACTAGAGATCTCTTCAAGAAAATTAGAGATACCAAGGGAACATTTCAGGCAAAGAGGGGCTCGATCAAGGACAGAAATGGTATGGCCCTAACAGAAGCAGAAGATATTAAGAAGAGGTGGCAAGAATACACAGAAGAACTGTACAAAATAGATCTTCATGACCAAGATAATCACGATGGTGTGATCACTCACCTAGAGCCAGACATCCTGGAATGTGAAGCCAAATGGGCCTTAGAAAGCATCACTACGAACAAAGCTAGTGGAGGTAATGGAATTCCAGTGGAGCTATTTCAAATCCTGGAAGATGATGCTGTGAAAGTGCTGCATTCAGTATGCCAGCAAATTTGGAAAACTCAGCAGTGGCCACAGAACGACTGGAAAAGGTCAGTTTTCATTCCAATCCCAAAGAAAGGCAATGCAAAAGAATGCTCAAACTACTGCATAATTGCACTCATCTCACACGCTAGTAAAGTAATGCTCAAAATTCTCCAAGCCAGGCTTCAGCAATACGTGAACCGTGAACTGTCCCATCACTTCATGGAAAATAGATGGGGAAACAGTGGAAACAGTGTCAGACTTTAGTTTTGGGGGCTTGAAAATCACTGCAGATGGGGTGACTGCAGCCATGAAATTAAAAGACGCTTACTCCTTGGGAGGAAAGTTATGACCAACCTAGATAGCATATTCAAAAGCAGAGACATTCCTTTGCCAACAAAGGTCCATCTAGTCAAGGCTATGGTTTTTCCAGTGGTCATGTATGGATGTGAGAGTTGGACTATAAAGAAAGCTGAGCGCCAAAGAATTGATGCTTTTGAACTGTGGTATTGGAGAAGACCCTTGAGAGTCCCTTAGACTGCAAGGAGATCCAACCAATCCTTTCTAAAGGAGATTGGTCCTGGGTGTTCTTTGGATGGACTGATGCTAAAGCTGTAACTCCAGTACTTTGGCCATCTCACGTGAAGAGTTGACTCATTGGAAAAGACTCTGATGCTGGGAGGGATTGGAGGCAGGAGGAGAAGGGCACCACAGAGGATGAGATGGCTGGATGGCATCACTGACTCGATGGACATGAGTTTGAGTGAACTCTGGGAGTTGGTGATGGACAGGGAGGCCAGGCGTGCTGCGGTTCATGGGGTCGCAAAGAGTCAGACACGACTGAGCAACTGAACTGAAGGGGAACTTCCCTGGTGGTCCACTGGTTAAGACCCTGCCTTCCAATGCAGAGGGTGCAGGTCCGATCCCTAGTCAGGGAAATAAGATCCCACATCCTGTGTGGCACAGGTAAAGAAAAGAAAAAGAAGAAAGGAAGAAAAGAATGGATAAGGGTACATCATTCTGAACTGTCTTCAAGTAATAGACAAAAATGCAGCATCAGGAGTGGCTGAGGTATCATGCTGTCTGGAAACTCCTGTCTGTGTCTCTGCCCTTTGGGTTCCAATATAATGGCTACAGCTCCCGCTCGAATTTTTTTTTTTTTTTAAGCTGCTATTTAATTTGGCTGTGCTGGGTCTTCGTTGTAGTGTTCAGGTTTCTCTAGTTGGTTGCGGCTCGTGGGCTCTAGAGCACGCAGACTTAATTGTGGCTTGTGGGATCTAGTTCCCTGACTAGGGATTGAACCCTGGCCCCCTACATTGGAAGCTCAGAATCTTATCCACTGGATCACCAGGGAAGTCCACCCTCACTTTCAACTTTAAAATTTTGTTCATAAGGTTAGTTTGAGAAAGCTAATTCAAAGGATGATGGAAACAGTGTTATTACTGGTAGCTTTCTTTCTAGTTAAGAAGAACCAACATTTCTGTAAACTCACTATATGCCAGACACTGTTTAAGTGCTTTGCATACGTTAACTTGTTTAATCTGCATGGTAGAATCCAGCAAGGTGATGTATCTATCTTACAAATCAGGAAATGAGCATGGAACAGCTAGGTGACTAGTCCTGGATCACACTGCTGGTAAGGAGGAGAGCCAGCCTTCAGACCTGGGCATGCATCTTCGGGGTCTGTACTTTGGTACCACACTGTAGTTCAGTCATGTCTGTCTCTAGTGCCATCCTCAGAAGAGCCTTGAAAGCAGAGCCCTTCTGAAAGGGAGAGGTAAATGGCTAAAATGCAGAATGATTTTCATTCCTCTTCTGGAAATCATGTACCAAATGAAAAGATAGTCAGTTTGAGCACTTTTCATGCTTCTGAGAGCATGTTTAGGTATTTTCATTGATGGAAGGCAAAAATATGACTTAACTGTGATGTGTAGCTGAAAACAAACCGTGGGCATCATCTTTTGCTTTATGGATAGATAGAATGCAGTGTCCAGAACGAGGAAGGAGGGTCTTCATGTTTAAGAATGATCCTTGGTCGGGGAACTGAGAGCCCATGTGCTGGATGGTGTGGCCAAATAAGTAAAATTTCTTAAAAAACTCAGCACAAACCTTCCTTAAGCAGGAACTATTCAGGGTGTGTGGCCAAGATTGTGGAGGAATTCAAACCTGTGTCAACTGAGGAGGTTCAGTCAAGGAACCAGGGCATGTTCCTTAGCACAGTGTTCCTCTGTGGGAGATCGGGGAAGGAGAATGCCTCCTGGATGTCAGGGGTCCTGTGTGATGTATGCGCTGCTTCTCTTTGAGTTTACAGAGGAGGGAGGTGAAGTGATTTGCATGGGGCTCCCTGAACTCAGGCTTGCTTCCCTTCCAGGCAGTGGATGGGCTGGGGAGAGTCATGGTTTCTGACCCACAGACTGACCAGCTTCTCAGTGTAGCCAGGCGATGGGTTTCTGTAGTTTTAACATGATGATGTATTTCTTTTCTCTTAGAGATGAAGGCCTATCAGTCAGGATCCAGTAAAGAGAACAGAACACATCCTGGGTATTTCAACAGAGGGCATTTAGGTGGGAAATTGGTTCCAGAGGAGCCGAAAGGGCGAACAGGGAACCTCGAGGTATTACGGCCAAGCAGTCGCTGCCGGAGGCAGCCAGCACCCCCAGGGCTGGGGACCAAGGCCATGGAGGTAGGAATGTATGATGGTGAATGTATAATGGTATGAATGGCACCTCTGCTAGCACGTGGTGAGGCGGGTCCTGAGAGTGCAGGCGGGAAGAGAGGACAGTCTTCCTCCTGTCCCCTGTCCCCTCCTCTAGTGTGCCTAGGGCACCCCAAGAAAGCTCCTTGGGACCGGAGACCTGGGGCCAGCAGCCCTGGTGCCCCCACCCCACGGCAGAGGCTGGCTGCTTGGACCCCAGGGCAGGCCACTCATGGGATGCTTGGTCTTCTTCACATGCACACGACAGTATTTTAGGGTCTGCTCTATAAAGCTGCAGTTGTTCTTCCTCCACAGTCATTCTGCGGTTGGCTCTTATTCCTGTGTAGAATCTTGCTTAACTGTAGGTGTCTAATGGTGTGCTATGCTGTGCTAAGCCTCTTCACTCGTGTCCAGCTCGTTGTGACCCTGTGGACTGTAGCCTGCCAGACTCCTCTGTCCATGAGATTCTCCAGGCAAGAATACTGGAGTGAGTTGCCATGCCCTCCTCCAGGGGATCTTCCCCACCTGGGGAGTGAACCTGCATCTCTTAACATCTCCTGTATTGGCAGGCAGGTTCTTTACCACTGGCACCACCTGGGAAGTCAGGGGGCCTAATAACCTCACCCAAATGAGGACTTTAGAAACCCTGTGGACCCCTTAAGTTGTCACCCTAACATGTCACCCATCCCACTAGAGCCTTCGAAGCCTGGGAAGCTCACGTTCTCTGTGGTGGAAGAGGAGAGGGAAGACAAGCCCTTCCTCTCTCCAAAAGCTGTGGGAGTCAGTGAAGCCCTTGACCATGTATCTGTAACACTCAGAGTGAGCCTGCTGGCTGTTATTTTATTTTTTAAATGAAAGAGAAAATTAAGGTATTTCAAATTGTAAGCCATGTTTCTAGAATCAAGAATATTGTAGTACAATTGTGTTTTAAGTTCTTAGATTGTTATTTGTTCATTTATTTGGTCCCGCCACACAGCATGCAGGATCCTAGTTCCCTGACCAGGGGTCAAACCTGGGTCCCCTGCAGTGGAAGTGTGGAGTCCCAACCACTGGACCACCAGGGAATTCCTGCTGCTGCTGCTGCTAAGTCGCTTCAGTCGTGTCCGACTCTGTGCGACCCCATAGACAGGAGCCCAACAGGCTCCCCTGTCCCTGGGATTCTCCAGGCAAGAACACTGGAGTGGGTTGCCATTTCCTTCTCCATTGTGTGAAAGCGAAAAGTGAAAGTGAAGTCGCTCAGTCGCATCCGACTTCTAGCGACCCCATGGACTGCAGCCTACCAGGCTCCTCCATCCATGGGATTTTCTAGGCAAGAGTACTGGAGTGGCTTGCTATTGCCTTCTCCGAGGGAATTCCTATTAACTCTTTATTTCTACTTGTGGTTTGGAGTCCTAGTTTGCATCTGTGGCATCATTCCCGACTCGTGTTGCCTGTGGGAAGGATCCACAGCTCTGCATCTGAAATTGGCTCTTTTGCTTCTGTATTTTATTTTTAATTTTCATTTTAAGAAATGCATCTATTATTTTTGGCTGTGCTGGGTCTTCATTGCTGATGGGCTTTCTCTAGTTGGGGCTGCTCTCTAGTTACGGTCCATGGGCTTCCCTGCAGTGGCTTCCCTTGTTGCAGAGCACAGGCTCTAGGGGGCACGGGTTCAGTAGTTGTGGCTTCTGGGCTTGAGAGCACAGGACCAATAGTTGTGGCCCATAGGCTTAGCTACTCCGACGCATGTGGAATCTTCCCAGATCAAGGGTTGAACCCCTGTCTTCTGCATTGGCAGGCAGGCAGAAGGATAACCAGAATTTTAAAATAGTTGACTTATAAATGTTTAGAAAAGAGTTGATAACTCAGTATGAATGTAGTATGAATGTAGCTTTCCCAAAATCAGATTGTGTTTCTTGATTTTATATTCTTTTTAAGGAGAATGTCTTTGGAAGTACATATTTTCTTTCTTCCCTTCTTATACAAAAATTGAGATCATATCCTAGGTATAGTGGAGTAGAAAATGGCAACCCATTCCAGTATTCTTGCCTGGAAAATTCCATGGACAGAGGAGCCTAGGAGGCAACAGTCCAGGAGGTCGCAAAGAGCTGGACACGGCTCGGCACACCTCCCCACACACCTAGATACAGTCTTACATCTTGTCTTTTTCATTTAACATCAAATTGTGTATACTTCCTCTTATCATTTACTGATTCTTTAAAAACATGATTTTTATTGCTTTCATAGTAAGCCAAAGTTATTTAATATTAAAGTTTAAAGTTACTAGCTGCTAGGATGTACCTATAATTTTAAAACCATTTTTCTATTATTAGACATTTAAGCTGCTTTTGATTTT
Source organism: Cephalophus harveyi (assembly GCA_006410635.1). Lineage (NCBI taxonomy): Eukaryota > Metazoa > Chordata > Mammalia > Artiodactyla > Bovidae > Cephalophus > Cephalophus harveyi. The sequence continues at coordinate 991,989 of SJYT01066766.1, read as the reverse complement.
TCAGTGTTATAAATAATATTCTGATAAAAATTTTTATATAAATTTGACCAGATAGCTGGTTATTTCTTAGTACAAATTTCTAGAAGTCATAAATACCTGGATAATAACATACAAACATAATTTGCAAAATTGCTGTTGATATTAAGGCCGACCGATTAGGAGATCCTGCTGCTGCTGCTGCTGCTTAGTCGCTTCAGTCGTGTCCGACTCTGTGCGACCCTATAGATGGCAGCCAACAAGGCTCCCCTGTCCCTGGGATTCTCCAAGCAAGAACACTGGAATGGGTTGCCATTTCCTTCTCCAATGCATGAAAGTGAAAAGTGAAAGTGAAGTCTCTCAGTTGGGATTTTCCAGGCGAGAGTACTGGAGAGGGGTGCCACTGCCCTCTCCGATTAGGAGATGATTGTCACTGAGAAGATAGTTTATTATTTCCAGTCCTCAGAAGAGAGCTTGCCATGCCATGTGGGGAAGCACTGGGGTGGGTCAGGATGTGGGGGTTGGCAGGGCCTGTGAGCAAATACCTTTACTGAGGTTTCTGCTGGAGGGAAGAGGCAAGGCAGGGCAAGCAGGCTGAGGATGGGCTAGTTTGAATAATTTCAGTAGGCTCTGGGGCATAGGGGCTGTGCCGAGTTGTCAGATTCCTGGCCCTGCTGTAGTTAGAGCAGGTGGACAGTGGCCGGAGGGTGAGAGTCCCCGTGGGAGGTAGTTGGTGGTGTGGGCTCTGGGGATGTGGTGGTTGGTTTGTGTTTGAGGCAAGAGTTGTTTACTGTCTCCTGAAATTGGCCAACCACTCTAGGAGGGGCAGTCACTCCAGGGTCAGCAGGTCAAAGCATCAAAGCATCAGAAATACAGGAAACAAAGGACTGGTTAAAACAGAAGGTTTTATTTACTATTGCCTGGTAGCAGTATCTGAGAGTGCTTCTTTCCAAGCCTCGGCATTGCCATTAAAATGTATTTGCGCTGAAGTAGATAACTGATCTGGAGAAGGCAATGGCAACCCACTCCAGTACTCTTGCCTGGCAAATCCCATGGATGGAGGAGCCTGGTAGGCTGCAGTCCATGGGGTCGCTAGGAGTCAGACATGACTGAGCGACTTCACTTTCACTTTTCACTTTCATGCTTTGGAGAAGGAAATGGCAACCCACTCTAGTATTCTTGTCTGGAGAATCCCAGGGACGGTGGAACCTGGTTGGCTGCGGTCTCTGGGGTCGCACAGAGTTGGACATGACTGAAGTGACTTAGCAGCAGCAGCAGATACCTGATCATTTCATTCTTGTTATTACACTTTTCAAGTACTTGTATGGCTGAACATTTTTGCACATCAGTTGTATTCTTTTACTAATTGTAGGTGGTGTTTACCCAATTGTGAGTAAGACAGTGAACTAGGTGAGCTGCGGGGCATCAGCCCGTCAACCCTGTGTCCTCTGCACGCCTGTACTCTGAGGATTGCCCTGTAACTCTCTGATAGCCTAGACGGTGGCCCCTTGGGAGTGTGGCTCCGAGCTCAGGTATTGACCCTGTCCTGTTTAACAGTCTTGTCAGTGCCTTGGATAAAGATTTGGGAGGTGTGTTTACCATGTTTGCCAAATTGGGAAGGACAGGTAATAATGTAGATGACAGAATCAGGATTGAACACGATCCTGAAAGGGCAAAATGCTGGTGGAATGTGGTTAAACAACAGAGATGCACGGCAAGCCAGGGCTGTGTCTGACTCCTTCCCACTTCCTTTCTTCCTTTCTGCCCTCCCTCCCCACACCCACACTTTTTTCAATTCCTGTTTTCCCACCAGTTGCATAAATACAGACAAATGTTTAGCAATTCATGTGTGAAGACCTAGGGATGCTAAAAAGCTAAGTATCTGACTTATAGATTTCCATTCATGGGTCTCTTTGAGACCACATGTGGAGTATCTTATTTGAGGCCGGATGCTCTCTTTTGAGAGGCGGTCACAGAACAGATCAGACTGAGGAAGGCCAAGGAGAGTGACTAAGGTCCCTAGAGTCCTGGAAGCAGTGGCTCCTTAGGTTGATTTGTAGAGAGTGAGGAGGGACTGACTGGCTCTCTTCCAACCCTAGAAGAGCTGCCGTTGGGCATGTGAGAGAATCGGGCGGCCCGTAGCTCCTGAGGGCCTACTGGGTACAGTCCCCAGAGGCCCAGCACAGCAGATTTGTCCCTCACTGGGCCAGCAGCCTTGTCATCTCATTCCTGTTGGAAACACTCCAGGAGGTGGGCCATCTCCTGGAATGTGAGGATTTCTCTGTTGTTAGGAGGATGCTTCAAATCTTGGAAAAGGGATACCTGGTGTACTTGAATTCAGAGGGTAGCGCACCGATTCCCGGCTTTATGGCCTTAGGATGATTGATTCTTTAATCACTCTCAAGATGGTTTTCCCGTAAAATGGATTGTTGATACCTGTTTGCCATAATTGATGTGAGCATCTAAAGAGATAGTGCTGATAAGTCCCCGAGTGCAGTCTCTCTTTCCTTCCTTGAAAAGTTACTCTGTGTGGATCCAAGTCCCCATCGTTCTAAACTGCATAGCTCTGGGGTTCTCTCAGTGCATCCATAGTGTGAATATGTGGCACACATGCTTATTATGACGAGGACAGCAGGGCAGACAAGTTGTTTCAAAACTGTGGCCTTTTTATTAGAACGTTTATCAGCATTTCTGACTTCGTTTATCCTTTCAGCTCATGGAAGAGCATCTGTCAGTAAAATCATACTTGTGGGCTGTCATTGTCCACTGCTTCTTTCTCAGGCCTCTCACGCTTGGGGCTTAGTGAGTGATCTTTAGGGCGGAGTGGCAGGCCCTGTGCTTCTGGGCCCATTGCTGTATTTATAGGAACCACTGAGCTTCTCTTTTCTTCAAAATCTTTGTCTGTAAAGCCAGAATAATAATACTGGCCTCCTAATTCTGGTAGGGAAGGGAGGAATAATTAGGTCCTCTCTGGCAGGTGCTTGAGTTCCTCAGAGGAGAGGTAGATACTGCATAATAAAAACTGAGATATCACCATCATAATTGGCTCTTCTGATGACATGTTTTTTAGCTTGTTATGGTCATGAGTGAGACAAAGACATTTAATTTTTCTTTTTTTGGACTGTCATGTAGAGAATTATACCGTTACCTGGTTTCCATTTTATTGACAGGAGAGGCCGGAGAGGATGTGTTCTCAATTCCAAGGACATTATTCCCTAATGCCTATCTCCCTTCACCTCTAGGACCTTCGTGGCTGGACAGAGTGGTCCTGACTCTGAGAAGCATGAAAAGTGCTATTCTTGTTTACTGATAACACTGCCAGGACGTGGCCCTGACTGGCTTGGGGATGGGTCTCCAAAGACATAGAACCTACAGGACATAGGTGCATTGGCTCATGTGCTCGTGGAGGCTGATACATCCAAAATCTGCAGGATGGGCCAGCATCTTGGGGACCCAGGATGAACTGATGTTGCACTTCAGGCTTGAGTTGCAGCAGTTGAGGCTGTTGCAGAATTTGCTGGGAGAGGACAGGCTTTTGTTCTGTTCAGGCCTTACACTGATAGGGTGAGGCCCACTAAATTATGGAGGGAAATCGGCTTTGCTCAGAGCCCACAATTTAAATGTTAGTCTTATCCAGAAATACCCTCACAGAATAATGTTTGTCCGTGTATCTAGACAGTGTGGCACAGCCAAGTAGAAACGTAAAATTAATCATCATGGGCATCTTTCTGCAGAGTTGGAGTCTCGTGGCTGTGGGACCTGGTGAACAGGCTGCCTAGAGGCCATGTGGCTTGTGCAGGTGAGATGTCTACAGGCAGGCCTGCGTTTTTTTATCTCCAAGTTTTTTTGTTCTGAATGCAGTGTTCTTTCTAGGTTGTAAAGGGGAATAAATTAGCATCCTGAATTGCACTTTGATGAAGTTTGTTTTTTGTTAGTTAGGATTTTACTGAGAGCTACAGAAAAACTACTCACCTGGGGTTTCAAAGGAAGATTGTGAAGTACTGGAGTTTTCTTTGAGCTTTTAAGGTCGGAACTCTTGGGAACTTAAAAAAATATGTAAAAATATAAACATTTAAACTTTATAGCATCACTCATAAATAGCTGTCTTTCAGGATGAATGAAATTCTTATGGGAAAAAGCACAGTGGCACTTTGCTGCCCACGCAGAACATTAAAGACCCCGTATAATAAATATATTTCCGCGTGGAGTGAGGAGTCTAGGAGGAGTGCTGCTCTTCCCCTGTGTGTCACTGTCTTTACCACGTCCCAGTAAGGGGATGAAGAAACTCCTTTTCCACAGTTTCATTCTTTCTTAATGTTTCTCCCTCCATTTCCTTGTAAGTTCCCCCTTTTCTGAGAACTACCTGACTGCAGGATCCATCGCCTCACTTCTCTGCCTTATGGAATGTGGATGCCATCAGTGGGATGCTGTGATGTATTATTTATTTAGAAAGTTTTTTTTTAATAATGCAAAAATGGGAATTATGTTCTGGACTTTGAATTAAATCAAGTCTTTGGTAGCTGGTGAGTCATGAAACTTTATTAAAATAAATGATCTCAGATGTATGGGATATTTACTAACAAGATGCTCCCAGAGTTCAGACATTTAAAATGAGCCACATATTATTTATATACATTCATAAAATATAAAAGGAGCATGAGCTGGTTAATCTGGATTTTTTTTTTTCATTCTTTCCCCCAACTTCTTTATGCTTTTCCAAAAGAAAGCGAGAATTTGCTTCTATGTGAATGGTTGTAAAAGCTGGGGAAGAGGGTCAACTGGAAATTGAATTAAAACCAAATTGTGTAAGAATGTCCTTGGTTTTATAATGTCCTATTATTGTTTAGTGCTTTGTGATGTATTAGGTGCTCAGTCGTGTCTGACTCTTTGCTACCCCTTGGACTGTAGCCTGACAGGCTCCTCTGTCCATAGGATTCTCCAGGCAAGAATACTGGAGTGGGTTGCCATTCCCTCCTCCAGGGGATCTTCCCAACCTAGGGATTGAACCCAGGTCTCCGGCATTGCAGGTGGGTTCATTATCTTCTGAGCCACCAGGGAAACCCAAGTACTTTAGTTGTTTTTTTCCTCAGCCTTCTGAAGCACTTAGTGCTGCTGCATCCTTTGGGTGTGCTCTGCCTCACAACTCCATGGCTGCCATCCATATCACTGTGCACAGTGCTGTTGACCCCCAGGCTTATGTGCCTTCAACTTTTGCTGTTGTTCAGTCGCTGAGTCGTGTCCAGCTCTTTGCAACCCATGGACTACAGCACACCAGGCTTCCCTGTCCTTCACCATCTCCCGGAGCTTTCTCAAACTCATGTCCATTGAGCTGGTGATGCCATCCATTTTCCTTAAACTTAGGCACATAAATTTTACTCAGGGCTATTTGCACATAGTTTAGAAGTAAGGTACTTTATAATGTGTAATTGTGAGAAGGAACCTAGAGATTTATTTCATCTAGAAATATTATTTGGGGGTTGAGTTTTTAAATATTTGAATGGCTGCTAAACAAATTCTGTAGTAACTGGAGGTTCAAAAATTGAGATATTTATGGAAAACACGTATTCCAAATCTGCTTCCTTTTACAATCTAGGCATATAGGCAGTCTACCCAGAGTCCTTCAGAGTAGTGCAGTAAATATTGCTTTGAGTCTTTGGAGTTCTGTGTTCTCAGTCATGGCTGTGAAGTAACATTTGCAGCACATATCATAGTGTTGTTTGCAGTTTGTCAGAGGTGCTGTGCAGCCGGGCAGATGGAGGGGCTGAGAGGCGGGATGCTAAGGATCTGCGAGGGCATCAATCCTCTGTTTCTGGCACAGATTTAATTGTTTGGTTCAAGTGGGAAGCCATACGTTAACTTCTACTTCAACCCATCCTGAGCTCTCCTACAGATGCTGGTTTTATACAGGTCTATTTGTCTTGGAAATTGAGCCTGAGAGACAAAAATTCATGCTTGAATTGTCATAGATGTTGCTGGATTGAGACTTGTGGAACTGGTTGGATGCCCTCTGCCTGCCCCAGCCATGCCCCCTTGTGTAAACTGTTACACCGTGACTCCAGGTGACATCTTGGGATGAGTTCCCTGCCCAGATGGGGATGTCTATTTTCATTTTACTTTCTGTATGACCCAGCTGTACACTGTAAACTATACACTGATGTTCCCTTTCTGAGAAAGTAAGAATAAAGAGTTAAAGGGAGAACATGGTCGAATGGTTTGGGCATGCATTGTGCCATGCAGGTCTTCGTTTATAGCCCTGAAGGAGGCTGGAGGGTCACTCTGGTCACTTGCTGTGTTTGTGCTTTGCCAGATCTCTCCTCACCTCTGGCCTTCATGGGCTGAGGTTCAGGCTTCTGGGTGGACACAGAGAATAGCCCCACGTACTTCTATTCCCTTTTACATAAAACACAGCGAGGAACAGCTGAAGGTCAGTCCCATTGTCCAGCTGCTTCCAGCTCTTTAAGGTCTAGCTCAAATGCCACATGTCTCCTCTGCTGAATTTTTTTCTTTCTTGTCGTCTCTCTCACATTTTGCTATGTATTTTAGTTGCTCACGTTCCTCAGACTGGCTTTTGGAGAGTGAGAAAGTCCTCCCTCCCCCATTAGTGAGCAGACGGTTTAGTAACTGGTCTTCAGAAATGTCTGTTGGGTGAAAACATGTACCAGTCATGTACTACTTCATCTGTGTTTTCTTTAACCTTTATATGTTCTAGAAACGTGCTATATATACAGAAAAGAGACATAAAACAAATATATAGTGAAATGGATACCCAGAAAGCAACATTTGAGATAATTACCATCACATCTGGAAGGACGCCCTGCCAGCCCTTGAGTCAGGAGCCCTTGCACACAGGGTACCTGAGATGAATCCCTGTTGTCCCACAGCAGTAGTTGCTTACTCTCGTTGCTGTAGTACACATGCCATTAAATGGATAGAGCACAGTTAGTCATTCATTCTGTAAGTGTGGAATATAGGGGGTGTTCTAGTTTTTTAAAAAATACTATGAACAGTGCTGTTGTCAACATTTTTATGTATATCTTTTGCTTAGCATATATGCAGATTTTTTTGGAAGGATGGTAGATGCCTAGGAATAGAACTTCAGGCTAATAGGGTATTCAAAGTTTTAGTTTTGAAGGTACTGCCAAATGGCTTTTGAGAAGGGCTGTTACTCTTCTGCCAATAAGTTCTGGTTGCTCTGTATTCTGACCAATGTTCTTCTTTTCATTTTAGTCATCCTTGTAGGTGTGGCTGTATCATGATTTTAATGTTTATTTCTTGGGAAGATATCTCATGCTCTTGGATTAGAATAATTAATATTGTTAAAATGGCTGTACTACCCAAAGCAATCTACAGATTTAATAAGATATCTATCAAAATAACTATGACATTTTTCACAGAACCAGAGCAAATATTCCTAAAATTTATATGGGACCATAAAAGACCCAGAATTGCCAAAGCAGTCGCGAGGGAAAAGGACAAATCAGGAAGCATAAACCTCCTAGACTTCAGACAATACTGAAAAAAAAAGCTAAGTAATAAAAACTCTGTGGTGTCTGCAGAAAAACAGATGTACAGATTGGGACAGAATAGAGAGGCCAGGGATGACACAACTATGGACAGTTAACCTGTGACAAAGAAGGCAGGAACATATGGTGGGAAGAGAAGGCAGGAATATACGGTGGGAAAAGCTGATCTCTTCAGCAAGTGTTGTTGGTAAAGTTGGACAGCTGCATATAAATCACACCCTAATACTATGCACAAGTATTAACTCAAAATGGCTTACAGACATAAATATAAGACAAGACACTGTAAAACTCCTAGAAGAGAATATAGGTAAAACTTTCTCTGACATAAATCGTGCCAGTGTTTTCTTAGGTCGGTCTCCCAAGGCAATAGAAACAAAAGCAAAAACAAACAAATAGGACCTAATCAAACGTAAGCTTTTGCACAGCAAAGGATGCCATAAACAAAACAAAAAGACAACCGATGGAATGGGAGAAAATATTTGCAAATGATGCGACCGACAAGGGCTTAATTTTCAAAGTACACAAACAGTTCTATGGTTCAATAACAGAAAAAAAAAAAAAACTTGACTGAAAAATGGGCAGAAGACCTAAATAGACATTTCTCCGAAGAAGACACATAGATGGCCAATATACACCTGGAAAGATGCTCATCACTGCTGATTATTAGAGAAATTCAAATCGTAATAAAGAGGTACTACCAGTAAGAATGGCCATCATTGAAAAATCTACAAGTGACTAATTCTGGAGAGGGCATGAAGCAAAGGGAACCTTCCCACATTGTTGGTGGGAATGTATATTGGTGTAGCCACTATGGAAAACAGTATGGAGGTTCCTCAAAAAGCTAAAAATAGAGTTGCTCTATGATCCAGCAATACCACTCCTGGGCATATATCTGGACAAAATTCTAATTTGAAAAGATACATGCATCTCTGTGTTCATAGCAGCACTGTTTATAATAGCCAAGACTTGGAAGCAACCTAAATGTCCATTAACAGAAGAATAGACAAAGAAAATGTGTGTGTGTGCATGCATGTGCACACACACGTGTGCGTGCGCACACACACACACACAGAGAAATACTACTCTGTCATGGAAGAATGAAATAATGCCATTTGTAGCAACATGGCTGGACCTGGAGGTTATCATACTAAAGCAAAGTCAGAGAAAGACATACCATATGATATCATTTATATGTGAGATCTAAAATAGAACACAAATGAACATACCTATGAAACAAAAACAGACTCACAAATATAGAAAACAGACTTGGGGCTGCCAAGGCGTAGAAGAGGGAAGGGTTGGGAGTTTAGGATTCAGTTCAGTTCAGTTCAGTTCAGTCGCTCAGTCATGTCCGACTCTTTGCGACCCCATGAATTGCAGCACGCCAGGCCTCCCTGTCCATCACCAACTCCCGGAGTTCACTCAGACCCGCGTCCATCGAGTCCGTGATGCAATCCAGCCATCTCATCTTCAGTCGTCCCCTTCTTCTCCTGTCCCCAGTTCCTCCCAGCATCAGAGTCTTTTCCAATGAGTCAACTCTTCGCATGAGGTGGCCAAAGTCCTGGAGTTTCAGCTTTAGCATCATTCCTTCCAAAGAAATCCCAGGGTTGATCTCCTTCAGAATGGACTGGTTGGATCTCCTTGCAGTCCAAGGGACTCTCAAGAGTCTTCTCCAACACCACAGTTCAAAAGCA
>SJYT01066766.1:911594-982653 GCA_006410635.1 Cephalophus harveyi | reverse complement strand
GAGCCCATCCTTGCATGAAATGTTCCCTTGGTATCTCTAATTTTCTTGAAGAGATCTCTAGTCTTTCCCATTCTGTTGTTTTCCTCTATTTCTTTGCATTGATCGCTGAAGAAGGCTTTCTTATCTCTTCTTGCTATTCTTTGGAACTCTGCATTCAGGTGCTTATATCTTTCCTTTTCTCCTTTGCTTTTTGCTTCTCTTCTTTTCACAGCTATTTGTAAGGCCTCCCCAGACAGCCCTTTTGCTTTTTTGCATTTCTTTTCCATGGGGATGGTCTTGATCCCTGTCTCCTGTACAATGTCCCGAACCTCATTCCATAGTTCATCAGGCACTCTATCTATCAGATCTAGTCCCTTAAATCTATTCCTCAGTTCCACTTTTTAATCATAAGGGATTTGATTTAGGTCACACCTGAATGGTCTAGCGGTTTTCCCTGCTTTCTTCAATTTAGGTCTGAATTTGGTAATAAGGAGTTCATGATCTGAGCCACAGTCAGCTCCTGGTCTTGTTTTTGTTGACTGTATAGAGCTTCTCCATCTTTGGCTGCATAGAATATAATCAGTCTGATTTCGGTGTTGACCGTCTGGTGATGTCCATGTGTAGAGTCTTCTCTTGTGTTGTTGGAAGAGGGTGTTTTCTATGACCAGTGCATTTTCTTGGCAAAACTCTATTAGTCTTTGCCCTGCTTCATTCCGTATTCCAAGGCCAAATTTGCCTGTTACTCCAGGTGTTTCTTGACTTCCTACTTTTGCATTCCAGTCCCCTATAATGAAAAGGACATCTTTTTTGGGTGTTAGTTCTAAAAGGTCTTGTAGGTCTTCATAGAACTGTTCAACTTCAGCTTCTTCAGCATTACTGGTTGGGGCATAGACTTGAATTACAGTGATATTGAACGATTTGCCTTGGAAACATACAGAGATCATTCTGTCATTTTTGAGACTGCATCCAAGTACTGCATTTCGGACTCTTTTGTTGACTTTGATGACTACTCCATTTCTTCTAAGGGATTCCTGCCCGCAGTAGTAGATATAATGGTCATCTGAGTTAAATTCACCCATTCCAGTCCATTTTTCTTCGCTGATTCCTAGAATGTCGATGTTCACTCTTGCCATTTCCTGTTTGACCACTTCCAGTTTGCCTTGATTCATGGACCTGCCATTCCAGGTTCCTATGCAATATTGCTCTTTACAGCATCGGACCTTGGTTCTATCATCAGTCACATCCACACTGGGTATTGTTTTTGCTTTGGCTCCATCCCTTCATTCTTTCTGGAGTTATTTCTCCACTGACCTCCAGTATTATATTGGGCACCTATTGACCTAGGGAATGCCTCTTTCAGTATCCTATCATTTCGCTTTTTCATACTGTTCATGGGGTTCTCAAGGCAAGAATACTGAAGTGGTTTGCCATTCCCTTGTCCAGTGGACCACATTCTGTCAGACCTCTCCACCATGACCCACCCGTCTTGGGTTGCCCCATGGGCATGGCTTAGTTTCATTGAGTTAGACAAGGCTGTGGTCCTAGTGTGATTAGATTGACTAAATTTCTGTGAGTATGGTTTCAGTGTGTCTGTCCTCTGATGCCCTCTTGCAACACCTACCATTTTACTTGGGTTTCTCTTACCTTGGGCGTGGGGTATCTTGTCACGGCTGCTCCAGCAAAGCACAGCCGCTGCTCCTTACCTTGGATGAGAGGTAAACTATTATATGTAGGATGGATAAACAACAAATTCCTACTGTACAGCTCAGGGATCTGTATAAACCATAATGGAAGAGAATATGACAAAGAACATATAACTGAGTCACTTTGCTGTATAGCAGAAATTAAACATGACATTGTAAATCAACTATATTTCAATAAAATTAAAGGTTATTTTCACTACTTTTGTGACTAATGAAATTGAGTACCTTTTTGTCTACTTACGTCATTTAAACTAGGCTGTTGCCTGCAATGCCTTTCCAGGGTTTTGCTCATTTTTCTGTTTGTTGTTTTGTATTGATTTGTGGGAGTTCTTTGCATGTTCTAGATTAAGTCCTTTTAAAATATGTTTGATATGTGGCACATTTCATACTCTGTGATATGAGTTTTCCATCTTTTTATGAAGCCCTGTTATAGACAGAAGTAATTATATTGTAGCTGAATGTATCAGTACTTTCCCTGTGGTTTATGCTTATGTTTTTTCCTATGGTCAAGACTCTGTCCTCTGATGTATCCTAAAAGCTTCATAATTTTGCTGTTTATATTTAGATCTGTAACTAGGATGACCGTAAGTCTCAGTGTGCTGGGGGCAGTCCTAGTTAGTACCTGCTGTCTTAGAATAATTATTCATAGCATCCTTTTTTACTCTATAATAAAGTGTCCAGGTTGGAGGGTAAATTGTATAATCAAACTGTCTATTCAATTCAGTTCAGTCGCTCAGTCGTGTCTGACTCTTTGCAAGCCTATGGACTGCAGCACACCAGGCTTCCCTGTCCATCACCAACTCCTGGAGCTTACTCCAAAACTCATGTCCATCGAGTCGGTGATGCCATCCAACCATCTCATCCTGTCGTCCCCTTCCACCTTCAGTCTTTCCCACTATCAGGGTCTTTTCCAAGGCATCAGTTCTTCGCATCAGGTGGCCAAAGTATTGGAGTTTCAGCTTCAGTATCAGTCCTTCCAATGAATATTCAGGACTGATCTCCTTTAGGATGGACTGGTTTGATCTCCTTGCGGTCCAAGGGACTCTCAAGAGTCTTCTTCAACACCACAATTCAAAAGCATCAGTTCTTCGGCTCTCAGCTTTCTTTATAGTCCAACTCTTACTTTCAAGCTGTCTGTTGCCTACTCACCATTGCTTCTTGCATATGGTGTGAGGTAGGGGTACTATTTTGTTTTGTTTCATATGAATATGTGAAAAGGCCCTAGCACCTTTTATTGCCACGGACCACTGTTACTCCCCTGCAGCCCTGTCTTTGGTATAAATCAAATGCTGAACACACTTGGACGTTTTTTTGGTCTTTCAGTGCAGTTGTGGGGACCTGTCTTCTATGTGCCAGTGTCACTCTTTCCTTATCCCTAAAGCTTCAAGTAATCTGGAAATGCAGATGGTCTCCTCTTGATCTTCCTCTGGAGTGTCTTGGCTCTTCTCATCCCTTTCCATTTCCATATATGTTTTAAGAACCAGTGGGTCAAATTCCACCAAGAGGGCAAAATACCTGTCAAGATTTTGGTTGTGATTTATTTGAATCTGTAGGTCCATAGATGATTTCTGAGAATTGGCATCTTTCAAACTTAAGTTTTCTAATTTTTTATGTAGAAGTCTTTCATGTCTTTGTTGAACTTATTCTCAAATATTTGAATTTTTAAATGCCATTTTGATGGTGTCTTAGAAGCATTATGTTGTTTATTCTGGTGTGTGGGAATGCAGTTGATTTTATATACTGATTTAGTGTCCAGCAGCCTTGCCAAATGCTTTTATTGAGTATTTATCCACATATTCTTTTGGATTTCTGTAAACATAATCAGTCTTCTGCAGCTAATGACAGATGTGTTTTTTTCTGTTCCAGTCTTTTTGTGTACTTTTCCTTTGCTACACTGACCAGGATTGGTGTTGAATAGGGGTGGGGATATTCTTAGCTTGCTTCTTATCTCAAAGGGGGAACTTTCAGTCTTTCACTGTGAAAGATGATTTTTGCTATACTTTTTTGTAGACTGTCTTGATCAAGTTAAGAAATTTTTTTTCTTGTTCAAGAGTTGTTTTTATATTAAATGGCTATTAAATTAAAAATTTTTTTAAATTTTCTTTTAAAATAATTATTTATTTTAATCGGAGGATAATTACTTTACAATGTTGTGATGGTTTTTGCCATACATCAATATAAATCAGCCTTAGGCATACATGTGTCCCCTCCCTCCTGAACCCCCCTCTCACCTCCCTCTCCACCCCATCCCTCCAGGTTGTCACAGAGCACCAGCTTTGGGTGCCCTGCATCATACATCAAACTCCCACTGGCTCTCTGTTTTACATATGGTAACGTGTATGTTGCAGTGCTGTTTATTTAAATACTTGTTCTGCATCTGTTGAGCATGCACATGCATGCTCTACATATATTGAGGTGAACATATGCTTTTTCTTTTTTTTTTAATTTGTTAATATGGTAAAGTTGATGTATTCCTGTATACACATGTGTGTGTGCAAACACACACACAGTTTTTTAAAATTTATTTATTTTTAATTGAAGGATAATTGCGTTACAATATTGGTTTCATTTCTGCCATACATCAACATAAATTAACCATATGGTTAATAAGGTGTACATATGTCCCTTCCATCTTAAACCTCTCTCCCCGCTCCTGCCCTTTCCCAGCGCTCTAGGTTGTTACAGAGCCCTGGTTTGGGTTTCCTGAGTCATTCAGCAGATTTCCATCGGCTGTTTGTTTTATATACGGTAGTGTATATGCTTCCATGCTACTGTCTCCATTCGTCTCACTCGCTCTGTCCTCCCTGCAGCCCATGTCCAAAAGTCTGTTCTCATGTACCGCAATGTTGTTAATGGTGAAACCTGTCTCACGTTTCAGTTATGACCCTGCTTGGACATCATGTCTCATGCTGGGTTTGGTTTGCTTAAGACTTTTTAATCTATATTCTCAACGAGAGGTTACCTCTTCTCTTCCCCTTGTATTTTTTTGTCTGTTGGGTTTTAATACCAAGGTTTTGCTAGCATAAAAATATGAGTTTTGGGAGTGTTTTCTATTTATTTCTTCTCTGGCTTTCAGCAGTATTTGTAGAACTTTCCAGTTATTCATCCAAATCTAGCGCCGTCACTGTGAATGTTTTTTGTTACGATTTGTTTGGTTTTGAAAAGTTGTATTTTTTTAGGAATTTGACTTTTTATTTAATAAAGTTAAAAAAATTAGTAGCATAAAATTGTTCAAAAGGTCCTCCTTTCTTCAGTGTCCCTAGAGCTGCTCTTTTATTCTTGATAATGGTTATTTGTGCCATTTCTTTTGGTCTCACAGAAGCATCTGTTCTCCACAGGGGCCAGACTGCCTCAAGGGGGGAAGTTGGTTCTTGGTAGAGGGGACAGAAAAATTCTTACTCTTTATGCATAAAGCCCAGGTGTGCTTCCTGTTGACAGATAGGCAGTATTTATGCAGTATTAGAATTTTATGGGGAGCGCCATCAGGAAAAAGATGTTTAGAAAGACCCTTCAGGGGTCAGTGATGAAAAGAAGGTTGGGAGGTACTGCACTGGAGTTTAGTCTTTTTCAGAGAGCCAGTTTGTGTTGCTGTCAGTTTTTTCTTCTGTATGTATTTTCTGTTTTGTCAATATCTGATCTTTATTTCCTTCCTTTTACTTTTTTGGGTTTATCTACTTTGCCCCTAGCTTCTTGTGACTGATGCTTATTCATTTATTCTCAGCTTTTCTTCTTTTCTGTGCATTCACGGCTATGCCTTCCCCCAACCAGTGCAGCTTTACCCTGTCCTCCCCAGCTGTGATCTGTTTATCTACTTCCCATACAAAGGCCCTGAGGCTGGAGTGAGTGTGGCCCAGGAGGGGAATAAAAAGAAGGCTAGACTCGCTGTTAGCTGGTGAGGCTAAAGAGCATTTGGCTTGGACTGTCATGCTGGGGCATGTGGACCCTGGTAAGGAGTTTGACTTTGTTTTATGTGTGTTAGGGATCCATTTCTGGGTTTTATCAGAGGAGTGGTGTCATTTGGTCTCTGTTTAAGAGACTGGAGAATGGATTGTAGGGGCAGGTAGGAGAGACTCAGGCTGCTCTGGTCTGTGGGTAAGAGTTGCTGGTGGTGGTAGTGGCAAGATGGCAAGAGGAGGGCAGATTTGGGATGTGCACTGTGGGAGAGCTGATGGGACAGTATTACACAAGTGAGCAAGTTGTTTGTAAAATAACCTTTATTGGACAGATCATTTATTGCCATCTCTGACCTAATAGATCTTATTAAGCTGTAGCTTGGTAACTTTCCGTTTTCCTCCATGATTATTTAGTGTCTTGACAGAACACTAAATCTCCTGATTTATTGGGACAAACAGCTCTCTAGGAACATTCACTTTAAGTATTCATGCAAGTCTTGTGATAAAGAATGAAGATCCAGTGCATTATGTTTTCACATTCCTACAAACTCAGTACTACAGTATTCAAAGTGTGTTTGCAGACTCCCGAGGGTCCTCCATGATCCTTCCAGGTTCTGTAAGGTCAGTTACTGAGACACTGGTGGCTTTCCCCTGTGTTGACATGTGCACAGATGGTATAGGAGTGGTAGGTGAAGCTGCTGTCTGAGTGTGAGTCAGGCAGCCACCCCACCCTAGGCTGGACCATTGTGTTCTTCCTAGTCTCACGCTTGCAGTAAAAAAAATAATGCCGCTTTTAATTAAGATGAAGTGGGAAGAGACTGTTAAATCTTGACCCTTTAGACCACTTACAGTATGCCAAAAGCACTTCTGCTGCATATTGAGATTGATGGTTATCTCAGTGAAAAGCATTTGTGCAGTCAAGTTGGGAGCTGAACTGGTTCCCCCCCTCCCCGCCCCCGCCACCACTGTTTTTCCTTGAAAGAACAACTGTAAGAATTTTCTCCAAAATGAAAAGTCGGCTGTTGCTTCAAGGGAAACAACTGAGCCAATGAAAAAATTTGAGCTTTGACTGAAAATTAGATGGTTGAAAAACTTGTATCTGCCACTGTGTATTTGGCAGCTTCCCACTGTCTAAAGCCTTTCCAGATGAGACCAGTTGTGATGGTGCTGAACGTGATGGCTTGATGTTGGGGAATGAATTGCGTCAGTATTTGGAAGGTCCACTCCCCTCGGTGACCCAGGCTTTTCTAGATGACCAGTTCATGATGTTGCAAAATCACATGTGGGTTAATAAGCCGCTTAGAGCACAAGGTACAATGCTGGAAGTTAGTGTAACAGAATAGGAAAAGGGTCTTGAAGTGGCTTCAGAGTCTACATTGCAAATAACCTTTGAGAAACTACCACTTGTTGAGTTTTGGTGTCGTATCAAAAAATATTGATAATTATTTGAGAAGACTGTCTATATATATGCAGCTTCCTACTCAGATGAGATTGGATTTTCTTTGTATACTTCAAAGGAATATACGGCAACAGACTGAATACAAAAGCAGATAGAGAATCCCGTTGCTCTCTATTAAGTCAGACATCAAAGTGATTTGCAAAAATAAAAACATTGCCACACTTCTCACTAAAATTTTTTTTGTTTGTTTGTTTGGTGAGATAGATTTCTAAAAATAAAGTATATCATTTATATTAGTATATAATAGACTTATAATTGTTAATTTTAAATGAATTAATAAAAATGAAAAAATCCTGTTTTAACTTATCACATGATAAATATTGTTATAATTGGCAGACAAGTTCTTTGATATCTACCGTAATTTTTAAGAGTGTAAAGGGGTCCTGAGACCAAAAAGGTTGAGGGTTGCTGGTTTATAGAAACAAAAATGGTGTTTAATTTTTTCTCAACCTGACACCAGCATTTCTAGCCACCAAAGATAGACTCCTTTCTGCGCTGCTGTTGTTGCCATATAATGCTTTATGTGAAGTGCTTGCATTGGGGCAAAACATACACCTCAGCCATGTGACACCAGAAACACGTGCAGCATTTCCCTTCTCCCACCTCAAGCAGGAATGTGTGTGCCCTCCCTGTGTGTGGAAGAGCTTGCCTAAGGGCTGGAGCGCAGCTCAAGAATAAAAGCCTTTAAAAACCAGCAGAGGGAACTAGCTATTACTGAAAACTGAACGTTTTAATTAAAAATATCCATCACAGGGCTGCTCTTCTCTCCTTTGTTTCTCAAGTGTGGTGGACGTTAATCAGCAGTGGTGCACTTGGTTCTGTGGTGACTGCCATTTGGTGAGTGGGATTTCTTTCCATGAAGCGCTTAGAGATAAAACCCTGCAACATCTGTTCTGGTGACAACTATCCCTTTTTTATTTTAGCTTATGTATATTTCAGAAGTTAGAGCTAGGGGGTTATGAGGACCTTCATCAGAAGCTCTGTAAATGGCCTCTGTGTGTGTGTGCCTGGGGGTCAGGAAAAGGGAGAAAATATGCAACTCATGTCAGTTCAGTTGCTCAGTCTTGTCTGACTCTGCGACCCCGTGGACTGCAGCACGCCAGGCTTCGCTGACCATCACTAACTCCCGGAGACTGCACAAACTCATGTCCATCGATTTCTGGGGGTCAGAAAAAGAAAATATGCGACTAGCACCTGAATTCAATGGTAATCCTTTCTGTTCACTTTGTTTTCCAGCTGGATTAATTGATTGTTTGAGTGTTACAGAGAGGCACTCAACACTACACAAATCTACCTTTGAGAGCTCATCGACTTTTTCTTCAAAATTATTTGATTGGAATTGGCAAAGGGTCAATGTCATGATTCTTTGTTCTCTTGTTTATAATCTATATATATATATATCTATTTATTTTTAAATAAAACATGGTAGAAGTTGGACTTGGCTTTTCTGCCTTTGAAGTTGTTGTACCCTAGAAGTTGCTCAGATTAGGGGAAGTATGCTAGGATTTTGAACTTTTACAACTTATTATTAAGTGGGTTGTTCTGGGGTTCTATTGCAGTGTCACAGCGGGATTCAGATGGATTTTCTGATTGTATAAAAAGAAATCGACCCTTATACCCACCCCCCACTTACTTCTTAAACATCTAGTTTTATTGGATAGGAAAAAAAGCAAAAGCGCAACACATGGAAGTCTGGAAACTTGCAGTAAAACCTGTGATTCTCCATGGAGAGGGCTTGCAGTGTGTTAGATGGCTGTGATCTTGTGTTGGGTATTCAGTTACTGAGTGAGGTTGACTGCACCATCTTGGCAGAAGCGTTTTTATGAGTTGTGTATTCCCTCTGTTTACAAGGTATGTGGTATGATGTTTTCAGTAATATTGCCAAGCTACTTGAAATTTTCTTATGAGGGTTCTGGCCATCAACCAGCTGCCCTGTTGTTTTGGGATGCAGTGTTCTGGGGAGTTCGGCCAGGAAGTTTACTAAAATATAATATTTACTTTTTTGGGACCACTATAAATTTAAGTTTTGATAAGATTTATAGTTGTTATCATTTTCATTGTATTGCCATTTAAAACTAAAGGCTGGGCAGATTAGTTTGAATGTTAGTTCATGCTGTCTTAGGTGGAAAGGGTTTATTAATGTGGATTCAGGTTGTGAAGAAATGCACATTGGAAACCAGGGTCCTCTGGAAGCAATTTCTGTGGGGCAGCTATTTTGTTTACATTCATATTATTCATATTTACATTTTATTTTCAGGAAATCTGCTTATCCCTGGCATGTCCTCATTCTCACATCTTTCAAGTTGGGATTGGAATCAGTAATAGAGGATTGACCTATTGTTACTTTGCAAATGTTAAAAAAAAAATGTCAAATATAAATACATTTATCTTTTGGCTATATCTGTTATAAAATTTTCTTCTTCGGTTTCCCTTTTCCCTCTCTTCAAATGCTAGCAGGCACTGTTAGTTTCCAACTTTTTGTTTTAAATGTTTGCCTTAACAGCTGTAAGTCCTCTTATAGTGCTAGTAAATTTGTGATCATCGAGGGGGGGGTGTCACACCTCGGGTTTATGACTAATTATGGGACCATTTGTGGTGCTTCTCTGTGATGAGGAGAAGTATACCCAGGTTTGTATTTTATTTGACTCATGTCTTAGATTGTGTAGCTTTTAACTTTTATCCTTTCATCCTTGATGGTGCTGGTATCTAGAAACTCTTCTGTAGAAGGCATTTTGGAGAGAAGCTCCATGCAATTTGAATTTTGATGATTTTTTTCTTGTTTGAATGGGCTCTCGCAGAGGTAGAATTGGGAAGGTGGGGTACAGCAGGGGAGCGGGTCATCATGTCACAGGTTCATTAGATATTCTCAAAGCACAGCATAATTTGCTCTTAGAAGAGCATGAAGGTTCTTGTTTCTAGCCAGGGAATTTTTTTTTTTTTTACTTTATTTTACTTTACAATACCATATTGGTTTTGCCATACATTGACATGAATCCGTCATGGGTGTATACGAGCTCCCAGTCCTGAATCCCCCTCCCACCTCCCACCCCATATCGTCTCTCTGGATCTTCCCCGTGCACCAGCCCCAAGCATCCTGTATCCTGTATCGCACATAGGCTAGCCAGGGGATTTTTGTGGCTGCTTTTGCGAGGCACCCAGGTAGCATGGTAATAGTTCAAATGTCTGCAGTGTGTAATAGTCGGTTTGTCTAGTAGGCCTGTATCCTGTACTAACTTTTGTTTGTACATGGTGTTTCATTTGACACTGGAAGGAGTTTGCAAGACTGTGATGACATAGTTCATACTCTTGGATCCAAGTTTGGGACTAAGGCACCCAAAACAGCAAAGCAGAAACTTAGTGAGGCAGCTTGTGACTTGAGCCAGAGATACCGAAGCTGAGGAGACATTGCATACAGTATGGTCTCTGTTTCCAGCTGTCATCTCATCAGCATTGAATGGGGTGGAGTGGTTTTTCCCGGAAAAGTGGAAACCTTTCCTAATGTGCTTGATTCAGATTTTTGCCTGCTGTCTGTCCCTTCTGGACACATCGCCATGGTGATTTCATGGGTGGGCTACTCATTCTCCTACAGTCAGAGGAGTCTCTGTGCTGCCCTTCACGTTCATAGCTTTTATAAACTCTTCTCCAATCCTTGCGTTCATTTGAAAAAATGTAGTAATATTCGTGGCCTCATTGATATCTCAGTACAAATCTTTAATTCGTCCCCTGTGGAGAAGAGCTGTATGCACAAGCATCCAGTCCCTCTTGTTAGACAGTTAGGTTGTTTCTAATTTTCTCACTTCTCAAGACAGCCCAGCGAACGTCCTCATCGTGCCTGTGTTTGCACTTGTGTGAGCGTATGTCTGCAGTATTTGCTATAATGGAACAGAGCTGTGGGACACGCACACCCTTCCACTCCATCATGTCGCCAGAATCCTCTCCAGGGAGTAGTGTGTTCATGCTCCCACATCCAGGAGTGTCCAGAGCTCCTCTTCACCCACAACCTTGCGAGTATACGTCTTTCCAGTCCTATGATGTGAAATGGTATTTCATCTATTTCTCTGAGAAATAGGGAGGATGCAAAGATTTTGGTATGTGTATTGGCCTTTTGAGTTTTTTCTTTTAGAAAGGGCTTGTCTGAATTTTTTTTGTTCTTTTTCCTAGTTTTTGCTATTTGTTTTTCTTCTTCTTCTTTTTTTTTTTTCATTTTTTAAAACAAATCAATATTAACAATTAGGTGTAGAGATGGAAATTTCTCCTATGGATGCAGCATGTGTGTGCATGCACACATGCACGTGTGCACATGTAATAAAGCAAAGGGTGATCCAGCAGAAAAAAGGCAAAGAATGTGAGAGAGTGTTGTATATTTTGGGAGTTGTTGACTACGTGTGTGCTGTGCTTGGTCACTCAGTCGTGTCCAACTCTTTGTGACCCCATGGACTATGGCCCTGCCTGCCAGGCTCCTCTGTCCATGGGATCCTCCAGGCAAGAGTACTAAAATGGGTTGCCATGCCCTCCTCCAGGGGATCTTCCCAGCCCAGATCTCCCACATCACAGGCGGATTCTTTACCATCTGAGCCACCAGGAAAGCCCACTGGCTGCATATATGAATGTAAAGGAGTGATCCTTTGGGGCCATGCACTGTTGTCCAGGGTGATGGGATGGCATAGTTAGACTGTCAGTACGGAAGGCATCCATGGTGTTAAAAATGGAGATGTATTAGAGGAGCTTGAATTGGAGGGGAGCCATTGGAGTCACGGAGGAGAGACAGGCTGAGGCTTGAACCCAGGGGATGGAGATGGGATGTGTGGACATTAATCTGAGAACATTAGATTGGGGTGAAGTGTCCAGACTTAGAGCTGGGTGATCGTCAGTGCATGTCACTCACATAGGAGGCGGCACAAATGGAGCAGGTGTGGGGCTGTGGGAAGTAGGGGTGATGACAAGGAGAGGTCAGAGGGCAGGAGGGTGAGGGCACTCAGCAGGGGAAGAGACTTCCCAGCAGGACTGGCCTCCCCACTCCTTCTCTCTCCTCTTCTCTCTCCTCCCTTCTTCTCCACATGTTCAGTTTTACTGTTCTCATTATACAGTCAACTAAGCAAAATATGAAATGTTTCCTAGTATTGGTTTGTGCAGCAGAAGCTTGATTATACAACACAATGATGATATAGATGGAAAGCATTACTGAATTTTGTTCTTGTACTGAGGAATGTTTCCATCGTTGTCAGTTTCCTTAGCTTATTAAAGTGAGCAAGTGTTTGGTTGCTATTGTGAGTTATTTAGTTACAGAACGCTGAGGGGTCCTGCTGGTGGTGCTGCTGCGGGGAAGGAGCTGGTGGGGGAGGTGCCACGTGTGGGACCTCTGCCTGGGGAAGGGCAGGAGGTGGTGCTCTCACACTGCACCCCTGTGTCTGTGGTTCTCGTGCAGCTCGGTCTGTGAGAGGGCGGGCATGTGAGGTAGAGCTTCCTGAGTGGTCCTTTGGCTCACGTGATGGGAGCTGAGGGAGTCTAGATTTGCTGATAAAGAGAAGGCCACAGGAAGCACTGCCATCCTCAGTGAGTTGGAACTCATTCCTGAAGGGAAACCTGTGAAGTTCTCTGACCTCCAGGCTTAGTGTTGGGCTCAGGCTACTGTCGCGCTCCCCGTCAGCTAAGCTGAATGGGAAAGTTGTGTGGATGTTGTGGGCCCCCTGCCTTTTCTGTGGACCTTTAGCGTGAGGCAGCTCTGTGTGCAGTCTGCTGGGGAGAATGGTTTCCAGAACTGTCCTCTCATGGAAACAAAAATGCTTTCTATTACCTGGGAACTACTTTCAAGCCATGGGGTATATTTTTGCTTGGATTCTTGTGATCAGTTTTCATTTTTTCAATGTAGATTGCCTCTGGGCTTTTAGTCTGAAAAACTTTGATACAAGTAGAAAAGTTGAAAGAAGGGTACAGTGAAAACCTTTGGGTCTTCCACTTAGAGCCAATAGTTTTTTCCAATATATAGAGGTGTGTATGTATATTCATAAAAAGACCAAAAAGCGACTCAGATTTCACAGTACCTAAACACCACCACAGTTCTTCAGAGCCAGGGACACTCCGTGGGCCCCATTCCTGTAGATGACGCTGAAGCTCATCTCCTTCCTGGCAGGGGTGCAGTCTTTGCTGTGCATGTCCCTGGCCATGGTCCTGAAACCATAGAGCACATTTCAGGGCTCAGTAGAGCAGAGGTTCTTCTGTTTTGGTGCAGAAATAATTCAGCAAGAGGCAGGATGAGAGGTAAGGGAAGAGCTTATTAGGATAGGACACTTGTAAGAGATACAGGGCGGGCAGGCACGGGAGTGCTGTACTGAGAACTTAGTGGGCTCCATTTTTATATCAAAGGGAAAGGAGTTGCAAGAACCCAGTTTTAGATCTAAATTATTGTGAGGTTAAGATACAACTTTTGGTGCCTTCAGATTGACTGTGTTTAGGACTCAGGAAGATTCTTGGTGGTGATGGTTCAGTGATGATTCAGCTCTTACCTTTTATTTCCTTCTTCCCTTCCTTAGACACAGCTAGTCTGTGTCAGACTGGAGCCAAAAGTGCCACTTGTTGGGTAACAATACCTGGCAAAATTGTGTGTCTTTAGTTCCCTGGTTTGATGATGTCTGAGTTGGTAATTAGTACCAGTTCAGTTCAGTTCAGTTGCTCAGTCGTGTCCAACTCTTTGCGACCCCATGGACTATAGCATGCCAGGCTTCCCTGTCCATCACCAACTCCCAGAGCTTACTCAAACTCATGTCCATTGAGTTGATGATGCTATCCAACCATCTCTGTCATCCCCTTCTCCTCCCGCCTTCAATCTTTTCCAACATTGGGTTCTTTTCCAATGGAGTCAGTTCTTCTCATCAGGTGGCCAAAGTGTTGGAGTTTCAGCTTCAGCATCAGTCCTTCCAATGAATATTCAGGACTGATTTCCTTTAGGATGGACTGGTTGGATCTCCTTGCTGTCCAAGGGACTGCACATTTCAAAAGCATCAATTCTTTAGTGCTCAGCTTTCTTTATAGTCCAACTCTCACATCCATATTTGACTACTGGAAAAACCATAGCTTTGAATAGATGGACCTTTGTTGGCAAAGTAACA
The DNA here is from genome assembly GCA_006410635.1 of Cephalophus harveyi. Classification (NCBI taxonomy): domain Eukaryota; kingdom Metazoa; phylum Chordata; class Mammalia; order Artiodactyla; family Bovidae; genus Cephalophus; species Cephalophus harveyi. The sequence goes on along the minus strand of SJYT01066766.1, from coordinate 968,513 downwards.
TCTCTACTTTTTAATATGCTGTCTAGGTTGGTCATAGGAGCAAGCATCTTTTAATTTCATGGCTGCAGCCACCATCTGCCATGATTTTGGAGCCCCCCAAAATAAAGTCTGTCACTGTTTTCATTGTTTCCCCATCTATTTGCCATGTAGTGATGGGACCAGATGCCATGATCTTAGTTTTCTGAATGTTGAGTTTTAAGCCAGGTTTTTCACTCCCCTCTTTCACTTTCACCAGGAGGCTCTTTAGTTCTTTGCTTTCTGCCATAAGGGTGGTGTCATCGGCATATCTGAGGTTATTGATACTTCTCCCGGCAATCTTGATTCTAGCAGTGATTAGTATAAGATGCCCATATAGTTAAATCCAACGATGATTGTGCCCTCTGAATGTTTTCACCCCTTAAGAGCCTTGCGGATTCTTAGTTATAGGCATTGGAGTGCATGCTGTGAGGTTAAGCAGAAAAGAAATGTGTTGAAGATCCCTGGGAGGACCCAGGGCCAGACCCTGAGGTTATGAAGACCCCAAGGGGGCTTCTGTAGCTGCTGAACCACTGGTACATTGGTATGAACCCAAGAACTGTGTGGCTGCCACCCTCCAGAGCCAGGTGCCTCAGCCACAGAGTTCCCTGTGAAGGGATAACTTGGCATTACTGGATTCAGAACCTGGTTCTTAGGCAGATGTATCTGTCTGGAGGAGCCCAGGCCACATGCTGGCCCCTTAGCTGCAAGAGAGTCTGAGACCATTGTTTTTACTTTCTACTTTGGGAAGGTGGGGCCCACAACATAGGAGGCTATCAAGGCGTATAGAAGGTGTTAAGGTTATGGGGAGTCAGATGGCAGATGTCTACCGTGTGGTTTCCCATGTGTGCTTTTAAATGACGGCTTATTAACAGAGTTGCAGCCATGCAGGACCTTTGATTTCCTTGTGCCTTTCATCTCCAACACCCACTTAGCAGCACATGCTATCCTCTATTCTCTTTGAAATAGAGGTTTCTTTCTTTCCCACTCTCCCTGCATGTACACAGTACACGTCTTCTTGTTTCTCTGTAGCAGTTTCCTGGCTGATTTCCCTTCTTTCAACCTCTTCCTTCCCAAGTAAATGTTAGCTGTTGTCATGAGTTAGTCTTCCTGAAAAACATCCGTTTAGCCACGCTTCTGCCTTGATGGCTTAGTGGGGCCCGCTTTGCCAGTTCCTGATGCTGATGCTCTTCAAGGTCTCCATTAGCAGAATCTGCACTGCCCTCTGCTTGGAGCTGTGGGACCTTTGAGAATGGCTTCATATCATATGGTGGCCCAACCAAGAGGCTGGATGGGGCTAGAAGAAAACAGCCACATGTAGCATCCTCAGTCTTTCAGTGGTGAAATGCCTGTTATCAAGGTGTTCCACCCACCTGGGGTATGTTTTTTCAGCCAGCAAGGGAGCTCTGTGTGCTTTGGTTTGCCTTGAAATTGTTTTTATGAAGTCTGTACTGTGGGTAACATATGCTGGATAATGAAGAGGGGATGAAAAATTAGTCCTGAATGAATGACTCAGTCTCTTGCTGCTGCTGCTAATTGTAATTTACATTAGGAATGGTAAGGCAGCAGTTCAGTGTTTTATCAAATGACACAAACCTCCAAACAGCCTTGAAATCAATCCATTTATTGAATTGGAAAATCTTTTTTTTCCCATGGAAGCAGTTTTAGCAGTGGGCCTTATCTTGTGTCCTAACCTGGGAAGGCGTGGAGAAGACATAGACTAGAGCCATTTGCTTTCCCTGCTTCGCCAAGACCAGGTGTGTTGTTGATTACGAGGCCATGCTCAGTTTGGTTAGCATAGTGCTGTCCCCGTAGGTTCCCTGGGAATCACCCACATTGCATTTCCTCACACGATCCTGGCCCACTCGTTGCCTTGGATACTAGTCTAAGCTTCAGCTAACCGAACAAGCTACTCTATTTTCAGGACACAATAAAGATGATATATACATCTATGCACACATGCAAAAACTCCTTGACTATTGTGATAAAATAATTTTTATAACCTTTCCATTTGCTTATAGAAATGATGTATATTCATGGTAGAAAGTTTGAAATACACACACACCAGGGCCAGGTAGAAAGAGAAAAAGAGGAATCATCCATACTTTTCACTCCCCAGAGATCAGAACTACTTGTGACATCTTGTTTTTTAACTCTGTGTCTTCAGCATACGCGTACTTGCATATTTGAAATAAGAATTACGGATCTGGTTGTGTACCTCCTCTCTCCACTCAGATTATGTTTGGTTATATCTCATGCTATTTAACATTCTTTGAAAAGATGTCTTTTTTAACAAGTTTATTGAGATCTATACCTAGTGCCCATGTTAAAAGTTTGCCAGCTCCCAACAGAGTTGTGCGACCTGTAGATGTTCCAGCACATGACCTAGAGTGTTCTTTAACCTGTGCCCTGAAGTCAGACCCTGAGGCCTCAACAGAATTGATTGTATATTGTCAACTTGTTTAAAGTTAATTTTTCAGTATAGACAACTTCTTCATATTATCCCTCTGTGACAAGTATTTTTATTTTCACTTTATGAGGGAGCAGACTGAAGAGTTAATTGTGTGTGTATGTGTGTGTACACACTTAAGTTTCATCCCAAAAGGGGTTTACAAGAAAAGGCAAGGACGTCATTTTTGGTTCTTCACTCAGCTCATCAGTGCAGGTAGACTGGCTCCTCAGACCAGGGGGCGTGTAGAGCCCCCATCACAGATGCCCAGGTTTGCAAAGGTAGCACCGAGGGGAGACCATCTGTTTCATGAGGGAATCACAAAAAGAATCAGTGTAGTATTCCTTTGAGAAGGGATTTCTTTGGCTTGTTTAAAGCAGTTATGATCTCTGTAATCAACCTATTTTCTATGCAGTTCTTTAATTTGGCTTTTAGAAACCTAAATTTCCCAAGAGTCTCCAATGTCGGAAGTACTCTTGCTCCACGTGTCCTCAGCATTCGGATGGAGTGGGAGGGGGAGAAGGTGAGAGCTCTGCACCCGTCTGAGACAACATCTCTTGATGAGACTTTCTGATTCTCCATGTTGAAGAGTTACCTCTTGTGTCTTCCCTTTTTATTAGGCTATTTTACAGAAGTGAAGGTGGATTTAGTGGAAAATCTAGACAGGGAACTATAAACAGAATTTAGCCTCAAAAAAGCGTGTTTAAACCCAAATTAGGCCGGTGGCTCAAGGTAACAGACTGAGCTCATGCATTAAAGAACCACTCCCTCATTGCCAATTCCCACTGAAATGAACAAAGGAACAGACAAATAGGATTGCCCAAGTTCATACAGTTGCTGCTGGTGATGAAGATCTTGTTTTGTATTACGGATCTTGGTTGCAAAAATTCTGTTTGATGTGCTTCTTGCTAGGTTTATTGTTCATTTCTTTCTAGCAGTCTTTGGGATGAGAATTAGGAGGCAAGCCAGTTTTTCCTTTTCTTCAGTAACTTGATTCCCCCCACTTTTCCTGTGGTGCATCTACTCTGTTTGCTGTATGTTCTAGTTTCTGACTTTCTTTATAAATTATGTATTTGTATAGCTTCGGCTCTGCTCATAGTTTTTGCTTGATGCTCTGAATCTTAATGAGTACTGCTGGGAATTGGGTGGCTTTGCCTCAGATGAACAGGGGAATAGTGAATGTTGTGGCGTATATGGCAAACCCTACTTGCTTTCTGTTTATTCTCCATGACGCTCAGTTGTTTATGTCGGAAGGAATAGAAGTGAGTCAGACTCTTGGTTTGAGGAGCAGAAAGCAGTGATTGGCCAGTTTAACCTACATGATTTCTTCATTCTGCATAACAGCTTGGATGTCATTGTGCACAGCAGCCTGTGAATTTATACTCAAGTTTGATCCACTCTGTCTTTTAAAAAATATATGGTTTATCAGATAATTGAATAGAAAGAAACGAATAAAGGAATTCTTTGTGATTTTGTTTTGAATTCTTTGGTGACAGGCATTAATGTATTTTTAATCAGCAGGTGACAAGTAGTATTTGAAATAAGAGGCTTTCAGTAGGGCAGTGATCTGGGTCCACAGACCCCCTGTCTCCAATTCTCAAATCCAAAAAGCTCTGAATATTGAGAATGTTTTCACAACTCATTTGAGGGCAAAACTGGGCTGTGAGCTGGTATGAGGTTGTTGGATAGTGAGTATTTGTGCATTTCAGTGGAAATTTTAATAGTTTTGAATAGGATGTTACTCCAGACCCTTCCTTCTCTGTGTGTTATATGCCATATGGGATATATACCATATTATCCTTTTGTAAATTAGAAAAGTCGTGAATTTAAAAACTCTGATGCCAGAGGATCGTACAGGGAACTGCCCAGGCTGTTACGACAGCATGAGGCGCCCCTTGTACCAAGCCTCTTCCAAGGTAGTGTTGAGACCTCTGGGTTGAATTTAGAATCCTAAGGCAGCGTGCTCTATGCCTTTAGGGATATATCCCGTATGGCTGGAGAGGCCAATCCTGGAGTCAAAATTTTAGGATCAGAGAAGTCTTGGGGCCTAAGAGATCATTGGCATCATTTCAGGGTGAGGAAGTTGTTCAGGAGAGATTGGAATAAACCAGCATGTCAGAGGTCACACATTTTTAGTGATCCCAGTGTTTTAGAGCTTCTCAGAATGACGATCTTTTCAAATGCAAAATTAACCTCTAGAGATATAACTCTGTCATCTTCAATTATATGGCATTGGGGAGGAACTGTTTTAAAGTCCAAAATGATGATTTTATGTACTATTATGCAGTTTTTGCACGCTGAAGTTGGTAGCCCTTACATTTTCTCAATGCTGTAACTGTATTATTAAAAAACATGAATCTAGAATTTTTGGAATGAGGTTACCATAGAAATGAAAATAAAATATGAAAAGGACACTTTCGGGTATAGCTAAGAATTCAAAATCCACCACATTTGAAATCAAGCCAATGCCATTATAGTTTGCAGGGGAGCTCAGGCATATTTGATTGGCTTGAGGGCAGTTGCTGGTAATGTCTTTGGTCCAGTTGTGGAATTAAATTGGTAGCTAAGTGTTAGGTAGGCCAAATACGTGTTTCTAGTTCATGTATCAATGTATTCTTGAGACTTTCCCCCTTGTTTTCTAAAAGGCAGGGTATAGGGTAGGTATGTATTGTATAAGCCAGGATGAATTAAATTAATTCCTTTCATGTCTTCATTTATGGAGTGGAGCTAATTTCACACTTTCTGAGGGCCCTGCTCTCCTGTTGCTCACCTTCAAAGCAATCACAGAGAAACTGTTGCTGTCAGTAATGCTTGGTTAGTAATGAACACAGCACTTGGTTGGAGGCCTGGTGAGGGGAGGCCCACGAGCCACCTCACAGGATAATCAAGAGCGATGATTGTGCTTCCATTAGTATTTCTGTCATAAGGACTTGGAGAGCCTCAGAGGTCGTACTTTTTATAATGAAATTAGAAATTATTTATTTTACTGAGTTCATTAACTACAATTTTAGGGGTAGAGGGAAGGCAATTTTTTTAGAGTGTCAGATGAGGTGGGAGAAATAGGATTATGACCAGAGATCACAGGAATGCTACATAAATGCTCTGCCTCACTCTGCACCACCTCCCTGACCCCAGAGAGATGAAGCAAATATGCCAGTGATGGAGCTTTGAAATCCCAGTGACTAGGGTTTAGTCCTGGTGCCTCTCTCCAAATTCCTTACTCCCTCCATACCTCCTTAAGGTGGGGGCACAGCCACCTTCATGGGCTTTTGGTGACTGCATAGCATGTGCCAGAGAGAGAGTCAGCATTGGCATGTGGAGGCCATTCTTGCTCAGAAATGGTCAGTAATGACTGGGCCTGAGACCTAGGTGTTAACTCCTGGAGGTAAGAGAAAGGGGTAATGTGGGGCATCGGCTCGACCTCTTTCTTACGGGTCTGTAACAGGCAGGGGGTTGGCTGAGGCATGGTGGGTGGGGTGGGCCTTAGAGCAGACCCCTGAGTGTAGTGTCCTTCACCTGGGCTTCGTAAGAGGTGAAGGGTCTGAGTGGGCTGTCTTTGCAGATTGAGGACAAACACAAAATTGCGGTGGCACAGACAGTCTAAGCAGAGACCCTAATCCATTCGGAATGTTTTGTCCATGGAAGGCTTCTCTTGCGCCCAGAGAGCCCTCAGATGACTATAAGAAAAGCAACATTTTTTTTAGGAAGCAACTTAAAACTTGCTCCAGGGTTTAACCAACGCCTCATAGAGACCTCAAAGTTCCACATTGTAGAGCACAGAAAAAATGCCCTTGATTTAAGTATAGCAAAGGACAGGTGCTAGTAGTTTTATTCACCAGGGCCATAGGAAGACCACAGGAAGGTTTCCAGAAGCTTCTCGTTTTAAGCGACTTATACACAAAAGTAAGTTTGCTATAAAACAATCAATTATCTGTATGGAATTGTTGATATTGATCAATTAAATATGACTAACATAAAATTTTTGTTATTCTCTGATTATTTTTCAACCTTTTCCCTTAACGTTAGGTCAAGGGGCCAAAATTTGTTTGTGATGGTTCATAATGAGAAGATTCTTGTCTGTGTCTCTGGGAAGATACTATTCCTCTATTCAGTGTCTTTGGACACAGGGCTGCAGTTATTTTAAAGACAGATTATTATTAATAAATGTTTTTTTTTAAGTGTTGGGAGAGGAAAGACAAAACTACTTCCTTTTTTTCTCATATAACTTTAAATTCTGTTTTCAACAGGAATATTTTCTTGATGTAATAAAGATTATATCAAATCAGTAACCATCATCATTCTTAATGATGAAACATTTATGACAATTTTATTAAAACCAAGTGCAGAGATCACCACTGTCATCATTTTGTAATTATTAGTAATATGATTTTGGAAGATTTGTGTAATGCCGTGAGACCTAATAAAGAGTGATCTATTAAAAAGAATGAGCTAGACTCATCCTTATTCACAGACAGTATATTTGTATGCTAACAAAACTTGGAGAGAGTCACCTAAAAGCAGTTATGTTTAAGAATTTAGTAAAGTGACTTAAACATTATTCTGACAATTCAGCAATCAGTAAAAAACTACTATGGGCAAAATACATGGTTTGTAGCGTGTTGCTCCCAAATAGTCTTGAACAATCCAGAAATAATCTTAAAAGAAATGAACGGGAGGTCCGGTGGTTGACTCCGTACTTCCAGTGCAGAGGCACGGGTTCAGTCTCCGGTCGGGGAACTCGGAGCTCACGTGCCGTACAGCATGTGCGCCACCCCGCCTCCTCCCACCCCCACCCCGCTCCCCAAAAAAGAGCAAGACTTGGCGAAGAAAGCTATAAAAACAGTACTGAGAAAAATTAAAAGAAAATTTGAATAAGCTTGAAATCTGAATAAACTGTATTCCTGTATGGAAAAATAGAATATCATAAGGGTGTTATGTCTTGCCAAGTTTGGTTTATATGTTAAATGTAATGTTTTTGTATTTTGAATCCATTTTTATTCATTTAACATTTTAAGAATTTAAGTGTCATTCTGTTAAGAGTATATAATGGTGTGCTTAAACATTCCTTCATTTGCCTAAAATTTAGGTCATTTCCACTTGTTTTCCATGATAAGAAATGCTGTGAAGAAAATCATTACATGTAGAAGATTCATTATGTTTTGTATTTCTTATGACAGATCCTCATGTGTGAAATTGTTCGATCAGAAAATACAATTTAAAATACATAGTGTTATCAATAGGCAGTTTGGTTAAACAACTTTAATCAACATCTCCATGGGATTAAGAAATTTGAATAGCAATTAATTTGGAAAAAAATAGATGAATATAAATAGAGCTGAATAAAAGTTTTAAAAAAATTGTGAGGAAGAAAACTGGGTTTCCCAACACTGTGAAATGTTGTGAGGATAAATTATTTAAGTCAGTGAGGTATGACCCAGAAATAGAATTCAGTCTATGTGAAATATATGCTTACTACAAACCTGTGAGTTTGAGTAAGTTATTTAACAGGGGGAATTGGCATCATGGGGTAGTTGTTTGAGAAAAAATTAATCCTCACCTGGTTGTCTTGTTGTTCAGTCGCTAAGTTCTGTCCAACTCTTTGTGATCCCATGGGCTGAGGCATGCCAGGCTCCTCTGTCCTTCACTATCTTCTAGAGTTTGCTCAAATTCATGTCCTTTTAGTTGGTGATACTATCTAACCATCTCATCCTCATCTGGTACCATATACCAAAATAACATCCAGCTGGATTAAAAGGGTGAAGTATGAAGCAAATGAAAATATCAGAGGAAAATCCCTGTAGTCACTCACTCAGCAGATGGTCATTGGGTCAGGTGTCTGCTCCCGTGTGTCAGCTTTGACCTTGGAGGAGCTGCAGGTGCACAGAGGAATGTGGACCAGCCTGGCTTTGCCAAGAGGAAGGCACAGATGCTGGGGTGGCATTGAGTGGGTGGGTCTGCCCTGACGAGATCTGGGAAGGCCTCCGCAAGGAATGAAAGTTTGAACCTGAGAGAGCCCGAGCTGGTGAGACCAGGCAAGGAGCCCTCCAGACAGAAGGGCCATGTGTCTGAAGACCCAGAGGTCATGCCAGGTGCACTGAGGACAGAGACTGAGGGCGAGACCCGACACTAGTGGGGAGTTGGGCAGGAGCTGAAGCTTACAAGGCTTGAATAGCATGTGAGGCAGTTCATAGTAAATCTTGAAGGTTTGAGGGACTGACTGAAAACAGGGCAGTGCACCGATGTGTTTGAAAGCCTGGACTGGGGGAGACAGAAGAGGGGGTCCTAGGAAAGTGTGGAGCACAGGTTGGATGTGGAGGTGGCTTGGAGTCGGGATAGTGAAGGTGACAGACTCTGAGACATTTAGGAGCAGGATGAATGAGCTAGACGGGTGGTCACAGTGGGCGCTGGCACTCAGGACCCAGGTGGAGGGAGCAGAGGTTCAAGTGGTCTTCCTCTCGGCCACCCTATTTGAAATGACAGCCTCCCCACTCAAGGCAGGGATTTTTCTTTTTCTTTTTTTTGGACCATGCCCTGTGGCACATGGGATCTTCGTTCCTCAACCAGGGATGGAACCCAGGCCCTCTACAATGGAAGCATGGAGTCTTAACCCCTGGACCACCAGGGAAGTCCCAGGATTTTTATTTCTTTGATTTACTAATGTGTCGTCAGTTTCTAAAAACCTCAATTGGCACCTGGTGGGTTGGACAAGTTGTTGAACAAGTGAACTAATGAAGGATGAGTTCCAGATTTCTGGCTTGAGCAGCTGGGTAGATGGGGCTGACCTTTCCTAACACGGAGACCCTGGACCTGAGCAGGAGCAGGTGTGGAGGAAGGTGTGTCAGCTGGTGGGCCCAGGGCTGTAGTATGTCAAGAAAGAGGAAAGAATCCAATGGCAAACACTAGACTAGGGAAATATTTACAACCAACAATGTGGACACCATCTTTAATATGTAAAGAGTCCGTGAAAATCAATCAGCAAAGATCACTGTTAGTAAACAAAAATGATAGTATAAACACGAGTAGAAGATCCACAGAAGATAAAGGATACAAATATTTGGGGAAAAAATTCAGCCTTATTAATACTAAAGAATGCAAACTAAATCAGTATGATACTTTTTTCCTCTCATTAAATAATTAACAATTTAAAATAATAAGAATAGCAATAAACTGGTCAGAGTGTAAATTTGTGCAAGAGTTTTTGCGAAGTAGTTTGGCACAGTGTATCAAGTGTCTTAAAATGTTTACATCTTTTGATCAAATAATTGTTTCTGAAGTATATCTTAAGAAAGTCTGAGAAAAGCTAGCTTCCCCTGCCATGTACCTGTCTCCATCTGCCTGCTTGACTCAAACCCTGTCTTAATTGTGAAATACCCAAGAGGGGCACAGGTGACAGACGACTGAAGACTGGCTGGGAATGCAGAGGGCTCTGTATGTCTGGGAACATTTTAACAACTGGAAAACTCATCAGTGAATTTCATATTGAAATATTTGTTTTTTCTGTTGTGTTTCCAGATGAAGACTGTCAGTGTTGCCTTAGTTTTGTGCCTGAATGTCGGTGTGGACCCTCCAGATGTGGTCAAGACCACCCCTTGTGCGCGTTTGGAGTGCTGGATTGGTAAGTGCAGGTCCCTCCCTTACCACCTGTCGCAGGGGTCACTGCATGGGGTTCTTGGCTTGGCGAGGCCTGTCTTGGTCCACTGCAGGCCTGTGATTGGTTTGTATAAATCTGAAAATTTTATTTCATCTTTCAGTTTTATAACCTTTGAGGTATTTTAGATATATTCACTTACCATTTGCAGTGGAGAGGGCGTCTCAGGAAAAATTGATTAAATGATGACTATTGGATTATATAATTTTCTCCTTTAAATTTGCCCTGCATCTGGTACCTAGTACTAGTTATGTACACTTAAAAAAACAAACAAACCAACCAAAAAACCCTGAAGCACTGATACCTGCACACAGGTACCTCAGTTGCACAGCGCGGAGTCCCACCTGCCTCTTTCCAGGAGGAGGCGAAGTTGTTCTTTGTCATCATCCTCCCAGAGCATCTTAGCACATTGTTGACTAGAAATGGGGCAGCACAACCCTCACTTGTTTCTGGAGAGAAAACATTAGGGAGAAAGCTTTAGGCTCCCACCACGGACAGGACACTAGCCAAAGTTTTTTCCTGATGTCTTTTCTGAGTTAAGAAGTTCACTTCTATTCTTAGTTTGCTGATAGTTTCTGTTAGGAATCCATGTTGAATCTTATCAAATTTTTCTCAACATCTAATGAGATGATAACCTGGCTTTTCTTTTTTAGTCTGTTGATGTGGTGAATTATATGGATTGATCTTGTGGAGCCAACCTTGAATTTCTGGCATAAGCTTCACTTGTTTTTATCTTTTTCATATGTTCCTGGATTTGATTGCTAATATTCTATTAAGGAATCATGCGTTTCTGCTTATGAGGGTTGTTGGTCGATAGTTTTCTCATCTTGCAACATATCTGTCTCGTTTTGGTAGCAAAATAATGCTGGTCTCGTTAAACAAGCTGAGAAATATTCCCATCTTTCCTGTTTCAAGGAAGAATTTGTATTGAATTGGGTATTATTTCTTCTGTAAATTTTGGTATAATTTACCAGTGAAGCCATCACAGTATGAATTTCCTTTGTGTCCATCATTGAATTTTCAGCTTTCTGTTGTTGGTGGGATTGGGGCAATCCATACCCCACCTCTGTGCAGCTTTTTCTAGTCTAAGCAAAAGCAGAAATTCCCTCTGTCTGCTTTAAACAGTAAAAGTTACAAATTGTTATAATCTGAATTGGGAAATAGGGTTTTTTCCCCCTCACTTTACTTACCTATTTCACTGTTTGGGGATACCTTAGGATGGCAGCCTTTATCTCACAGCCTCCTGCCTGCAGCACAGGCCCCTTGTCCTCCCAACCCAGTGACAGTAGCTGTTTTCTGTGGCCAGTTTTCTTAGATGCTTTCTTGGCTCTCTGCCATCCCTTGGTGACTGTGCTGATTGAAATTGACTTCTTATTAGCCACCACTGACTGTTTCCACTTCATTTACCCCTTGTCAAAGCTGAATTTAATCAGTTGTTTTCTATTTCCTCCCTCTGTTACTACTCTTCTGTTAGGTTTTTTAACATAAGACTTCTCAGCCCAGATTCCAGTGTACACTCCTGGGGATTGTGTGGATGGTGGTGTCTGAGTAGAGAAGTGTACCTTCTGGGCTGAGGGGCTTTGGTTTTCATTAGCTTCTCTAGGGATCCTTTGCTTTCTACACTCTTGCCCCCAAAGAGAAATCAAAGAACCCTCCCTCACATCTTACATAGTCTCTTTGATCAGTATTTATAGGACAGTGTTAATAAAAATGCAGAGAATCCCTTACTTTCTTCTTGATGTGAAATCCAACAAATAGATTTTTTAATGTTATAGTCTTAAAATTTTTCTGTAGTTTAGATATGCAATCTACTTTGTAATCATTCCAATAGATTTTGAATTCAGCAAGGCATATTGCCTTTAGTGAGTTGAAAATTTTTCATTTGGCTTTTATTAAAAAGCAAGTCCTCATGGTGATTTCAACAGTATGGGATAAGGTAGGGGGAAAGTCTTAGAGATTTGAATCAGCAAATTTGTAATGGTGTCTAGAAGCCTATATGTTAATTTTTATTTTGAAAAAACATTTTCAAAAGTTGCATGTGGAGCTCTAAGCAGTTTTCTTCCTCATTCATTTGAAAGTAAGCTGCTGAAATGATGCTCCATCACTTCAAAATCTATTAATGTATGATTGCTACATAGAAGAATTTCTCTTTCATGACAACCTGGTCCTCACAGACAGGGGATTAACATGGATGTCCCACTACCAGGTAAGCCTTGGGTTGCATTTTCAGGGTTGCCACATGTCCCCATAAGGTCCTTTATGGCACAAAGACTCTTCCTGCTTCACACATTGTCCCTAATTTAGTTTCATTCAGCCTGGAACAGGACTCAGTCTTTCCTTAACCTTCATGACCTTGACACTTAGAAGGTCACAGGCACTCTGTTTAGCAGAATGTCCCCGATGGTTCCTTGGGATTACATTTTGTTTATGCCTCTTTGGCAGGAGTGTCATGGAAGAGATCCACCTTCCCCCGTGGATCCTATCAGATGGCACATGACTTTAATTTATCTCATCGCTGGATATATAGCTCTCTTATCATTTGATTAAGTTGGTACCTGAACTTCCCCCCTTCCCTTTTGTAGTTAATAAGTATTTTGTGGGAAGCGGTGCTTTGTCTGTGTTAATGTTTCTTTCATCATCAGACTTCTGATTTATTCGACTTGAACTCATGGCTTGGCTGGTGAGGCAGGGAGATCCAGGCTTGATGACAAGTTGGTTCTGCCTTTTTCAGGATGGTATGCCTGGAGTATGTCATGGCTGGGAAAGGAGTCCTGAGGAAGACCCCTTGCAAGGCTTGGTACCTTCTAATAACCTAAAAAGATGCTCCCGTTTAGAAGGCATCCAATCGATATTTTATACTTGGTCTTAGCATTTTGTGCTCCATCACCAGAAATCAAAGATTTTGCACTCATCATGACCTCAGCTTATTCATTGCAGTTATTTCACTCAAGCAGTCACTTAACCATTTGGGGCCTTAGTTTCTTCTGCAAAATGGAGCTGATAATGGCACCCGCTTCTTGGCTGGAGGGCGATTAACTGGGGCATGAACAGGGCTCAATTTGGGGACTGTTCACAGCCAGGAGCAGCCACCATCGGCCTGCACTCGCCTCCCCACCCTACCCAACAGGCCGAGGTGCTGGGTAGGAACCTGAGCTGTTCCCACATCTGTACTGCCTCTGCTCCTGTGTGCTCGCCCCAAAGAGAAGGGAAAGAACCGTGCTTCTGTGCATGAGGCTGGGTGGGGATTACGAGTTTATTGCTTTATGGCTGCAGTCACACATCAAACTGGCGAGACTGCTGGTCGAAACTGCCCTGATTGTAGGGATAAGAGGTCTGGAAACTTGAGAAATAGGCAGATTCTTACTTGCCAGTCCTTTTTTGTGTACCTGTGTGCCTACAGTCTCCACACACGTTGGGGAGAGTCCTACTTCCAGTGGCTCAGAGGATGTACCTGAGTGTCCTGGAAGTGGCCGTTTAGGTTTTCCTGTGGTGCCAGGATAAGCAAGTAGAAGATGCACTGTGCTACCCAGCAGTGACAGCCCGCCCTGCCTGCTGGACTGCTGCACAGCCAAGGCCCAGGTTCCGGCTCCAGTGAGGGAGGGGGAAAGGCGCGTAGCCACATTTGCCCAGCAGGAGTGGGGGTGTGTGAACATGGGTGCTGCCCCTCTGTTCCTCTAGACAATGAGATGCTGTTTATTTCAGGTAGGCGACACTCAGGGAAGCAGGGAGAGGCTGTTTTGTTTTATGGCCCCACATTAAACTAAAAACAATCTCGCTAAAGAACAGCACTTCTGTACCTGAGAGGATCAGTGTTTGAGAGCAGAGTGTAGATGAGCTGAGCGCTGAAGGGGAGGGAGCGTCATTTAGCCTTGATGTCTTTTACATCTAGCTAACAGTAGCTGTGTTTCAGAGGTAAGATGGCTGTGAGTTCATTGTATGCTTGGGAATTCTGTTATCCTAAGAAAATATTTGGGAGGCACTTTGTTTTTCTTATTTCTTAGAGAAAAGCATTTTCTTCTTCCCTCCACATGTGGATATTAAGAGACCTGTGTCGATGAGCTAAAAATAGAGGTAGAAAACCTTTGCGTGCAGCTCTTGGTTTTACAGACATTTTCACAGGCTGTCGTCTGATCCTTATATCAGACTTGGACTTGACGGATAGTTGAGTTGGTCAACAGATGTTAAGTGGAGACCTACCTGTTAAGTGCAGAGGTATATATAGGAATGTAGTCATGCTTCTTAGGATTTAGTTTTAGACAAGACCAGCACAAGAGAGACAGGCCCCTCAAACTCAGCAGACGCGGTGGAGTTGGAACAGGCCATATCGGGGGTGGGGGCTGCACGGGGAGGTGAGAATGAACCCCGGGAGGAGAAGGAGCTGGTTGTGGGCACAGCCCTAGGAGTGCTTGCTGGGCATGTCTGGGCCTTGCTGCTGGATGCTGAGTGCACCCTGTGCCTGCGCCTAGGCCTCTTGCTCTTTTGACTTTTGGTTTAAACCCTATTCATATTTCAGTGAAGAAATACTTAGGAAATGTCCACTAAATACAAGCTATGGAGAAGTACAGATGTTCCTTGAGTAGTGAGTTCTGCATGTTTTTAAATTTTTAATTTGTGTTAAAGTATAGCATTTGTGGGGTTCCCAGGTGGTGCTACTGGTAAAAAGAATCCACCCGCCAGTGCAGAAAATGTAAGAGATGCAGGTTCAGTCCATTGGTCAGGAAGGTCCCCTGGAGAAGGGAATGGCACCCTACTTCAGTATTCTTGGGGGAAATCTCTGGGACAGAGAAGCCTGGAGGGCTACAGTCCATTGGGTTCCAAAGAGTTGGCATGACTGAGCATCTGTGCATAGCGTGTGTGTAGGAGGGTACAGTGATCCAAGTGTATAGTTGATAACTTTTCCCAAGCTGAGCAGACCCAGATCAAGAAACAGTATTATCAGTGGCCAGAAACCCATCTTGTCTTTTGTTACCTTCTAGTCACCCCGACCCAAGCCTCCCCTGTCTTGACAGAGTCTGTTAGCTCTGCTGATTTTGCATGTTATCTAAGTGGGAGCATTCCGGAGGCACCGTAGGCCTTTTATGGGGAGTGACATCATAGAAGCAGTATTTTAGAAGGACTCACTGTGCTGGTTGGTCTCCAGGTGGGTTGAGAGGAGACAGGTCAGTGAGCCCTGCTGTGCTCCCTGCCCTCTGCCCCCTGTAGCATCTTTGGGAACTGGGAGCAGGGAATCTCTATAGTGTCAACATGAGAAGTGCTGGTGGGACCAACACCACCATAGTTGATGGTGGTGGTGACCATCATGTAATGACCAATGTAGTCGTAGTGATGGAGAGCAATCCCCTCCCCCCTCCCATTCCCTGTCATATTATTGGGAGGAAACCATAAAACTAATTGACCACAGGGACTCCTGTGGTTTGGATGTGACAGCCTCACTTTGTTGATTGTAGCCTGATGGACTACTGTAGCTGTCGCTGCTCTTCCCTCAGGTGGCCGTATTTTGATCCAAGACCAGGGGAAGAAGAGTGCGTGGTGCTGTCGGGCTGCCACTGCTGATGAGGGCCGTTGGTGAGGTGCATGGAGAAGCATGGTGCGGCTCTCTCCAGCTCCCACACGCTTTTGACATGCCCTCCCTGGGAGCAGGCAAGGGAGGAAGGGGCAGGTGGGGGCCAGGCTTTCCAGAGGGTGCAGTCTGAGGACAGGGTGTAGGTTTCATCCTCCCCACCGTGGTGGGCCTTTGGAACTCCCTCCCTCCGGTTGTCTTTGTCATGATTCTTTAGAGGATGTGTCTAAGAGCTGCCCCTGATCAGTGTGACTCCTGGATAGGCCTGTATCTGTTTACAGAGGAAACCATTTCTGTTCTTTTAGCCACAGATTAGCTGTGGCCAGAGTACTGACCACAAGGTCACGGTGTGGAGTGAGAGCACAGGAATTAGAGGCTTTCAACCAGCTCCGGCAGTTACTCTGTTGATCTTCACACACAGGACATGACCAGTTGTTTGATGGCTTCTATTTGTTGAAACTTTTCTGCTTCTTTTTGCGTTGTTACACAGTTGTGTTATTGTTGTTTAGTTGCTAAGTCTGAACTCTTTGTTGACTCTATGGACTGCAGCACGCCAGGCCTCCCTGTCCTTCACTATCTCTTGGGGTTTGCTTAGATTGTCCATTGAGTCAGTGATATTACCTAACCATTTAATCCTCTACCATCTCCTCCTTTGTCCTTCAAGCTTTCCCAGCACCAGGGTCTTTTCCAATGAGTCATCTCTTCGCATCAGGTGGCCAAAGTATTGGAACTTCAGAATCAGTCCTTCCAATGAATATTCAGGATTAATTTCCTTTAGGACTGACTGGTTTGATCTTCTTGCAATCCAAGAGACTCTCAAGGTCTTTTCTAGCACCACAATTTGAAAGCATCAGTTCTTCAGCTCTCAGCCTTTTTTATGGTTCAACTCTCATATCTGTACGTGACTAGTGGAAAAACCGTGCCTTTGACTAGATGGACCTTTGTTGGCAAGTATATCTCTGCTTTTTAATACACTGCCTAGGTCTGTCATTACTTTCCTTCCAAAGAGGAAGCATCTTTTAATTTCATGGCTGCAGTCACTGTCCTCAGTCATTTTGAAGCCCAAGAAAATAATCTGTCACTGCTTCCACCTTTTCCCCTTCCATTTACCATGAAGTGATAGGACTGGATACCATGATCTTAGTTTTTTGAATGTTGAGTTTTAAGCTGGCTTTTTTTACGCTCCTCTTTCATTCTCATCAAGAGAACCATAGGTGCTAAAATGACAAATGTGGATGAAAGGAAACAATCACGGGACCAGTAATAAAACCAGTTTTCCCTAGAAAGATGAAGAATTGTGGTTTCTTAGCCTCCCAAGGAGGCTTAGTAGTTCTGTAAGTCAGGCTGCTGCTGCTGCTGCTGCTGCTAAGTCGCTTCAGTCGTGTCCGACTCTGTGCGACCCCACAGACGGCAGCCCACTGGGCTCCGCCATCCCTGGGATTCTCCAGGCAAGAACACTGGAGTGGGTTGCCATTTCCCTCTCCAATGCATGAAAGTGAAAAGTCAAAGTGAAGTTGCTCAGTCGTGTCTGACTCAGCGACCCCATGGACTGCAGCCTACCAGGCTCCTCCGTCCATGGGATTTTCCAGGCAAGAGTACTGGAGTGGGGTGCCATTGCCTTCTCCGTAAGTCAGGCTAAACACAGGTAAACCTCAGGCTCTGTTGTGTTGTCTTTAGTCAAAGGTGACTTTGAAGTGAATTGTCTAAGAGGAAACTCTGAAAGAGAGGTTTAGCGAGGAGGAAATGAACAAATAAAAAAACTTTCTCCTTCTCATTGCTTTCCCAGATCCTCTGTCCATGGGTCCTCAGAAAGCTCTGGAAACCATTGGTGCAAATTTACAGAAGCAGTACGAGAACTGGCAGCCAAGGGTAAGCTCTTTATTTGCTCTTCTTTTTCTTTCTTACAGAGAAATCTAGTTTCTTGCTTTTAAACAGTCTTTGAATCCAGATTCTCTCCTTGTACAGTCCACTGATTGGACACTCCCTACGGCAGGCCTGCCTCCCTCTTCTGTCTGTTGACGTGCTCCATAGATTCATAAGGAAGCACATGCCCTAGTGTGAGTCATTGATTGGATGGTCTAATTTTTATTTTGCCTAAGCTTTCCCACAAAATGTTTAGGAAAAAAGTATTTTTCATGTTACTCTTAAATCGTGGTTTTTATTTTGCACAGGAAATATATTTTCAGTAATACTCTGTAACCTCAACTAGTTACAGCTATTTCTCCCATCTTCAATTTTCAAATAGTTGAGAAAAAAAGCAGTCAACATTCAAAAGATGACACCTATTATATGCTTTGTCTTTGAATCAAAAGATAAGGTTCTTTTTAAGGAGACAGTTACCAATTACTGGGTCTTTTGTTGCCTATATCTTAAACTTTTTTTAAAGAAAGAAATGTGGCATAGAATATAACTGTGTCAAATTGCCTTTAAGATCTGAATTTATTTGTAAACCACCCAAAGACCTATTTTCTTTAGTCTTTCTCATTAACTAGTTTGAAGATTTAATAATTCTAATAGAAAATTAGAAATCTGGGGTGTTTATGGAGGTTCCTTTCCATACAGCTTTCTGTGATGCTGGTTCTGGAATTTTCTACAGGATGGAATGGGATGGGGGGTAGGGGTTTAAGCGAGTGGTGCTGCCATCATGCCTCCTGTGGGCCTTTGCTTCTGCTTTTAGGGTTATGAGCCTAATGGGAGCCAACGTCTCAGAGAACCGGCGAACATTTGTCTGCTTAGGATTTTTGTTTGTGGGTCATTTATCCATGTGATCTGGAATTCGGGAATTCCTCATGGATTATTTACATTCCTAGAGAAGAGAATAGCCAGGAATGAATATATTCCTGCCTGTGATGGTGCCCTTGGTAATTTCTGCTTTTGCTCACGGTGTCAGGTGACTAGTGTCAGGTGACTAATGTCAGGAAACATCTCTGTGCCTCAGGTGTGTCCTTGTGCTTTGCATTTCTAACTTGTCAAGTCAGTAATACTGGACTCTTGTTCATTTTCTTTTTAAATTTATTTTTGGCTGTGCTGGATCTTCATTTCTGTGTGCAGGCTTTCTCTTGTGTCAGAGAGCAGTGGCTAGTCTCCAGTTACAGTGCGTGGGCCTCTCATTGCTGTGGCTTCTCTTATTGTGGAGCATAGGCTCTAGGCTTGCAGGCTTCAGAAGTTTTGGACTCAGTGGTTGCAGCTCTAGGACTCTAGAGCACAGGCTCAATAGTTGTGGTGCATGGGCTTAGTTGCTCCGTGGCATGTGGGATCTTCTCAGATCAGTGATTGAACCTGGGTCTCCTGCATTGGCAGGTGGATTCTTTATCACTGAGCCACCAGGGAAACCTCTTGGATTCTTGTTCTTTAGAACAAGAATTTAGAATTCTTAGTAGAGAGTTTCATCTATGCCTAAAGGCTTTGCTTTTTCCTCCCTCAGATTTGTTACTCTTGATGGCTTATACAAAACTTCAGTAGCATTTTCAGTGCAGTGTGTTTGGGCCTTGGATGAGGACCAGTAAGATTTAGATGGTGTGGTCCTTTAAAAATAGTTGAGATGCCTGGTGTTATCAGTAGAAAATAGCTTCTTTGAGGACTTTGAAAGTACTCCCGGCTAGACAGGCACTTAGGGGTGAGTGCTCTCAGAAGCTCAGACACACCTTATGGTCCATGTGGGACAACATGCACAGGTGACACTGGAAGATGTGATGCTCCTGGCAGATGGAAGGTTGAGAACCAGCACTACTAAAATGTAAAGAATGCCTTTCTGACTTAGCTACTTCTGACCTTCCTCTGGGTTTGACTTCCTGTTTTTCTCTTTGCTAGACACATTTAAGAAAGAACATTACCAGATCAATTCAGATCTACTGATTGTATTCTTCATAGGAAGGGTCTCTGCTGGTTTAATTCTTTCTTCCTTTTAAAGAATCACTACATAGAAGATACAGTCTTTCAGAATGCATGTTTAATATATCAAGGCATTTTATGTTTATTCCATTTGGTGTGATTTGCAATTTTTTTTCATGTGCTAAGAGTTGATTTACTGCTAGCTTTATTATTAGTTTAGCTTGGTAGGTATCAGCAAGTTCATGCTAACTAACAGTAAATGGAATCTTCTAAAGTAGGATCATTATTATTTTTAATCTAAATTACTGTCTGTGAGCAAAGCTCTTCCATGCTATCTGGAAGAGGCATTAGCATGTAAGGCAAGCTGCATTTATATAGAGAGAAATGATTGCAGAGCCAAAAATGACAGTGTGGAATCACACATAGGACTGAGAAATTACCTTCCCAGGACACAGGTGGCCAACAGTGGTACAAAGGGGTTTAGTCCTCTGGAAGGATGGTTGTTAGTCTGAGAAAATTTGTTAAAGTTAATGGGGTTTCAAGATCTCCAAAGTAACTTTTTGAAGGAGAGATGGTTCAAAGGGCTGGTGAGGGAGAATGTTTCCAGATTATTGGAAGCCTTGGCAAAGGTGCCAATATACTAGTGTGGTGGGATTCCATCTGGGTTGGTTTATAAAGTAGAGTTGGAATAAAGTATCAGCTGTAGCCTAGTAAGAAGCAGTTCATGCAACAGGATGGTATCTTTTTGCCTGCATTCAGGAAGCAGAACCAAAACAATGAATACTTAATGTTTTCTTTTTTGAATGCCAAGACCATTACATTCATTTTTAAGTACTATAAAATGTTTACAGTGTTTCTGCTACAAACAGTTAGTCAGTGGGACTAGTGTATTTCAGAGACAAGCCTAAGGTAAAGGTGCAGCCAGATACCTGACTGACTGACTGGTGTCAGTCATGGGGCTATGCCACATGCACTGGGCAGTAATGGTATGTGTCCTGATGCAAGTGCACACTTCTCTGCCCTGCCCACCTTCACGTGGGTTTACAGGAGGGAAGGAGGCCTGGCATCCGATGGGGTGGTTCTCAGAGTGTGGTGGCAGCCTCACGCTGCCTCATAGAGTTTGCGCAAAACATAAGGCAGTCACCAAGCTCAGATGTTTACGTGTGGGCGCCTGGTTTCTAACTATAAATCAGGGTCCTTTGAAACATTGCAGAGCGAAACACACACCACTTTATTGCACTCTACAGGGCTCTCGAGTTTTCTGCAGTAATAAAGAGAGGTTGATTGCATCTGCAATAAAACAATGGGAGCGTTATTAAATTTCTAGACCTTTGATGTTGATACCCATAGATCTGGTTTTCTCTCTCTCTCTCTGTATCCTGTACTGCAAGACTCACAAAGGTTGGGCCAGGGGAAATAAGGTCATTTTCCTTAGTGTTTGTGGAAATCCTCGCAGGCCTCCACATTGCTGTGGAAGGGAGCAGGCTGGGGAATCCTGCCATCTCCCTCCCTTCCAGGGAGTGCAGAGAATAAACTACTGGAAACCTGTCAGCGTCATCAGAGTGGTACCTTGATGAGCTGATTTCCTTCCTAGTGTTAAAATGCTTCTAGTTTTTCCTCCTAGTAGAAAGCTTCTACTTTTCTGGCTTTGATTGTTCAAGATTAAACATTTTGATAAAGGTGATTTGGGGTGAAGAAGGAGTTTAGAGACACCTTGATGATGATGTTTTTGTCTGAAGCTTCCAGACTATCTGGCCCAGATTTCCTTGCCAAGCCGATTGAGCCCCCCCCTTTTCTAAATAATTTATCAGTTTGCCACGGGTGAAATATTTCTCCTGATTAAATTTAAGACTTTGCCTTATTACCTTGTAGGTACATAAATTTGTGTTTCTGCGGGAGCTTGAAGGAAAAATGCCAACTGTTGTTTCAGCTGAAAATCCTGCAGTTAAATAAACCTCACTCAGTTCATCATAAGTCTCAAAAAAAAAGTTTTATTGGGAGATGGATCAGGAGATTATAAAGCTGAGCGTCTACCATGAAGAATTTATCTTTTTAAGACTTGCTAACAAATTGGGGGTTCTGGCAGTTTAGTACAAGGTGTGATTTAGGCACTAGGGCCAGGGGAAGATGGCAAACAAAGGGTCCTGTCGCTCTCCTGTTCTTCCCCAAAGAGTTTCCAAACCACCATCAAGACCACAGCACCTTTCCTTGGGCTGTTTTCCTGGGTGGCTTGAAAACAAATGTAATGGGAATATTCATAACTTCCAAGGTAAGTGAAGGCAGTTAGCAAGACTTCCATTGCCAGCAAGTGTCTGAAGTGACCCTGACTTAGCCCATTATGTCCTGTGTGCGTATCTGTGAGAGGGGATGAAGAGTGCCCTGTGGCGCTTTGCTGTGATGCACCCTCCTCCACCAGGCCTTGGGGACTCGTGCAGCGGTTGTGGGGGCTCCAGGAAGCCAAGGTGCTCCACAACCTCAGTTAATCCTGCGGGGACTGTTCTTAGGTACCACATGCAGGATGTTTGCTGCATGGCACGTACCAGAGGCTCAGTTTCAGCCTTGTCTTCAGTTCATTGTGCCTCTCAAGTCTATCAAGTGGTCAAGGGATGAAAGTTCAAAAGTTGGTTTTGCTGTTAGAAAGACACATTTTCAGAGTGTTTCCCACCAGGTGGAGTATGTATAGGGGTAGGCGTCTGCCTGGAACAAAGTGACCCTCCACCACCTGGTCCATCATCAAAGCAGAGATAATTGTTGTGTTTTAAGTGACTATTTCCCTTTCCTTCAGTGTTGGTCACAGAGTTGCCTGCATCTTCTCAGAACATGTGCAAATGAACTGTAGCCATGATTCTACCTTGTGGTGGAGGAGAGAGTTTGGAGGAAGAAGGGGAATGACAGGGCCAGTGGACAGCGTTCTTCATGTTTTGGGCATTTGTTGGCTTATCTTTGGGGGTTAGGTGCAGCTGCTGTTGGCAGACCCTAACACTGTGCAGCAGTGTTTCCTGGTGGGGTTGTGGTTAAGATGCTGGAGTTAGGCTCCTGACTGCTCCCGGAAATGAGGCTGACAGCTCAGTCAGCCTGCCCACCTCTGGGAGGAGGAATTCAGCTGCCAGGCATTTTGGGGATTGGCCGTTGAACTGGTGAGTGTTAGGGAATGGGCTCTCAGTTCAGTTTGCTGGGTCGGGCTTTGGAGCTCACTGTACTGCTGGGTGACTTGCCCCTGCTGGCCTCCTTCCTGGGGTGGTCACAGGGCTTGTGGCCCACAGGCTGTGGTGCCTGTCCCCTTGGGGGTGAGAGCAGGGGCAGAGCAGCAGGTATTGTTAATACAGACAACTGTCCTTACCTGCCCCCTTCAGTGCTGTGGAATGTGTTCTCTACTGGGATGCAGTAGAAAACCTCATGCAAGTGGGTTCCGTCTTTTCTTGGGATTTTCAGAGCCAGTTAAAAAAACTCACAGAAGAAAGTTTAGGCTGTGTTTCCCACCTGGGAGGTGCTCTGAAGAGATCTGTAGAACAGACAAAGGTGGGTTATTTCTTGTAGTGACTCTGCTTGGGGTCACGTCATGACGCAAGTCCCAAATTGACATTGCAGTTCAGCCAGTGAAAATGGCCCCGAAAGGCAGATTGAGGGCCGCCCTAACGCCAGCGTCACACTGTCACTCCCATTCTGCTGTCCCCTAGGCCAGCCATCTCTCCCTCTGCTTGCCTTCATTGGCCCTTTCCTTTTCTTGGGTCCCAAAGTTGGTCTTTATCCACCTTGTTTGTGTTTTTGTGACAGACTGCAAAGGAGGACTCATAGCCAAAGGCAGAATTGTGGATGGATGGCTCACAGTTTACATAATTCAGTATCTGGTGTGAAGCACTTTGCATCCTGTACTCATTAAATTTGCATGACAGTGTAGACAAAGACTTCTGGTGTTCTTGGGGTTAACTGTTGTGTTTTGACAGTTTCACTAAGTCCTTTCTGCCCCGAACATTAAGATTTGTACCTGTGACAAACATTTTATTTATATTTTCCTTTGGCCTTGACAGTGTTCCCAGACTTCATCTTCACCCCTCTTTTCAATCACTGACAGCTTTTGCATGTACCATGTTCAGTGTGAATTCTGATTGCTCATCAGTCAACCGAGTCCTCTTTAGCCCTGCCCACATACCTCCTGTCTTCCCTATTCCCAGAGGCCATGGGAGTGAAAACAGCCTCTGGATGTGGAGTGGAGGTTCTGCAAAGTCCACCGTATGCTCACCGTGTGTAACTGAGAAGAGTTGTCAAATTATATTCCAAACTCCCCCTACCAACTCCCTCTCCCATTGGTTTTCCTAAGAGAGCTTACAGACCTGGCCATCCCTCCACCAGCATTCACAGGTCTGACCTGGACATTCTTTCAGAAAAACAACAAATATTATAAAAGAAGAAGAAGGAAATCGTTTTGCAGCCATCTGGAGGATGAACTGCCTGTCATGAGACTAGAACTCTGGCTCTTTCTGGGGAGGGGTGAGTTCATGGCCTTGTCACCAGGCAGAGAACCTGGGCTTGTTGAATTTTGGCTTTGCTACTTTCTAGAAATGTTACTTTGAGAAGTTGCTATTCAACTTTTAAGATTCCTAAATGTGAAAGTGAAAGTTGCTCACTGATGTCCAACTCTTTGCAACCCCGTGGACTATATACAGTCACCTAAATGTGAAAGGAAGCTTAATGGGGGAAGGAGGGGCCACAGTGCTGTGGGCAGATCCCTACCTTCCTTGAGAGTGGAGGCCCTTTGAGTGAAGTGCATCGCCCAGGGGTGCCCCCTCTCTCCAGGTCCCCTCTCCTGCCTGGCTGACTCCTTTGCTCACTCTCCTCTATGAACTGACCTAGTTGAAGGATCGACTTTTCAGAGACAAACACAGCCTTAACTCTGTCCTTAACAAGCTACTCCTGGACGTCGTCTCTCATCTTCTTGTTCCTTTTAACAAGACAGTTATCTCTCTGTGTTTGACAGATTGCAAATGAAGACCAAATGCTGTCAGTTTGAGGACTAAAACCGCAGCTTGGCATTCACAAATTTCATGTGCAAGGCTGTTTCCGAGTTAACCTGGAGGCGCAGGATGCAGAGCCCTGTGTAAACAGCTCTGGAGGTTGTGCGAGGAGGAGATAAAGATGTCTGAGGAAGTGCTTGGTTCTAAGTCAGAAAGTAGAAGATGTGGTGCTTTAAAGAATGGAATGTGAAATTTAGAGATGGCAGGTAGCCCACCGTATGCTCACCATGTGTAACTGAGAAGCGTTGTCAAATTATATTCCAGCCAAACAACAGAGTGCTGATCAAGGGCGAAATGAGAATGGATTAGAGTGAAATGGCCACTCCTGTTATCTTGATTTCATTTTACAGGGTTAAACCGTATTGCACAGTGATATATGTGAGTTGGGGCTTCACAAAGGCTTCTGAATAGCCCCTCTTAAATGTCAAGGAGTTGTTAGTGTGATATACAGTAGATATTTATTTTAAAAATTAAGATAAAATTCAATAGCATACATTATAAATGGGATCATATAATATGTGGCCTTATGTGTCTGACTTCTTTCACTTAGTGTGATGCTTTCAAGGTTCATCCATGTAGTTCATGTTGCTGTATGTATTAGTGACTCAGTCCTTTTTATAGGTGATTTAAATTCCATTGGTTAGACCACATTTCGTTTGTTCATCTGTTGAAGGACATTTGGGTTGTACTCACCTTTTGGCTTTTGTGAATAGTGCTGTGAACATCCTGTAAAGTACATGGCCCAACCGAGAGGGTCATATAGGACTTGTGTCAGTGTCATCAAGGAAGTTTCTCTCTCTATTAAAAAAAATATTTGTTTTATTTGGCTTTGCCAGGTCTTAGTTCTGGCATGCAAGATCTTTTAGTTGTGGCCTGCAAACTCCTAGCTGTGGCATGTGGGACCTAGTTCCCTGACTAGGGAGCAAACCTGGCCACCTGCATTAGGAGTGTGGAGTCTTATCCACTGGACCACCAGAGAAGTCCCAGAAGTTTTTCCTTTAAAGATCTGAATGTAGGGTAGGTTCCTTGATGGATTCTTAGTTATGTTTTGTTTTGATTTTAAAAATTTTCAGCCAAATTTCAATAAAAATCAAGGAGAGAACCTAGATAATTGAGGAGAAATAGCTCAAGATTTGAGGAATTTTTAGAGTCATCACAGAGAAGGCAATGGCAACCCACTCCAGTGCTCTTGCCTGGAAACTCCCATGGACTGCAGCCTACCAGGGTCCTCCGTCCATGGAGTCGGACACAACTGAGGGAATTCACTTTCACTTTCATGCATTGGAGAAGGAAATGGTAACCCACTCCAGTGTTCTTGCCTGGAGAATCCCAGGGAAGGGGGAGCCTGGTAGGCTGCTGTCTACAGGGTCGCACAGAGTCGGACACGACTGAAGCGACTTAGCAGCAAAGAGTCATCAAGGAGTACTTTGCAAAACTTTGTAAATAAGTTGGAAAATCTTTGTGAAATGCATGATTTTCTAGGAAAATCAAATGTCCATAACTGACCTCAGAAAAGATAGAAACTCAAAATCAGTCAATCAATATAGAAGAAATAGAGAACGTTATCACAGAGGTCTTCTTCCACTTCTTCCTCCAAAAGTTTTCAAACTTTGGAGGAACACAGAACTCCCAGGCTATTTGACTTCTATTATGAAAAGGTACTAAAATATGATAAATTTAATAAGCAAAGCACAAGAAGAAAATGTATTCACCAGTCTTAGAAGATACATGTGTAACTTAGAGAAATTCAGCTGTTTCTTCTCATCAAATTAATAGTGTTGGTGTGTGTGATGTGTGTGTACATGGACGTGTTTGTGTGTATGCATGAGTAGATCGATTGGTCGGTTGGTCCCTGATCACTTGATCTGCCCATCCTTCCATTCGTTCAAATGCCCTGGAGTGAATGTGATGGGAGATGAGCCTGTGGCTGCCTTAGTTTTTCTCCATCTCCATTTGCTTTGTGGCATCTTGCACTATTGATTACTTTTAGCCCCACCAACACGTAGTTACACAGGTAATCCCCGAAATGATGCACAAAACATTTGTCATGGCGAGTTTGGGGTAGATGCTAAAGAAGACTTTTACCGTAAGTCCTTTATCCCCTGTATTAAAAAATCATGACTCGTATGACTTTAATAATAGGCATCTGATTTAAAATAGCTGTTCTCCAAGTATCACTTAGTGTAGGAATGGGACTGTGTGAAGCAGAAGGACACATGTTACTGGCTTTGTGAAATCCACATGCAGTTTGTTCTGCCACTTTTGGCCTCTCTTATTTCTGTGAGAGAGAGAGAGAGTGTGTGTGTGATGTGAGCAGCTAGAGAGGCTGTTGCCTGAGGCCTTCCTTCAGCCCTTTACACCTTGGGGGCAGCCTTCATTTTCTCCATAGAAATTCGCTTAAGTCAATGGGGAGGGCTGGTCCCTCTGAGAGCTGTACAGTGGGGAGCACCACCCTGAGGGCAGCACCCCTAGGGCAGTGCAGTTTATATAGTCACCTGAGGCTGTGTGTGTCGGCGGATGGTGCTGGGAGGTCTCTGCTCAGCAAATCTGTTCCCTTTAACTTTGTTTACCAACTCCATGCATCAAAATAGCTAAGCTTGTTAGGGGCATTTAACCTAAGACAACTGATGAGAAATTACAATATTGTCTTAGTGGAAGGCAAGTGTTTTATTGAATATTCTAAGGAAAAAAAAAAAAGATAAGCATCTCAAAAATAAAATAAACACTGGTCATGGATAGCACCTTAAATGTTCATGTGAGGGATCCTGTTCAGTTCAGTTGCTCAGATGTGTCCTAACTCTTTGTGACCTCGTGTAATGCAGCACTCCATGCTTCCCTGTCCATCACCAACTCCCAGAGCTTGCTCAAACTCACGTCCATTGATTTGGTGATGCCATCCAACCATCTCACCCTCTATCATCCCTTTCTCTTCCTGCCTTCAATCTTTCCCAGCATCAGGGTCTTTTCCAGTGAGTCAGTTCTTCACATCAGGTGGCTAAAGTATTGGAGTTTCAGCTTCAGCATCAGTGCTTCCAATGAATATTCAGGACTGATTTCCTTCAGGATTGGCTGGTTTGATCTCCTTGCTGTCCAAGGGGCTCTCAAGAGTCTTCTCCAACACCACAGTTCAAAAGCATCAATTCTTTAGCACTCAGCTTTCTTTATAGTCCAACTCTCACATCCATACATGACTACTGGAAAAACCATACATAGCTTTTTCTAAATAGACCTTTGTCGGCAAAGTAATGTCTCTGGTTTTTAATATGCTGTCTAGGTTGGGATCCTGTAGTGGGAAGATAATAGCCTGTCTTAAAGGGATTACTGCCCAAAGAATAGAGATGGGCTAATCATCCTAAAATCATTCTAAAATTAAGTGATACCTGTCCAAGTGGCCTAGGTGCTTTGAGGGTGTGTATGTGCAGTGTAGATTCCAGCTGGCTGTAGGTTACAGGTGGGTGAAGGGCTACTTTGGCTGAATGCAGTAGGTTCTTGGTATAGCCTCAAATGAGAGGAAATGGTGATTTTACTTACAAGTTCAGTATTTTCATCAATATGGAAAGTCATTGTTTTTAATACATAAAAAATAGGTAAGTGACCACCCAATTCAGTGATGAGAATTGCAAATAATGGAAGTGATCATCAGTTTACAGTCCTCTTTACAGGAAGATGACCATCTAACTAGTGGTGTCTACTTTTCTGCACTTTCCCTAGAGTTACTGATATGGAGCTGCTCAATGGGAGTGCAATCTGGGGTAGCTTAGTGTGGAGAGAGGGTGTTCCTGCCTCCATCACCATAACGAAATTGCTTTGTTTACAAAAGCTGTTCTTTAATTAATGATAACTCGTTAACAGCACAGCATTTGCCTGAGAGTTGGGAGAACTGTTTTAATCCCACTGAATGATTGCGACCTTGGATAAATCTCTAAAATTCATTTCAGCTTTAAATTGCTCTTGTTCTAACATGGGTTTATTCTTATCTGTCTAATGAAACAGAAAAGTCTGTATTAACGATCAAAGTCAGATGATCTTTTTAGAGGTGAGTGATTTTTGTTTCTTTTGTTTTTTTTTTAGCTGCGCTGTGCAGCATGTAGGATCTTAGTTCCTTGGACTATGGATTGGAACTGGGTGCAGAATTCTATAGCAGTTTCTTTCTTTTGATGTAAAGGCTTTTTGTTGGTAGTGGTTTGATTTTTTTTTTTTTCCCCCAGTTTAAACAAGTTTAAAAGTGTTTCCCCCTCATCTTCAGGCTTCTGTCCTTTCTGTTAAAAAGTTGGCTATGAGTCTTAATATTTGTTTTTCTGAGGTTCCCCCCACCCAATATTGGTTTAAAAGCTTCTTTCTTGGTTTTCATAATTTCGCTGAGGTGTTCTTGAGTTGGTTGACTGTATTTATCCTTTTGGGCACTTGTTGATCACAAGGCTTGATGTTTTTCATTAGTATCACTTCAGATACCACCTGTGTCCCTTCTCTCCTAGAACTCGATTAGAATATGTTTGGTCCTTTCCCTGTGTCCCATGTTTTTTGTGTTCTGTTCAGTGGGTTGTTTTCAGGTTTTGTTCTTTCTGTGTTTCTTTCTGGATATTTCCTGCTGACCTGTCTCATAGCTCTCAAATCCCCTTTTGTTACAGTATCCAATCTGCTATTTAGCCAACCTCCCAAATTCTTGATTATATTTTTTCTTTTCTATAATTTCCATTTGATTCTTCAATTATTCATGGTCTTTGATGAAAATTTCCTTCCACCTTATAACCTATTTCCATGACGATATCAGCTGTCAGTTCTAAGGCGCTCATTCTCTTCACATTAACATCTCTGGAATCAGGATGTGTGTTATAATCAGTACTGACATGGGGTATGACTGGACAGCGGTTAGTGTTTTGGAAAGTAACCAAAAGGCCCACTTGTGGAGAGAGTAGGAGTCCTAGATGAGGAGTGCTAAGGACAAAATCAGTGACCTGAAAGACCCCCAGAGACTACCATGTGTGTGAGTTCATGCTTAGTTGTGTCCGACTTTTTGCAACCCTATGGATTGTAGCCCGCCAGGCTCCTCTGTCTATGGGATTTTCCAGGCAAGAATTCTGGAGTGGATTATCCTTTCCTCCTTGAGGGAATCTCCCTGAGCCAGGGATCAAACCCACATCTTGTGTGGCTCCTGCATTGGCAGGCAGATTCTTTATTGCAGAGCCACCAGGAAAGCCCAGACACCATCATGGAGATGTCAAATCTCCCCCACTCCCAACCTTTGGTCACAGAGAGTGGGCCTCTGTGAAGGAAAGTGTGGGAATACCCGAGTCGGTGGCTATGGCTTATTTTTTCTTTTCAGGTACATACAAGGGTGATAAAGGATAAACCTGCCCAATTCAGTTTACAGTAGCTCTTTCACTAAATACTAGCTGTAAGTTCCAGTTGATAAGGAAACATCATGCCAAGTGTAGTTGGCAACATCTTCCCCTAGTGATGCATCAAGCAGTGGCGCGTCTTTCAGCCTGTGGCTTTTTATGTTCTGTAAAGTAGGAGCATCCCTTTGATATAAATTGCAGCCACACCCCTGGAGGAGTGGAACTCGAGACAGGCTCCATGAAGTTGAATGGTGTGGGAAGCCCCTTTCCACCATGGCTACTGGCTGGCTCTGCCTGTTGCCCTGGAATCCTGGACCTTCTCGCCCCACGCCTCCTTCCACTGCTACATCAGTCCCCCCTTCCCATCCTCTCCACCTGCCCCGCCCCCCGCAGGCTCTGCTTAAACTAACAAGTGAAAACAGGATCACATTCCACCGCCACCCCAGCCACCCTCTGGTCTGATGTTCCTTCCAGCCAGCCCACTGCCCACAGGAGGGTGCTTGTCCCTCTCACCCTCGTCAGCCTCCCCCTAGTTCATCTCTGCTCCCTGCTCATCTTTCACACAATCTAAGGGGGCAGCTTGCCCACCTGACTTCAGTCTCTTTCCTTCTGTGTCAGCCGTGAGCTCTGGGGCTCCAAAGTTAGATGGAGATGGTGATGCTCTGTCTTGAGCCCGTTAGGGATCCCATGTGGCTGGCTTGGAGATTTGGGGGGTGGATTGAAAGGGACTTGTGCTCAGGGTCAGGGTTGCTCCTGGAGTCTTCAGCGAAACAGATTGGAGGGCAGAGTGGTTCCGAGTCACAGTACGAGGGGGTCAGCAAGGACTCCGTGTGCATCTCAGGGAAGGTGGGGGCCCCAGAACTCTCCTTGTTTATGGCAACTCCACCAGGGCCTATTCTTCACACACTGTTGTGTTGAGATTTTGATCGGGATGGTACTGAACTGATAGACCAACTTAAGAACTGGCGATTTTATAACCATAAGTAGGGTATGCTTTTCCATTTGTTCTGTTCTTTTCTTGTTTTATGTCTTTCCATGAGGTCTGATGATTTGATTTCTCCACAAAGATTCTTCTAAGAGTTTCTGTTGCTGCTGTGAAAGGGAACTTTCCCCCCTTCTCTTTTCTAATGGATTTCTAGAATCCAGTTTGAGAATACTGTTTGTCATTCCATGTTGGTTCTTACATTGTTGCTGATTTTTTTGGGTCCTTCCAGTATAGGTATCTTGTATGGTTCTGAGGCACAGGCTGTGATAAAGAGATGTCCGGAGTCTGCTGACCTCAGAACGGTGCTCTGCACCATTAGGGACTCCCAGCCCTGAACACTGGGCTCAGTAATTCACAGTCAGAACAACAGATTTGGAGATGCACAGAAGTCTGTCTTGTTTTCAGTTTTATATATTTCATGTCTTTAAATCTCTAAAAAATTAGAATATCTCATTTTTATACGTCATGCTATAAAGTTTTTATACAAGCTATTTTTAGATGTCATTTATATACAGTAGGGCTTCCCGGGTGGTGCTAGTGGTAAAGAACCCGCCTGCCAATGCAAGAGATAAGAGTTTGATACCTGGGTCAGGAAGATCCCCGGGAGGAGGGCAGGGCAACCTACTCCAGTATTCTTGCCTGGAGAATCCCCATGGACAGAAGAGCCTGGCAGGCTACAGTCCATGGGGTCACACAGAGTCGGACATGACTGAAGCAACTTAGCACGCACGCAAATACATATAGTAACATGTACAGCTCTTAGTAGTTTGATGAGTTTTGACAATTGTACACTCCCCTTTAATCACCTCTCAAAACAAGATGTGGAACATTTGATCACCCAAAGAGTTCCCTCACTCCCCTTCCCAACCAGTTCCTCCTGGCTGGGGGAAACCGCTCTCCAGCAGCCGTTCATCACCATAGATTACTTTTGTTCCTCCTTGACCTCCATACAAATGTTCACACAGTGGGTATTCTTTGGTGTCTGCCTTCTTTTACTCAACATAATGATTCTGAGGTTTACCCACATTGTCGCACTTACCATAGTCCCTTCTCCTTTACTACCGAGCAGCGTCTCAGCTCACGAGTGGACTCAAACCTGTCTCCCCATCCCCTTCCTGAAGCACATGCAGGTTTTTTCCAGTTTTGGCTGCAATGAACAAAGCTGCTGGAGGGTTCATGTAATAGCCTTTGCGTGGGCATATATTTTCATTTCTCTTGAGTAAATACCTAGGAATGGATTTGCAGGTCATGAGGTACTTGTTATGTTTTCCGTTATATTTTGTAAGCAGTTCTAAATTGACAAAATGACAAAAATCATCTGTTTTTCTTTGCAGAGCCAGGCAATCTGCAGAGAAATCTTATTTACAGTTTTCTCCAAATACTCTGGAGACACGAAAATATGAACATAAATGAGCTCGGAGATGTTTGGTTGTCTTTGTATGAATTCTTAGTTTAGATATTGAGCATTATTTTCCTCTCAAATAATATACTTTCCTTTGTGGTGGGGAGTGAGTTAGGCCATTTGTGCTTATTATGGAATACATGCATGGTTTAGAAATTAATCAAATTAATTGTTTATCCTTTATTGGGCTTAAGAAAGAGAAAGTGACTTGTGGCTTTAAAACCCCTTCGAGTCCCTCCCTGATGACAACCCCCTCATCTTGCAGAGGCAGCCCTGTCCTGGCCAAGCTGTGTGCTTGTTTTCTGAAGAGTGATGTGCATGTCTCTGTGTGTGTGTGTATGTGTGTGTGGACAAGACCCTAATTGGCCTGAGGTCAGCTTGCCCTGTTTGTGGCGCTCGCGTCTCCTTTGCTCAGCACTGTTTTTCAGATTTATTTGGCTGGTTTGGGTTCTTCTGTTCTTCCTGCTCTGCGTGTCCCTGGGAGTGAGAGAATGGAAATTTGGCTGTTTACAGTTTTTTGTTGTCCACAGACAATCCGTTGAGAAGGACTATGCATCTTTTGGTGCGATCTGCAGAACTGCTTCTAGGATCGGCCTGGGAAGGGCCTTGCTGGTTGTGTCTGTGCATCTTCACCTTCTCAGGTGGGGCTCAGCTGCTGCCCTGGTCCTGATGGCTCTGCTGCTGGGCCAGGGCCCCTGTTGGAAGGCCGCCCTTCTCCTGTGCAGTCTCCTGCAGGACAGCTGCTGGCTCACTCAGTCTGAATGGTCTAGGCTTCCCGGCTCCCTGAAAGGGGCGTTGGAGGCAACTCATCCTACCTTCTCCATGATATATAGCAAGAAATACCAATCCATATTAATTCTGAGGACAAGTGCATTTAACTATGTTCATTTTTGTTTCCTCTTTAAGGGACAGAAGCAAAACCAGAGAAAATCATTTTTATGCCCAGTATTGGTTTTCTGCCTCAGGTGCTGCGGTAGGCCCTCCCCGACAAAGCTGCTGCTGCCCCTCCACTTCCTCCCCGCTCCTTTCTTTCCTCCTCCCTAGCTCCACCTCCCCATGTCCATCTTTCTATGCCCTCCTGCTCTCCCCCTCCTTCCCTTTCTCTTTTCCTCCTTCCCTCCCTGACCATCTCCCCTTTCTCCCTCCCAGCTGATCTCCTAAGAAGCACTTAGCAGTATTCAGAATCCTTGACCTTGGCAGTTTTTAGGAAGTGTCGGTTAATGAAGAGATGAGGAAGAGAAAAGAGCCCAGGTCTCTAAAGGAATCATGCTGTTCAAAGCTGGCTTGATTCAAGGATGGAGCATTTATAATAATGTGGGTTGTTAACCGTAAAGTGCCTGAGATAAATTTATAGTGTTCATTTCCTTCAGAAGGACCTGGAATTTTTCTCACAAGGAGAAATGCGCTTTTATAAATAAATGTTCAGAAATTGATACAGCTTTAATCAGCATTACCCCTCACAAGAAACAGAAAGTTTTGTTTTGCTTTGTTTTTTGCGTACATGGAGACCTCCTTCTATCCAGTATTTTTCCACATTTCTCCCTTTTTTCTTTCCTCTTTTTCTCTGTCAGTTAAGATATTTGAAAGCAAGTCTCTTAAATACTTCTGCCATTGTTGACCCTGGGCCTGGAATTCCAGCCTGTCATCCTAATTAGTGGTTTGCGGGCTGTTCCACATCAAAGACTTGCAGGTTTCCCAGGGAGAACCCAGCAAGGCAGGGAAGCTAATTGAAGACACTGTCTAATTATTAGGGTGCCTGCTAACTACTGTTCTTATTTCATCTTAAGAAAATTTTCCTTTAAAAGTGATATGAGTCATTAAAAACTCGAGGAAAATCTTCATAGGAAGCATGGAAGAAGTCTTGCTTGTCTGTTAAGCCTCAAAGCCATTCGCTATCTTTCTTTCCGATCTTTATTTCTTAAAGTTCTGCCTGTGCTGTAGTGTTGTCACCACGTGATTCACGGGACCTGGGGTGTGCGGAGCAAGGAGGGCTTGCTGGTTATTTGTAGTGATTCTCTCCAGAGAAAACTATGTTTTCTGTCTCCTTCAGCATGGAATACTAGGAACATTGCCTTTGTTATTATATAAAGAAGAAATACCTTTCTCCAAATTTGGCTCATTAAAATAGAGCATTTTTATTGTTCTTTCCTTCTCCCTGGTCTGAACTCAAGAAGACTCTTGTTCCCTTTCTGTCTAGCCCAGTGGAAGACATCAGAGATGACATGGAGATTGGAAGAGGCCCCAAGATAAAGTTCTGGGGTCTTCAGGAGAATTTAGAAGCATTAGGGTCATTGTTTTTTGAGTGAGGCCACCACAAATCCAGTCACTGTGCTGGTCAAAGAGTGGGGGAGGCAGAATCATGAAAACTGTTCCTACTTGGTTCAGCGCAACAAAATTCCACTTTGCTGGCTGCTGTGGGTGTGAAAATAAAATGCTTCCTACCAGTGTTGGACTCCAAGTCTTATAGGGAGAATAGGCATTGATTCATTGATTGGTTCATGCGTTCATCGACAATGTTTATCAGGATTATACTAAGCTCAGAGTCTGAGCAGAACCAAGTATGGTCCCTGCCATTGTGGAGCACAGAGTCTAGTGGGTGAGAAAGATGACATCACAGGATGTACTATGGATTCAGTTAAGTTCAGTCGCTCAGTCGTGTCCGACTCTTTACAACCCCATGAATCGCAGTACGCCAGGCCTCCCTGTCCATCACCAACTCCCGGAATTCACTCAGACTCATGTCCATCGAGTCAGTGATGCCATCCAGCCATCTCATCCTCTGTTGTCCCCTTCTCCTCCTGCCCCCAATCCCTCCCAGCATCAGTCTTTTCTAATGAGTCAACTCTTCGCATGAGGTGGCCAAAGTACTGGAGTTTCAGCTTCAGCATCATTCCTTCCAAAGAAATCCCAGGGCTGATCTCCTTCAAAATGGACTGGTTGGATCTCCTTGCAGTCCAAGGGACTTTCAAGAGTCTTCTCCAACACCACAGTTCAAAAGCATCAATTCTTCGGTGCTCAGCTTTCTTCACAGTCCAACTCTCACATCCATACATCACCACTGGAAAAACCATAGCCTTGACTAGACGGACCTTTTTTGGTAAAGTAATGTCTCTGCTTTTGAATATGCTATTTACGTTGGTCATAACTTTTCTTCCAAGGAGTAAGCGTCTTTTAATTTCATGGCTGCAGTCACCATCTGCAGTGATTTTGGAGCCCCAAAAAATAAAGTCTGACACGATTTCCACTGTTTCCCGTCTATTTCCCATGAAGTGATGGGACCAGATGCCATGGTCTTCATTTTCTGAATGTTGAACTTTAAGCCAACTTTTTCACTCTCCTCTTTCACTTTCATCAAGAGGTTTTTTAGTTCCTCTTCACTTTTTGCCATAAGGGTGGTGTCATCTGCATATCTGAGGTTATTGATATTTCTCCTGGCAATCTTGATTCCAGCTTGTGATTCTTCCAGCCCAGCGTTTCTCATGATGTACTCTGCATATAAGTTAAATAAGTAGGGTGACGATATACAGCCTTGATGTACTCCTTTTCCTATTTGGAACCAGTCTGTTGTTCCATGTCCAGTTCTAACTGTTGCTTCCTGACCTGTGGATCACAACAAACCAGGAGAAGTGACTGGGAGCAGGGAATACATCATGTGGGGTTCCTGTTGTGTTCCTGATCAAGTGCTTGACAGGCCAGAGCACTACCCCCGTACCCCAATGAAGGCTTTAGAGCCTGCCAGCGGCTCCCCTTCATTGTATGCTCAAGAGAATGGGAGGGATGGAAGATGTCCTTTGTGGTGCTTTCTGCATGGTTAGAGCATAATTCATAGGGCCTGGATTTTCATAGTAACCTGGGAAGGTAAGAAGCATCATCTCCATTTACTTTTCCCAGGATTCCAGCCCTGAGAGCAGATTCTGCTCAGCTCCCCGCCAGGCGCCTGTCATCTTTCCATTACATCTCTTTGACTCCCCTTTGTGTGCACGGGGTGGAGTCACGGTGAGTGGGAAGAGTTGTTAGTCTTTCAGAGGGAAGAAGAGAAGCTCAGGGAAACTCCACAGAATTGGCCATGTCCAAGCCAGGGGCAAAGGGGACCTGACCTGGACCAGTGGTTGAGGTGAGGACAGGGACACTCTCGGGAAGAGAGGCTCCAAGCTGTGGCTTGGTTGTGCACCTGTAGAAGCTCTGATGTTTCCAGAGGTGCCCAGTCATCTCCCCCACTGAAATCCCCTCTGCCGTGTCATTTTTTCTACTCATGCCATTTTCAAAGTTTATTTCTCTGAGGTATTTGACAGTGTGTACAGAGTTCATAGTTGAAATTGAATGGTAATTTGTTTTCCCATTTTAGAGATGTTCTGTAGAGTTCTGTGTGTGGCTCGTTCATCTTAATGGTGAACCTGTCTTCCTGGTAGTCATGTCCTTCACTCGCCCTCACCTTTGTTTAGCTGTGTGTCTGGGGGCCAGCATAGCAAGTGGATGACAAATTAGAGAAAAATATTAATATTCATTCAGGTTTCATGGGGCAAAGATGGGACTCCTTGACTAATTGGAGTTTAGACATAAGATCATAGAGGTGATTTGAAAGATTTTAGTGAAATAAGTAGTGTGGTTGTGATTGTGATAAGGCATGATAAACCAGTTTATTGTAGCATTTTATTCATTTGATTACCACCAGAGATGCAATATTGTGATACAAGTTAACTTTTTTGGTGAGATCACTTAATGGGAAAATCCTCAAGCATCTGTCATTTTGCTGAAAACCTTCAAATGGGAAGACTGGTCTTCAGTTGTTGGAACCTGAGAATCAAGGGAGATTCAATGCTGATGTGTAACTTGGGAAGAAGAAATATTGATTTTCAAGTGGGTCATTTAGCCTGGGGCCATTGGTTGTGTGTCAGACTGCAAATGCTGTGGTGGAAAGCAGTTTTTCTTGTCTCCTGAGGGGCAGAGTCAGTTCATCTTTCACCTTCCAGCAGGCTAAGGTTGCATTGATAATTTCCAAGGTTTTTTCCCAACTCCCTCTGTTTCTACCAATAAGTAAACTTTGTAAGGGCTTCCCTGATGGCTCAGATGGTAAAGAATCTGCCTGCCGTGCAGGAGACCTGGGTTCGATCCTTAGGTCAGGAAGATCTCCTGGAGAACAGAATGGCTACTCACTCTAATATTCTTGCCTGGAGAATTCCATGGACAGTGGAGCCTGGCAGGCTATAGAATTGGACGTGACTGAGTCACTGACTCGCAACCTTTGTAAAGTACAGAGTTATGCTTTCATCTTTCTTAGGAGCTGTGAGGACCAGTCTTTAAGTCTTGAACTCTGGGAGGGGGGCTCTCTGAGAAGAGTTGACTGTGCTCAGTGGGTCAGTGCCTGGCCACTGATCAGGGGTCCTGTGCCTATCTCCTCACCTCAGGAGTGCTCCCTCAGGACCAGAGCCTGCAGGGGGCGCCCTTCCATGCTGCCACAGGGAGGGCTGGCTCATAGAGCGCCAGGGACTTGGTGGCAGAAGGGTGACCTTTCCGAGTTCGCCTGCCTGAGCAGGCCTCTGCCACGAGCCCCACGCTCTTACAAATGAACAGCGCTGTGCCTGCTGTTTGCATGGTAATGGTGCCTTGTTTGTATTTTAAAGGTTTGTGATAAATTTCATAGTCCTGCTCCTCATTCATTTTGAAAGAGAGAAAATGAAAAATTTGATGCTCCCTCTCACGTTTTGTGTTTCTTTTCTGTCTGGCTTCCTGGCAACCTTTACTCCTCCCTGTTTATTTCCCAGAACCTTCTGTTGCAGTGTT
This sequence comes from Cephalophus harveyi, assembly GCA_006410635.1. NCBI lineage: Eukaryota > Metazoa > Chordata > Mammalia > Artiodactyla > Bovidae > Cephalophus > Cephalophus harveyi. The sequence continues at coordinate 930,491 of SJYT01066766.1, read as the reverse complement.
CTGTGCGGCAGAGCAGCCGCCTGGGGCTCGTGGGCAGAGGAGGTCCTGTTGTAGAGCCATGTGAGGACAGCCGCTCCACTTCCTGCTGGCCGGAGTGTTGAACATGTTGAATTTGTTCAAAACAACCATTTTAAATGTCAGATTTCGTTCCCGGCCAGTGTTTTGTAAGGACAAGTTGAACATCACGAAGGGAAGCGGCTTAGTAGTCCCGGGGGTGCCAAGGGCAGCTCACTCCGCCCCGGGCCCTCCAGGCCAGAGCCACCACACATTTCCCTGCCGGCTGGGCCTGCGTGTCAGCCTCACTCACACGAGTGGGATCTGTACCCAGCTCCAGGTCCCTGGGAGCTCAGTGTGACCTTCTGCCCTCTGTCCCTCCAAGGGTTCTGCAGGCCACGGGACCCCTAGTCATGCAGCCCTCCTGCACGGACGCTGGTTTCAGCACCCACCGTTCGCCCTGGCCAGTTCCCCAGCGCCATCCCTGGTCAATAGTCTTTTATTCTTACAATGCCCCTGTGATATTTCCTCCCTAAACCTAGGTTGGCCCAAACCACTCAATGGCAGGTAACTCAGCGCTCTGTCTTCACACTAGCGCTTTCCTCCTCTGGGGCCCATCACTCCTTTTCCTTTCTTTTCCCTCCCCTCTCCTTGAACTGACACTAATTCGGAGAATCGATCCATTTTTCTCCCGTCGTCACAGCTGTGGTTTCTGGGCGCCTCTTCAGGCCTGACCTGTTGTCTCTCCTGGGTTGTCTGTGACAGTCCACAGCATCACTTCACTTTACTGTCTCCAGATTTATTGTGTCTGAATAGATTTGTGCCACCTGGGAAGTCTTCATCTTGACCTTTAACCTGGATTATCTGGCCATCTCCCACCCCCAACGCCGTTTCCTTCTCGTTTCCGGTCATTCTTAAACATAACGCTTCTGTGTAGCCAGGAGGGTCTCTTCCCTCAGGGGTGCAGATCCTCCTCAGCCTGGAGCTCCCGCCACGCCAGCAGGCTCTGTGCTCCCACCGCCTGGCTCTGGTGCAGGGCACGGGGTTTCACTCTGCCGGGCCATCTCCTGCGTTTCCCTCTCCTGTCCTTTCTTCATTTTTCAGAGTCCACAGCATGAGGTGCTTTCTCTAGTGTCACCCTGTGTGAGCTTGATTCCTTCCCTTTAGCGCTCCTGTGTCACCCGCATCTTCCCTTGACTGCCCAGCCTTGCTCCCCTCTCCACAGGAGCCCCAGGCCATGGCAAGGGCCTTCATCCCTCCTCCGGGTTCCTGGTAATCACACTTATGGTGAGTGTGTATGTTCCTGCTGAGGCTTTGTGGGTAAATCAGAGCCCTCATTTGCTATAATTGTTGGTTTCTTTTCTCTTTTCCTGAGATGATGTATCTACTTGGCCTGTATGTCAGGTGCTGAGTGAAATACTACAATGACCAGTTGATGTTTATAGTGATTTCCAATAGATTAGGATTCCTTTAGAAAGGACACTTAAAAATGGGGTGGAGAAGGGGGCTTGCTAAAGTTACAAAGGGATATTTTCAAAGGTTCTTGAATGGGAAGAGAAACAGCTTTGCATGAGGTCGCAGGTGATACCCTCTAAACAGTACAGGGAAGGTTGTAATGTACGCACTGTACTTTGTGCACGTGGTGAGCATGGAGCTTGTGAAGGACGCAGTTGTCATCACTAACACTTAACTGTAGGCTCAATTTCACAGTAACTGTTGTAGCCTTACATTCCGCTGGCTACGTTCCAACAAATACTTCCATTGTACATTGAGTCCGTTGCTCCTTTTTAAAATCTAATGGGTAATAGATGGACTTTGGGGAAAAAAAGGACTGACATCACAAAATAGATTTTTGAGCAGGTACTTACTTGACTAATAAATCTTCTTAGACTCAGAGACAAAAGCAGAGGAGCAGTGGCCAGCATACTCCCTTCATGATTGTCACCTTAACATCTCTCTGCATTAGGATTTAGTTTGGTTAAGAATTACAGGGGAAAAAAATAATAGGAATGTAAATAAAATTAAAACTCCCTCACATGAAGATTATCCAGAAGTAGCCATTCAGGGCTCTTAGGGGCTGTATAATATCAGGGCCCTTGGCACCTAGCAAGGATTTTTACCCTTTCAGTCACCTCATTGTCCAATATGACTGCTGGAGCACCAGCCATTACATACACATTTCACCTTACAGGAAGGAATAAGTAGGAGGGAAGGCCTCTCTCTCTTTACCTTTCTGGATGTTTCTTAAAATTTATACTTAGCACTCTCACTGGGAGACTGAAAAAATTGTCTGTGCCCACATAAAAATTGGGGGTTCTGTTATTCAGGGAAAGTGTGGAACAGATACTGGAGAAAATCTGCCCTTTCCGGCTTAAGCACCGTCCTGGCTGATGTGTATTAGTTAAAGTCTTGCCCTCGTGCCAAGAAGAGAATGGTTTTGCATTGGAGTATTTGTTAATCCTTCTAAATTGGTTCTTAGCTTGAAGTATCTTAGGTTGTGATCAAAGATGCATTGAGAATCTGGGATGATTTGTCCCGATGATGATGGTGCCTGGAGGGCCTGGAGGAAGGATACCTAGGTGATCAGTTGTTCCTTAAAATAGGAGCCTAGCCTCAAGACTGTAAAAGGAGAGGAGCCAAGCTGTGAGAAATTGGGGAGATTTGGGATGATTCACAGAAGTTTCTGGTACAGCATGGAAACTGGTGCCATTTGAGAAAACTAACCTTCCTGCTGCTAAGGGAACCTTTTCTTTTTACATGTCTCTACTTTAGATTGATCAAGATTATTTATCACCTGTAGACATTTTCTATTGCAAATCTGGAGAAATTACATTCAGTCTTGGCTTCATCTATTTATTAGCATTTCTGAGAAGAATTCTTACAAAAGAGATTCAGTTCAGTTCAGTCACTCAGTCATGTCCAACTCTTTGCTAAGAGGCTAATATTCCTAGATGAGATGCATAAATACTAGGCTTTCTTAGATAAATGGTCAGGAGCGGTACTTGAAATGGTCCCCTGGAATAATAGGCTTTTCTGCTTCCCCTAGGGAATCAGGAACTTTTTTTTTTTTTCTTGCGAGGAGTAATGCCTTTGTCTGTCATTCTCCTGGAGAGCTTCCCTGCTCTTGGTTGTGACAAGATGGTACAGGTTCATATTGTACATTTCTTGTCCCATTTTTCCAATACATTTTGGTTTCCTTAGGTTAGAAATTTGTATTTCAATGCTAGAGTCTCAGAGCTGGGGATATTCACTGATACTGCATTGGCCATTTTTTCTAGGCCCTTTCAGAGAGGATACGGCCAAGATTGTATTACTATTTTTATATACAATTAGTGTTTGCTTTTATTTATTCCAGAAATTTGCCAATTCCTTTGCATCTCAAACTTCCCACCATAATCATTTTCCTCCTGTCTGAAGCTCATCCTTTAGAATTTCTTTGTCTGTATTTTCTCTTTCGGGATGAACTTTCTTAGTTTCCACCACCATGATGTATTTTTATGTACTCTTGTTTAGAAAGTACTGGGTATACAGTTGTCTGACACTTCATTTTCTTGCAGTACATTGAAGTTGTGAGTCCACATTTTGGCTTTCTAGTTTTGTTCTCTGGGAGTCAGCTGTCAATCTAACCACTTCTCCTGTGGAGTGGTCTGTATCTTTTCACTGTCTACTTTGAGAGCTTCTCTTTGTCTAGAGCTCTGGAGATCCTTTATTATGTGTTTAGTGTAAATTTCTTTCTGATCATGCTGCTTATGATTTATTGGGTTTCTACATTTTAGGTACTGGCATCTTTCATAATATCTGATAATTTCACAGCCATTACCTATTCAAATATTGCTTTTGCCCCATTTCCTCTTCCATATGAATCTTATTAAAACTATGTTGGACCTTCTCACTCTTATAAAACTTTTCCTATTTTATGTGTGTGTTTTCCTTTTTTTAAAAAAACTTTCATTGACATATAGTTGATTCACCTTGTTGTGTTAGTTTCAGATATATAGCAGAGTGATTCAGTTGTACATATACATGCATGTTCTTTTTCACATTCTTTTCCATTATGGTTTATTGCAGGATAGTGAATTTAGGTCCTATTCAGTAGGACCTTGTTATTTATCTTTTTTTTTTTCTTGTTGTTAAAAATGTTGAATTTTTTTTTACAAAAACTTTTATTGAGGAATAGTAGTGTTATTGAGGAAATGTAGTGTTAGTTCAGGTGTACAGCAAAGTGAATCTGTTATGCATATACATATATCCATTCTTTTTTAGATTCTTTTTATTTTATATATAGTGATTTGTATATGCTAATCCCAAACTCCTAATTTGTCCCTCCCTCCCTCACTCCCTTTCCCCTTTGGTAACCATAAGTTTATTTTCTATATCTGTGAGTCTGTTTCTATAAATAAGTTTCTTTTGTGTTGTATTTTAGATTCCACATGTAAGTGGTATCATATAATAGTTGTGTTTAGCTGATTTAGTTCACTTAGTATGACTATCTCTAGTTGCATCCATGTTGCCACAAATGGCATTTCGTTCTTACTTATGTCTGAGTAATGTTCCATTGTGTATAGATACCACATCTTCTTTATCTATTCATCTGTTCTTGGACATTTAGGTTGCTTCCATCTCTTGGCTATTGTAAATAGTGCTGCTCTGAACATAGGGGTGCATGTAATTTTTTGAATTTTGACTTTTCTCAAGATATATGCCCAAGAATGAGACTGCTGAATCATATGGCGAATATTGACAACTTTGAAAAGTTCAGGCTGGCTGTTCTTTGGACTGCCTCTCAATCTGATCTGTCTCAGAACTCTCTCAGGATTAGATTCAGGTTACATTTGGGGAACAAAGACATTATGAAGTTGAGCTGCATTGAAAATGTGCTTTTCCTCCCTCTCCACTTACTCACAAGGTTAGAGACAGATCATTTTCTGTGCTGCTGCTTGATTGGGTGGTTTTACTGTGGGTAAACTTTACTCTGAATCTGTAGACCTCTACAGGCACACCACCTTTCTGGAGGGCCATCTGTTAGGCTCCCCAGCCAGCCTGGGCCTTGACTGTCTCCTGTCCTCAGGCCACTTGTGACTGTAAATGCCCATGCTCTAGCACTGGGCTTGGCACTTGCCATTCAGGTGAGATCTGGCTTCTTCCTCTGTTTGCCTGGCTGGATTCCCCACTTCAGTGTATGGTTAGAGTATATTTCAATTTCACACCAGCTCACCTGTTTTTTTAGAAGGTGTCTGAGAAGGTGTCCCCTTGCCCGTCCATCTGCTTCACCACTCCAAGCCTTTCCCATCGTTATTTGATGGGAGGGTAGCTTAGGAACCCAGGTTCACCCACCATGTTGCTGGACATTTTCTCGTCTGGGGTCTTTGTGTTGCTGCAAATGTGACTCCTTGCGTGTTCCTTCCAGGGATGTAATAGTTCCAGGTCCTAATCTTAAAGTTGTGCTGTATGATGCAGTGTTTTCGAGAATGTGAGTTGCACTAAATCACGAGTCTGAATGGCATTACCTGACAGTTCCTGAAAAAATAGAAAAGGTAACTGAGTGCCTAATATCAAAGATAGCCATTTTCAGTGATAAAGCACTGTATGCAGCAGGTGGATAGGATTCAGTTCACCTAAAAATTGAAGGTGGTTCTGGAAATGTATAAGTTAGCAAGCTTTGTGTTAAGAGAGGAAAAGAAGTGCATAGGGTCTATGCAGACGCATAATTGTCAAAGAAAGTTCTAGTAGATAAGTGGTTAAGCACTGATGAGTAGTGAATGCAGTTTGATTAAACACAAACATTTCTGAGGGAAGCGAGTGACTGTGGAGATGGCATCATCTCCAGCTTTGATTTAAACCATGGGAAACAGTATCAAGAGAAAGAACAAATGGCCAACATGTCAAAAAACCCTCAGCTCTTCTTGTTCCATGAGGACAAGCACCAGGCATCTGGATGCCCAGAGAGCAACACCCCTAGTCATCTTTAAGTTGAAGTCTGAAGAGGGCAGGTTGAGTAGCCAAGGCTGTCCCCATGCCTTGACCACGTTAGGTGCTGCCTGCTGGGATGTCCATTCACCGACCCTGAACCAGTGAGTGTGTGGGGGCTTGGCAGGTAGCAGTGGGCAGGTTGAGTAGAGTAGAGTTGGGGGCCAGAGAGTAGCTAGGTAAGTGCAGCTGAATGCAGGGTAGCATGTGCAAAACGCTGGTGTCAGTAATCCTTGGGTGCCTGCGTGACTGCTGGAACCAGGGCCTTGCAAGGCCTCTACCTTGGTCTTCTCATGTGTTCTGTGAAGATTGGAAGCCCAGGAAGGCAGGAGGCTTACCACTAGGAGGTGCAGAACCAGGACCAGATAACCAGGTTTATAGGCTGGTGATCTCTAAATAACAACACTTCATGTTACTTAATTACAGCCAACACTGTAGGAAGACTTTTGTTTTAATAATCAGCTAAAGGCAGGCCTTGAAAACCAAGAGCAGTAAAAAGACAGTAGGCTTAGGTTCCAGTGACCAGAGACGGGGTCTGATGTCCATGGGCCTGGTGTGGTCAGAGGCTGCCCCTGGGTGACAGGGAAGATGATGTTTCATAGTCATTATTCTTTTGCTTGTTTATTGTGACAGGAGCTCATTGTGAGAAGCTCTTATTGTGATAAGAAAATAGGCATTTTCTTACTGTTGGCAGTAAATATACCTCTTTCTGTCTTAGCTGTCACCTTAATGTCTGCCTTTTACATTGTGCTCTTAGAGATACTTAGAAATTCTATGCTTTTCAAACTATCATAACTTTTCTCTATGTTTTTGAAGTACAATAAAGAAAGTGTAACCCTAAAACTGTACAGTAATTCCTGAACTTGGCACTTATTCTCCACTCTGGGGACATTATGGGTTTCATTTCAGAGGGATTTTGGCCTACTTGAAGCATTTTAATAGCTATTCATTGGCCCCAGTACAAAGTCTCAAACTCTTTAACTGGCCTGAAAAGTCGCTTTGATCTGGTCTCTGCTCTCACTGCAGCCCTGGCCCTCGCGCCACACTAACTCCAGCTGACTCTCAGCGTCTAGAGCGCTTGACCTTCCCCCTGCCCTGTGCCTCCAAGTTTTCTCTTCCTCTGCCCACTGGACTGTATTCATGCTTCAAGTTTCATCTTTGATGTCATTTTGTTCAGGAGCCTTCCCTGAATCCTTAACCCTTAGCATCTTAAAAAATAATGACAAAACAAACCCTCAGAAAGATGCCCACTCCTTTGTTCTCCCAAAGGATGCTATTTTCACTCTGTAAGATATCTGTACTGTAAGATATACATTATTATTACTGTTGTTGTTACCATCATCATCTTGATTTTGATATTGGTATCAGTATTGCTCATTAGCTGATGATAGTGGTTGTGTCTTACATTCCCGTCTCCAAATATTTCCTCCAAAACAACGTAGAAAAACAAGAAGAGGGAGACTGAGCACAGTATAAAAACTGTTCCCTCAGCATAAAGACATGATAGGCCAAAGCTTGAAAATAATGAGAAACTCAGATCTCAACATATAAGCTCAATTATCCACCCCACCTTCCTGGCCCCCAGCAGGCTCTGCAAAAGGAGGCCAGGAACACCTGCTGGAAAATGAGAAGAAGGGGGCTTGGAGCAGGGACTGAGGGTGACTGGACACCACTGCCCAGAAGTCTGAGTCCTGTCTGAGTAGTCCAAGAGTACTGAACAAACTGGCTGGTAAAGCAGACCATGGATTATAGCTTGTGGGCTTAAAGAGTCTGCAGGAGAAGAAGGCAGAAAGGGAGAGAGAAGCATCCTTTGGCATTTGGGTGTTGAGGGGAAAAGAAGCAGAAGAGGGAAAGTTGGGATCCTGTTTGTAAAAGAACCGAAAAACTGGGGCTCACATAACTTTTTCTCTCACCAGCAGAACATTCACAAAAGCAAGGGTCACTAAACTAAGGCCCCTGGGCTTGTTGCCTTTCTTGCTAATAAAGTTTTATTGGAACTTAACCACACCCACTTCTTTGTATATTGTCTGAGACTGCTTTGGGGCCACAGCAGAGTTGTAGAAATAAAGAAGAAATGTGTGGAACTCTGAGGTCAACTTAACACACCCTTAAAAGCCATAGAAGATAACTTGAGCACCTTGGGAAGCCTCCCCTTCTAGGTGGGCATGAGTTGGATTTATAAAAGTTTCCGTTCTCCCCAGTTCATTCATGAACTTCATACAGTCCCAGTAAAAATACTGACACTTAAAAAAAAATGGAGTTACACAAGTTGATATTAAAGTATATATGGGAAAACAAACATGAAGTAGCCGGGAAAAAGACCAAAAAGTAAAACCCACCTGGGATGACTGGCCCTGCCAGGTGTGAGAACATCTTAAAAAGCTCCCGTAATTAAAACAGCCTGCTGCTGGCTCACCCAGAGACAAATAGACCAGGGGTATAGAACTAAAATCATCGAAAGTGGACCCAAGTACAAATGGAAATATATCATAAATATGACATCTTATCTGAGGCAACCATTTAAATAAATGGTGCTGGGGCAACTAGGTACCTATTTGAAAAAAATAAAAGTAAATCCGTTCCTCACACCATATACAAGAATAAGGTACAAATAGACCAGGGACATAAATGTAAAATGTGAAACTCTGCAAACCCTGGAATGAAGCATGGGTGAAAGTTCCTGTTATCTCAGTGTAGGGCAAGGCTTTCTAATTACAGACTGGGGGTGAGGGGATGGGGTAGGGGGAGGGGAAAAGCCCACAAACCACACACAAATGGCTTAGTGTCCATAATGTACAAACAATTGCTGATTATTCAGGAATAACAAATGTGATAGCAGGAAGAAGAGATGACCATGTAATCCGCCCACATAAGAGATATGAAGATTGGCCTTAAAAATATGAAAAAGCACTGAAGCGCATACTCAGAGAAATGCAAAATGAAATTTCACTGAGATGTCCCCATTCTTTACTTATCAGACTGGTGAAAATTAAAAAGGATGACAACACCTTCTATTGGCAAGACAGTGGGGAGACAGGCCCCCTCCTCATTGCTGGTGGGAGTGCAAACGGGTACCTCACTCTGGAGGGGAGTTCACGACTGAAAACAGTTCCACATGTACTCACCTTGTGACCTAGCAATTCCACTTCTAGGGACTGGCACTGAAGATACCCTGCCAAAATTCAGAAACCCATGCACAGTGCCATTCAGGGTAGCCATGTTCATTATAGGCAGGTGTCACTGACAGATACCAAAATTAGTCTTGGAAAGAATGTTGAGATATAGTTCAAAGATCATGAAGTCTTTCCCCAGAGGAAACTTATTAATTACAAAGGGAGAAATAGCAACTTTTCAGTATGTAAATTTGGCAGACTTGATTTAATCAAGTGTTCAGAGCTCTCATCACTGATAACCAAACATTTTGGTCCACTTGATTGTGCTCCAAGAGGCCACACATCTGAGAACCGAAAGCTAGGAAGAGGCTACTAAAGAACTGCCTGGTATTTTTAAAGACTATGAAATTCATGGATGGCCAGAGACTGGGGATTTGTCACAGATTAAATGAGACAGGGGACATTTGAGGACCACATGTTATGTGGGTCCTTCATTGACTCTCAGACAGGAAGGGACCACGGTGACTTCACTGGCTGATAAAGTTCAAGTAAGGTCTGTAGATGTGCTAATAGTATTGTACCAGTGTAAATTTTCCACTTTTATTAATTGCACTGTTATATAAGGTGCTTACCTTAGGGGACGCTGGGTGAAGGCTGAGTGGGAATTCTGTGCTAGTTTTTCAGTGTTTCTGAGCATCTAAAATTATTTCAAAAGAAAAAAAACTAGAGAGCAGGAATAATATGTCTTTTTATAATTGCGCTGTGTACGACACCTGACATCTAGTAGACAGTCACTCATTCATGTTTTCTAACTCAAGATACGTACATGTTTTTTTTTAAAAAAAAGCACAAACAGGGTGGAGCAAACTACGGGCTAGAACTGTGGATTGAGTCCTCATGGACTGAGCGTGTCATCTGTTCAGTGACTCCTCACCTGTATAGACTAGAGCCTTCCACAGAGATTCTCTGCTCGCCTGTGGCACTGCAGCCCTCTGCTTACTCACCTCCCAGGCGGTGGTTTTTACTGCTCCATCTGGTGGGGCAATTTCTTTTTATTGCTTTTCCAGCAGTGACTGTCATCTCCCAGGCATTTCTCTCTCTCACTTCACAAGAAATGGCCTGCGCTTTTCCTGATTATTCATAGCGTCCCCTAGTGATTATCCCTCTGTTCTTTTCTTTTCTCTGTATGCAAGTTTCATGTCTTGAGAACAATACGAAAGAAACTGTAGGGGCACATTTCCTGGGTGAAGAATCACAGCTGACCTTGAGGTCTACCACCACGAGCTCCATGTCAGTAAGGAGAGGCAACGTAGTGGCTTTCTTTTCTTTTACCTGAGTTAAGTTTTGGGGGGATGGTAATTAATGATGCTACTGTAAGTTTTTGTTTACTTTTTCATCAGATTAGGGCTCAGGAATAGTAGGATACCTCTATAGACCTACTTGAATGAATGTAAACTTAAGGATTTCTTGTATTTCTGTCTCTTTTGTGTCTCTCAGCCTAAATTTTGAGTGTGCAAATGATTGATTTTGTTTTGGAGAAAATACGTCATTTAGTAACTTAAATCCCGATGGCTTATATGGAGTTGATGTACTTGTGCTCGCACTTAGTCTCTCTGTTGTGTCTGACTCTTTGTGACCCCATGGACTGTAGCCCACCAAGCTCCACCATCCGTGGGATTCTCCAGGCAAGAACACTGGCATGGGTTGCCATGCCCTCCTCCAGGGGATCTTCCCAACCCAGAAATCAAACCCAGGTCTCCTGCATTGCAGGTAGATTCTATACCCTCTGAGCCACCAGGGAAGCCCAGGAATACTATAGTGGGTAGCCTGTCTCTTCTCCAGGGGATCTTTTCAAGCCAGGAATCAACCGGGGTCTCCTTCATTGCAAGCAGATTCTTTACCAGCTGAGCTACCTGGGAAACCCAAGGAGTTGATGTGCCTTCAGAATTAATATTTCTGCTTTGAAGCTCATTGCGATTGGAATCACTCAGTTTTGCATCGAGTGTACCCAGATCTCATCAGTTACCAACCTTACTTTTCTCCTATTTTGACTAACTAACCCCCACTTCCAGCATATTGGGTTAACAGTTGATGAGGAAGAACGCTGGTGCCAGTCTGTCTCCATTGTTTCCCAGAGCTCTGGCTACAGGGAAGGAGGTAAGATGGTCCCTGTTCCAGAGTTAAACATCTCCAGATGTTCTCAGTTAGAACCCTGGGAGCCTCGTGGTCGTTTTGTGTCTCCTGTTTATCTCATTGGAGCGTGGCTTTGTCTGCTGCAGGACTTCAGAGGCGCATGCCCAACCCTTCACTTCCAGGTGTGTCTTTGCCTAAAACACCAGCTCCGTGTTTCAGACTTTGCATGAAATGTTTCTACTTCGGTGCTTGTCTCAAAACTAATCCTTCTTTCTTCCCTGGGGCTCTCGTACTGGAGAAATGGAAATGTTCTTTGGGGTAGGAACTTCTGTCTTGAGTTCTTGGCTTTGTCTTTCAGCCTGTATTTCTCAGTCTTCTTCCTTCCTTTCCTCTAAATGCTCATTCTTTCCCAAGGCTCAGTTGCAATTTCCTGCTCCCGAGGGCACACGGGATCCCTAACCTTTTCCCGGTGAGAAACAGTTTTGGTTCCTGTGAAATCCCATGGTCATTCCAGATGGAGCTCTCTTGGTGAATGATGGGGAAGACCAAACATGGTAGCACTGTGACCCCGTGGGGTTCACGTGACATCCCCGCTCCTGTGGGTCTGTATCCATCTTCCCAAGTTGGCTTTTGTGCAGATCCTAAGGTTGTGGCCCCCTGAGGAATCGATGGGTGAATCTTCTGCCTTGCCCGGCACAGTTGTTACTGTGTATAGGAAGGTAGAACCTCTCTAAACTCAACGAATGGGGTTAGAAGTGTGGTTTTCTCATGTCTAGCTGGCATTTGTTTTTTGCCATAAATTCTTGTTCAGATAGTGCAAAACAGGAAGAGGTGACAGAGGGAAGAGCCCGTTTCCAGTGCCAATAGCCCTGCATTTGATGCGTATGTGGGTGTGTCGGGACAGGCGGCTTGGCCCATGGATTGTAGATCTCGGAGGGTGGGTCTTTATAGCAGCATCACGAGCTCTGTGGAAGGTTGGTTAATGCATCAGTAAACCGTGGTCTCTAAACACTAGCAGTGGAGTGTGTGTGAGCTCAGTCATGTCCAACTCTTTGTAGCCCCATGGACTGTAGCCTATCAGACTCCTCTGTCCATGGAATTTTCCAGGCAAGTATACCGGAGTGGGTCCTCCTCCAGGGGATCTTCCCAATCCAGGGATTGAATCTGCATCTCTTGTGTCTCTGGCATTGGCAGGCAGATTCTTTACCAGCAACGCTACCTGGGAAGTAGGATCTTTGTAGCAGCATCATGAGCTCTGTGGAAGGTCAGTTAATGTGTCAGTAAAACATGGTCTCTAAATACTAGCAGTGGAGTAACTCCTTTTATTTTTTGATTCAGATCAATATCTTAGGGAAAAAAACACCTTTAAGTGTTGTCTCAAACTAAATTAAAAAGCAGAATAACTGCTTGTGGAAATGCCAGTGTTTTTACCTAGGTCTGAAGGTTTCAAGTTGCTCAGTGCAGATTGTGTTCAGTGTTTCACACTGCTGTCTGGAGTATATGTGTTTTGTGTGGTTGTCTTGCACTGCAGTGTGATCCCCAGACAGGTGACAGTTAGTCCAACACCGTGGTTAAGTCTGTTTCAACAACATCTAATTAAAAACAGGCTGTCAGAGTGCAGCTGGCACAAATAAAAGGAAAGGCTGATATTATCCAGTGTTGAAAACCAATTTTATATGTATGAACGTTTTTTGTTGTAAATACCAATACCATGGAAGTTTGCTATACCTTTATTAAGTTAAAATTTTATTTTACTCATTTTCATGAAATATTTTGTTGACTAGTCAGGTAATAAAGAAAATTTTTATTGTAGTTATGATCTTCTTTCCTGTTATATAAACGGTGAGGAAGAATGAATTTGTCTGTTACCATGTCAGTTTATTAAAATATTGGTCAGTAATATGGGATCTTCCTTTAGCTAGGATTGGCATTACTCATTTAAAATGTGTGGTAGGCTGAATTGTGATCCCCAAAAGACTTACCCACATCCTGATCCTCAGAACCTGTGAACGTTACCTTAGATGGCAAAATGTCAGTTACTTAGGTGGCTAAAGACGTGATAAAGTCAAGGATCTTGAGAGGAAGAGCTTATCCTGGAGTGACAGGTGACCCTAAATGCAGTCACGTGTGTCCTGATAAGAGATGGGCTGGGGAACTTTGAGGCAGACACAGAGGAGATCTTGTGAAGACGGAGGCAGAGATGGGCGCAGTGTGGCCACCAGCCCTGGAATGCCCGGGCACATCAGCCACCGTGGGGAGCTGGGAGAGGCAAAGGGCCGACTCATCCCCAGAGCTCTGAGGAAGCGTGATTCTGCTGGCATGATGATTTCGGGTTTCTGGCCTCTACAGCTGTGAGAGAATGAATTTCTGTTGTTTTCAGCCACAACTCGTGGTGATTTGTTACAGCAGCCACAGGAAACTAATACATGTGCAGTATGAAGAAATCTTGTTTTTCACGTGTAGACACAGTTAATTAATATGAAAGCTGGTGAAAGCTCGGTTTTATCACCGCTCTTCACCACCATATTAATAAAATATGGTTCCTCTGAGACCTGTGGAAGAAAACCAAATTGGATACCTCTGTGTTCTTAGCATGGACTAGAGTGCCTCTCAGCCTTGTCAGCCGGTCCCCTGGGTGTGTTGCCTGCCTGTAATCATGGAGGACAGTAAGACCACCGAAGGTCCTTCTGGACAAGTATACCTCTGGCAGCCCAGCGACCTTTGCCACAGGTGTCAGCACAGACGTGGAGCAGTGACCTAGAGGGATGTGACTTTACCATGTGCTTCTGGATTAGGCCTCATGTGGGAAGTCGGTAAACGTCCAGAATAAACGCACCTTGTTTAATCTTCCTCTCGTGTTTCCTCTCTGCACTGTGACTATCCTCCGAGCTGCCCAGGCCTGGAAACCTGGGGTCATGCCAGGCTTCAGTCGTTGAGTCCATCATCAAGCCCTGGATTCTGCCTCCTCGGTCTCTCTCCTCTCCGTTGAGTCCCCACAGCCCCTCACTGCCTTTTGGCCGTCATCACTGTCTGTCCAGGGCGCTGATGGAGCGCTCTCCTCCCCTCAGTCAGTCTGTCCCAGTGCACACGTGGCTCCCACCGTACCTGCCACGGCTGGGGACTGGACGCCCTGCTAGGAAATGTATGTTTTCTGTGGAAAGGAAATGGATATTGTTTGTTCACTTATTTTTCATATCATTATCCATGTATAAAACAAAAATTTATTGCATACCTGCTGTGTTCCAGGCACTTTCAGGGGCAGGGATATGGCACTGACAAACCTGTCGTGTCCCCATAGAGCGTCCGTCTGTTGGAGCTCTGTTACGAAATGAAGAGCACTTTGAATTATCATGTGACTTGACTTCTTTATCATTCATGCCCCAAATCTATTAGTATGTGTTTATACACACACACACACACACACATTTCTTGGACCATTTGAAAGTCGTTTGTAAACATCATATCCCTTTACCCATTAATACTTTAGTGTGCGGTTGTTAAGAACAAGGACATCCCCCTTTGTAACCACAGTACATTTATCAAAATTAGGAAATGCAGCATTGATTCAATTCTATGGTCTAATTTGTTTCATAATCAAATTTTGCCACTTGTTCCAGGAACATCCTGAATCCCCGGCCCCATGTGGGCTCCACCCCTGGTTCACACTTACCCTTCCTCCATCCAGCACTCCCGCCTGCCCACCCACTGCACCCCCCACACCCCAGCCCAGTCCATGTTCTTGACATTGTTGACCAGTGTGCCTCTAATTCTCAGTTTACATCTTCCTCTCTTTTTCTTTTGATTTTGGCAGGAGTACAACAGACGTGATGCTGTCACTGTCTCTGGCTCAACAGGGGTACTTGCAGTCCCTTTGTTCCTTTATTGGTG
Organism: Cephalophus harveyi; assembly: GCA_006410635.1. Classification (NCBI taxonomy): domain Eukaryota; kingdom Metazoa; phylum Chordata; class Mammalia; order Artiodactyla; family Bovidae; genus Cephalophus; species Cephalophus harveyi. Next base: position 915,396 of record SJYT01066766.1, on the reverse strand, counting down.
ATGCTGAGTTTAATCATTGATTGAGATGGTTTTGGCCAGGTTTCTTGACTGTCTGTTATTTTCCCCTTTATTATAAGTAATAAGTAATTTGTGGGGTACTTTGAGACGATGTAAATAGCCCATTCCTTGTAGCTTTACATCCATTGATGATTCTTGTCTGTTATTACTGTGACGACTGCCAAGTACTGGTTTTCTTTTCTTTTCCTTTTAAAAAAAAATTCTCATGGCTTATTTATTTTTATAACTGGAGTCTTGTACCCTTTGACCCACTTTACCCATTTCTGATTTTTTAATTCCATTTTTCCTTCTACGTTTATTAGTTGGTGTTATACTATAAGACAGGGCTTTCTTTTCATCCCACTTATTCATTCATTCATTCTTTTATATCATTATCAAATAAAAAATTCAGCCGAATAGTCTGCTGCTGTCATTATTTTGAAGCTCTAGTTGTCCTGGATTTGACTGTTGGTTATCTTTTCAAGCTTTTTAGTTTTTTTTTTTTTACACTTCCCTTCAGTTTTGAGCACTCGCTTGCTTTCTGACACAACAGGATGTAGCAGGCTCATATTGTCCCTTCCTGTTGAGCTGGGAGTTGGCCATGTCTCCAAGGGGCCCAGTTCTTTTTACTGAAGAGTGATGTTTGGAACCAGCATGCAGGCTTTTGTGTGCTCACTGCTCTTGGCTCCCATTATCCTCCATGTGCTTACTTAGTGGGTGAGTCGTACAGCACACCCAAGAAATATTAACATAATCCCACAAGTCAAAACAATCTAAGAAGTTCCACTCAGAGTAGCATCATCTCCCTGCAGCTGTTCCCATCTCCCTCCTTAGGTGACGAATTTCATTAGTTTTGGGTTTATCTTTCTTAGGTTTCTTTTTAAAAATAAGAACATACATGTTTATCTTTTTCTTTCATGATCTCTTTTACACAAAAGGGACTGTACTACATATACTCCTCTCCTTGCTTTTTTTCTACTTCCCAATATATCCTGGAAGTCACCCCATATCAGTTTCTAGAAGATTTCTCATTGTGTTTTTATTTATTTACTTGTTTGTTTATTTTTGGCTGTACTGGGTTCATTGCTCCGTACATGCTTTCTCAGGTTGCGGTGAGCAGGGGCTACTCTCTAGTTGTGGTGCAAGAGCTTCGCATTGTGGTCGTTTCTCTCCTTGTGGAGCACTGGCTCTAAGGTGCTTGGGCTCAGTAGTTGAGGCACGCAGGCTGAGTTGCGCTGTGGCATGTGGAATCTTCCCAGACGAGGGATCAAACTTATGTTCCCTGTGTTGGCAGGCGGATTCCTAACTTACTGGACAACCATGAAAGTCTCTCTCATTGTGTTTTTAAACTCTCATACTCTACTATATAAGTGTACATTGTTTTTTCAGTCTCCTGCAGATGCCATTATGATTGCAGTATTTTGCAATTACAAACAGTACTGCACTGAATAACCTTGTTCAGATGTGTTTTGTATAGTTAAGAGTGAATCTTTAAGGTAAATTCATAGTGATATTATCACTGACTCAAAAATGAGGCATGTATAGGTTTTGGGGGTTCTTGTTAGATCCCTCTACCTGAGGATCGTGTACATTCCCACCAGCAATGTGTAAAAGCACCAGATCCTCAGAGGTACCCTGTGGTGCTCTTTAATGTGCCAGTGTGTGCAGTCTGCTAGGGGAGCAGTGTTCTCTCATTTTTATTGTAAGTAGAGTGAACATTTTTGAATATTTATGGGCCATTTCCTTTTCTTCAGCTGTGAATTGTCTGTTCAAGTCTTTTGCCCATTTTTCTCATAGAATATTTTTTATTCCCATAATTTTTAGTGTTATGGGGATAGCTGCTGCACCCCATAAATTCCCATTTGCTTTTGCCTGCCAGATCCCTTCTAGCAGCGAGGGTAAGCTAAATCAGAGTCATGGTGGAGAGCAGAGCAAAGGTCCTCCATGAGGAGTTCATTGTCCTCATGGGGAAAAGTGTTTCCACTTGGCAGTGTGATGGTGACCTTTCAGGAGGGCAGGGTCATCTTGTGCCTGGAGAGGGTGGACATTGGCAGGAGATTTTTGTAGGAGTCAAACCTCCCAGCTCTGTTCAGCCACTAGTGGACATCCAGTGCTACTTATTTCTGAGATTTTGTGTCTCTGAGATGAAGAACTGTGTGTGTGTGTGTGTGTGTGTGTGTGCGCGCGCGCGCGCGCATGTGTGCAGGAGGTGTCTGCAGCTTAGTAGTGTCGCTCATAACCTGTGTCCTGACCCCAGGTGCAGCCCTGACAGTATGAACTCACATCCTCTCCACAGCCCCAGGAGCAGATGCAGTCGGTCCCCAGTTTGCAGTTTAGGAAACAGACCCACTCCTCCACGTCCCGCGTGGCTCTGCCCTTTTGTAATTGTGGCCATGTTTATGTTTCACAAAGCAAAGCAAAAAGGGACTCTACTCCTAGGTCTTCCTTCCTGAACCATTTGCATAATTCAGATTTCTCTGCAGTGAGTCAGTCTCCTGGAAAGTACTCCTCCTGGGAAGGCTGGAAAGAATGATTTTCTGTTAATGAGACCACATGTCTCAGGCACTTTCCTGAACAGAAGGAATTAGATGTATACGAGGATAGCTGGTGAGCCCCCCTTCCTAGTCAGGGGGTTCTGAGCCATGCTGCTTTGGACCCTTAAATGTAACTTATTTTAACTCTTGCCTGTGATTTATTTTAATGGGAGCCTTTAAGGTGGAGGCCATGAGGGTGAAACTCACATAGCTTATTGAACCTATCAATTCTAATTACAGCTGAGGCCAGCTCTTGTGTTCTTTCAAGTCAGTAACAAGGAGTGGAACCTGCTTATCTGGGTGTTCCATAACCAGAGTGCATTCCTTTGGGTGGCTTGTGGCTGTTTTCCATGAGGCAGCTCTGTTTCCACAGACGAGGGCCCACCACAGGCAAGGTGCCACAGGTCAGAAGCGCCCCCGCTCCCCGCGGTCCCCTGTGCCAGCACTCACTCTGTGCTTGGTGGATGCTCATCTCTGTGTCTCAGATTGGAAGATGTGCTTTTTTGCATGTGTGAAGAATCATGTAAAACGAGTGCCGTGGCATAGCCACAGAATTTTTTTGAAAAAGGAAAATGATAAGTGTCTGCATAGTTTATGTTGATTATTTCTGACTGCTTCCTCTTCTAGAGTGTTCATTCACTGGAATGAAGCGATGGCTTCACAGTATAATGTTTAAGATTTAAAATGTGTGACAAAGTGAGGTTAACAGTAAATTTCTGAAGCTCAGAAATGTGATGTTTGCACCACCTGCAGTGCCCCCAGCTTTTGCCTTGTGAGCTCCTGGTGGCCTCTGTCTCACAGGCTGTGTCTGACTTCACATCACTTCCTGAGGCTTCCCCTTCTGTGGCATTTGCTTCCCTCACCCTCAATGTGACAGCCCATTGCCACCCTGCAGTCCAGTGCCCAGAGCCTCAAGCTTTGGGCTCAACAAATTGGTTAAATTGAACAGACAAGTTCAGTTCAGTTCAGTCGCTCACTCGTGTCCGACTCTTTGCGACCCCATGAATTGCAGCACGCCAGGCCTCCCTGTTCATCACCACCTCTCGGAGATCACTCAGACTCACATCCATCGAGTCAGTGATACCATCCAGCCATCTCATCCTCGGTCGTCCCCTTCTCCTCCCGCCCCCAATCACTCCCAGCATCAGAGTCTTTTCCAATGAGTCAACTCTTCGCATGAGGTGGCCAAAGTACTGGAGTTTCAGCTTTAGCATCATTCCTTCCAAAGAAATCCCAGGGTTGATCTCCTTCAGAATGGACTGGTTGGATCT
>SJYT01066766.1:771248-911152 GCA_006410635.1 Cephalophus harveyi | reverse complement strand
GTGAAGATCTTTTTTGTACAGTTCTTCCGTGTATTCTTGCCACCTCTTCTTAATATCTTCTGCTTCTGTTAGGTCCAGACCATTTCTGTCCTTTATTGAGCCCATCTTTGCATGAAATGTTCCCTTGGTATCTCTAATTTTCTTGAAGAGATCTCTAGTCTTTCCCATTCTGTTGTTTTCCTCTATTTCTTTGCATTGATCGCTGAAGAAGGCTTTCTTATCTCTTCTTGCTATTCTTTGGAACTCTGCATTAGTCTAGGTCAAATTTACTATGTTTTCATTCTTCATTAGTCTCTTTGTCCTAACCATTACATATCTAAAAGTTTTAATTTTATGGAAAATTATAGGATTTTATTGACATATATATATAGCCAACAGTATCAGTTTACTTGGGCTGCCCAGGTGGCACAGTGGTAAAGAATCTACCAGTCCTGGAGATGCAAGAGAAGCGGGTTCAATCCCTGGGTCCGGAAGATCCCCTGGAGAAGGAAATGGCAACCCACTCCAGTATTGCCTGGAAAATCCCAGGGACAGAGGAGCCTGGTGGGCTACAGAACATAGGGTCTTAAAGAGTAGGACACAGCTGAGCACAAACACATAACACATTCGTTCACTTAACGTATGTTTCATATTAAGTGACAGTATGTGTGAGCCAGTGTGTTCAGTGTTGGGAGAAATGCAGAGAAATAGGGAGTCAGGAGGAGGCCTCGGGTTGGAGGAGGCCTCGGGTTGAAGGAGACCATGCACACAGAGTAGGCGGAGTGGGTGGCGCTGGGAACAACAGGAGAGGAACCAGGGCGGGTTGCCTGTGTTTCAGAGATATCTGCAGAAAAGTAGTCAGAATACTTTAGGAATGGGGAGTTTAGGGGGCAGAGCACAGAAGGAGGGCTCAGGACTGAGGAGCCAGTGCTGGGCTGGGAGAGGGAAATTGATTAGTTGGAATGCTCCAGTTAACAAGTAACATTTGTAACCATTCCAATAATGGGTAGTGTGTGCCAGATCCTATTCCAAGAGCTTTTATGTATTAACTCATTTAATCTTCACAAAAACTGTGAGCTCCCTCTTTCTCCCACCCCTGTCTTTCCATTTTGCAGATAAAGAAATGGAGGCTTGGAGAAGTTAAATAATCTGCCAAGATCAGAAACCTAGTATGAGCTGCAATTCTCTCTGTCCCCAGAGTTCATTCTCTCAGCCATTATATGTACTTTTTCTCTGGTTCAGCAAATAAAAGCTTATTGTGAAGTTTGAAGATAAATGGTTTCAGGATTGGATATATATATGGTTTAGTAGCATCAAGATTCTGAAAGATTCTCTGTTTTCTTGACTCTGCCCTCAGGATCACAAGATGGCTATTGCAGCTCCAAACATCACATCCATAGAGTTGTGTTCAAAGGGAGAAAGGAGGAGGAACAGCCATTCTCTTTGTGAGAACACTGTTCGAGAAGCCTTTCAGCTGGCTTGTCCTCAGGTCTCCCTGCTTGGGCTTGATGCCTGGAAACATTCAGCCTTGTAGGAGGACAAAATTTGCCACCCCCAAATGTCTCTTTGGCATGCAGATTATTTTAAACTGAGAGCAATGGATGACCGATGCCCAAAAGACTCAGGAAGAAACTTAGACCTTCCCCTGAACCTCAAGACTGGAGATGCAGGACCTGTTAAGAGGAAGGGAGCCACCCCCATAGATAAGTACAGTATAAACCTGAACCCATCAAAGTCTGTCTGTTAAATCCCTCTCTGTATCCCATTGTCTATGTAGGGCCCAGCAGACATTTGTTTACCGAACATTAACTTTTTAGTCTCTGCCTGAATTGCCTTCTTCTCCTTTGAAGTCCCCACCACCAACGTTCTCTCTTTTCTTTAGCTGAAGATGGTAAACTGAGGCGAGGGCTTTAGCTGTTTTAGTGAGTTCCTCAGTTTTCCTGGGTCTCTACCATGCATGTACTGTGTGTGTGAACTCAGTCACTCAGTTATATCCAACCTTTTGTGACCCTATGGACTGTAGCATACCAGGCTTCTTGTCCATGGGATTTTCCACACAAGAATACTGGAGTGGGATGCAATTTCCTCCTCCAGATCTTCCCAACTCAGGGATCAAACCCGAGTCTTTTGTGTCTCCTGCATTGGCAGGCAGGTTCTTCACCACTGCGCTACCTGGGTAGCCCCTCTCCCATGTATATGTGCTATTAAACTTTTGCTTGATTTTCTCCTGTTAAACAGTCACATGTCAATTTAATTCTTAGTCCAGTCAGAAAGACCTAGAAGGGTAGAGGAAAATTTCTTCCTCCCCACCAGCCTCTCTGGTGGGACAAGGTGTGCTGAGCTGGAGAGACAAAGGGGCAAGGAAGGCAGCCAGTGTGACTCACTGCCCACCCTGTTTTATTAGTTTCTCTGTTCCTATTCCTGAGACTAGATGTATCTCTAGGGCAGTGGCAAGAATGTAGTCTTTTGCCAGCTCACGGCTGTATCCTGACTGGACAAGTGATGCTGAAGCCCAGCCTCTGCTCCCCAGCCCTGAGCCCTGGGGAGGAGGGGGGTGAGTGGGCTGTGTGGTGCACATAGAAGCCCCTCTCTGGGTGAAGCTGGCCCTGTAGTGGCCTGTTATACAAAACAGCAGCTGGCCACTGCCATTCTGAGGGGCTGCCAGGTAAGTATTAGCAAGTGGCATTTCTGATTCTGGGCATGACTGCCTAAAAATGTTACTGAGTATTTATAAACATTTATTTGATTATCTCACATTTTGTGTTCCTTCAGTTCAGTCGCTCAGTCGTGTCCGACTCTTTGGGACCTCATGAATCACACCACACCAGGCCTCCCTGTCCGTCACCAACTGCTGGAGTTCACTCAGACTCATGTCCATCGAGTTGGTGATGCCATCCAGCCATCTCATCCTCTGTCGTCCCCTTCTCCTCCTGCCCTCAATTTTTCCTAGCATCAGGGTCTTTTCCAATGACTCAGCTCTTTGCATCAAGTGGCCAAAGTATTGGAGTTTCAGCTTTAGCCTCAGTCCTTCCAATGAACACTCAAGACTAATCTCCTTTAGAATGGACTGATTAGATCTCCTTGCAGTCCAAGGGACTCTCAAGAGTCTTCTCCAACATCACAGTTCAAAAGAATCAATTCTTCGGTGCTCAGCTTTCTTCACAGTCCAACTCTCACATCCATACATGACCACTGGAAAAACCATAGCCTTGACTAGATGGACCTTTGTTGTGTTCCTTAGTTCGCCCTTAAAAGCAAGTAGGATACCTCCCCAGGCCAACTGATACTCCTCTCACTCACAAACAGCACGAACTGCACGGCAGCATTGCTTCTAGAGACACTGCTCCGCGCCTCAGCTTGCGTGACGGTCACTCCCTTGTTTACTCACAGAACCCACAGACTGCCTGGCGGGGACCGTGGGCCCTGTGCCCCAACTGCCTGTGCTCCCCTGGCTCGCTGGCCTCTAATGAGCATGATGGGGTACAGGCCTTCTCCCAGAGTCTAGCCTCCAGTACAAGACGGTGAGTGCTCTTGTAATGCAGACAGAGGAGATGATGTGGCTGGAGTGCTTTGTCAACCCTGTTAGAGGCATTGCCTGAGCAAAACGGCATTTGTTGGTCAGCTGGGAAATGTGACCCACGGTGAAAAATCAACTCTAGTTCTGAGTAAGCTGAACCATTATTATACTTCCTTATTTGTATGAAACACGAGAAGGGTTTCTGAGACATCCCAGTATCTGTGTTATGTTTATGAAACTTTTTTCCCAGGTATGTTAATCTTTCAGGTTATTGGTAAAAACACATTCATAAGTTTTTCACCTGTCTGAACACCTTCTTTAGATGTCTGTCCAAAATGCTTCCTATAAGCAAACTTTAATCAAAAATAGCCAATTTTGACTTTAAGTTATGCATAAAAACAGTTCTATGGGAGTTCCATTTTAATTATGGCATCATTTTGAAATGCTGTTTGCTTGTTTGCCTGTTTGTTTCTGTGGCTTATTCATTTGTTAATTTTAAAGCTTTTTATTATGGAAAATTTTCATATCTCCCCATCATCTCTCTTCATTAGTTATCAACTTGTTCTAGTCCTCTTTCATCTATGCCACCACACTTATTTTGAAGCAAATCCCAGACATCATATAATTTCATCTGTAAATATTTCAGTGTATCTTGAAGGTAATTATGACTTTAAAAAATGCATGCACACACACAGTTTGTTTATTTGAATCAGAACGTAAGTAAGGTGGATACGTTATAACTGATTGATCTACCCTATTAATCCATAGAATTTATCTAAAAAGCCCCTTCTCTAATCCTGTTCCAATTATCCATCTCTGCTTCTTCCTGCAAATATACATTGAAGTAATCAGGTTATATGCCCTATATAATTCCTTGAAATCCGAATTCTGCGAACCCTTCCCTCACCCCTCAGGACTGACCAGATTCCTCCAGCTGGAGGGAGCTCTGGGGACACAACATTCCATAGGTGATGCTGCGTACTTCCTTTAGGATATGTATGATGAATGGTTTGTCTTCTCTCTGCAAAGTTAGCAGCCACTGGCGATCATTACCTGGACCCATCCATTGGAGGCTGTAAAAAGGTGGTGCTCTATTATTCCCCTTTGTCTGTTAACTCGTATATTGCTAAGAAGAGAAATTTCCTCTCATCTATTATTTGGGTATCTTGAGATATAGCTCATATAGGAAAGCCAATATGAATACTTATTTTCTTTTTACCCCACTGCAAAATAATGAATGCCCTTCTCCCAGAGGTAATGGGTACAGGGTATGAGTTCCATTATCTTTCATGTGCAATAAAAGTTTGTTGCATTTGTTAATCATTGATGCTCATGTTTTCTCTTTGGCCACTTAAAGCCTCTTTAAATTGGCTCCTGGTTCTCTTTGACACAGGTCTGGAAGTCTTTAAACACTTCTTTCCTATCTCGTATGACAGACAGGATGTTGTGTACTCATCCTGTACATCCTCTGCTCCAGGCCTGAATTCAGCCGCGTCTCCAGGGTTCACCGGTTCCCTCTAATCAGCATTGTTACTTAGAGCTGAACCTGAGCCCAAAGGTGCCCGCTGCTCATGCCCAGTCTCTACCATGTGCTCTTCCTCTCTGTTTTAAAGACGGAATGCATTTTGAGCTCTTGCTGACTCAGCTTCAGTACTGCAAGGATTTTTTTGGTTAATCCCCTGGGTCTTAAAGCTGTATCTGTTTCTCCCACCCCAAGCATTGACGTTCTCCGTGGACACCACCTAGGTACTGCTGTTGAAGTACTTAGGTACACCATCCCACCCTACACTCAGCCCTTTCTGGAAGCAAAACCAGCATTTCTGATACCATTACTGCCAACTGTACACGAAGTTATGTTCAGTTCTTTCTGATATCAGGGTGTAGATACAGTCACACTGAAGAGTCCCTGTCTGCCTAGTTATGTAGCCAATTGAACACACAATTAGGTTCATTTGTCTCATTTTACTTAGAATTTTTAAGGAACTGCTTAAAATTTTTTTTAATGTATTTATTTATTTATTTTTTGCTACATTGGGTGTTCATTGCTTTGCTCAGGCTTTCTGTGGTTGCAGCAGCGATTGGGGGCTCCTCTCCAGTTGTGGTAAGTGGGCTTCTCATTGTGGCTTCTCTTGTTGCAGAGCACGGACTCTAGGCGCACGGGCTCAGTTGTTTTGGTGCATGGGCTTAGTTGCTCTATGGCATGTGAGATCTTCCCAGACCTGGAATCAAACCCATGTTCCCTGCTTTGACAGGTGGATTCAAGTCTTGGCTTCTATTCCTGTCCTTGCCGTCCTGTGTCCCCCTTTCTTCTGTAGGTAATCGTTTAAACATTTAAACAGTATCAGTTCAGTTCAGTCGCTCAGTCATGTCTGACTCTTTGTGACCTCATGAACCGCAGCACGCCAGGCCTCCCTGTCCATCACCAACTCCCGGAGTTTACCCCAACTCATGTCCATTGAGTCGGTGATGCCATCCAGCCATCTCATCCTCTGTTGTCCCCTTCTCCTCCTGCCCTCAATTTTTCCCAGCATCAGGGTCTTTTCCAAAGAGTCAGCTCTTTGCATCAGGTGGCCAAAGTATTGGAGTTTCAACTTCAACATCAGTCCTTCCAGGGAACACACAGGACTGATCTCCTTTAGGATGGACTGGTTGGATCTCCTTGCAGTCCAAGGGAAGCAGTATGTATTGAACAGTATATACATATATAAATGTATGTATATTTACACACATTTGTTACCCTCTTAGATAAATGGTCATATATTAAATACATTTTTCTTCACCTTGCTTTTTTTCACTTTATTAGATTAGAATCAGTGTGTCCTCATTAAAGTCAAAGCTTCATATTTTCCCTCTAAAGCAGGCTTTCTCAAACCCTGCAGTGTTGACATTTTGGGCCAGCTAATTTATCTTTGTGGCAGTAATGTCCCCACATGCTGTGAGCATAGGTGTAGGATATTTAGCACCTTCCCTGACATTTACCCATCAGATGCCAACAGAACTACCACCACCCCACATTGTACTAACCAAGCCTACTTCCAGACCAAATGTGCCCTGGGGGACAGAACTGCTCCCTGATGACAACAGTGTTTCTCACATCCACTGAGGAGAGTCTAAGCATGTCTGCAGAGACCACACGAGCCTTTTATTTCACAAGTGAACTCAGACCCCATCTCAAAGCTATGGTTGCTATTTCTGGACTTTGAATACTAAACCAGCTCTTCTCGTTCTCTCCTGCCTCTTTTGCAAATTAAGGAAGGAAGAGAAAATTGTTATTGAATAATACATAAAGGAAAGAGAGGCAGTGATTTTATAGATTTCATGTAAAACTGTTCTTATTGGGAAGATACATGTTGAAAACACCAGGAGTTACTCTCACCTTGTATAGTGACCCTTCAGTGCTAGCGTTCAGCATCCCTCACCCACGCGTGCCTGCCAGCAGGGCTTCCCTGGCCCTGGGAGCTGTAGTGCCGAGGCATGGGCGCTACAGGCACAGCCGCTCGCCTCCCACTCAGGGTGGAAGTCAGGTTGTACTGGTGAGTGAGCGGAGAGAAGCCAGGGCATTTTGCCATGGGGCGATGAAATTATCCAAACTAATCGTCATCCGGAGCAGATGAACACGGACCCAGAAGGCAGACTTCTTCGACTTTCAGTGTGGAGGCTGGGGCCCTGCTCAGAGGTCACTGGGGTCCTCCAGAGCTGTCTTGGAGCCAGCAGCTCATCCTGTCCTGTGACTCGCAGATTTCTGAGCCTCCATGAAGAAATCAGACTAACCCCTACAGACATAATCTTGAACATTATAAGAAATCTAATAAGAAATGAGAAATTTCTTTGAAAAGTAAATGAATGGGGTTAGCAAGAATGCTTATGCAGATGAAAGTTTGAATTTATGGCCATAGACTAGCTGGAGATATAGACTCTGCAAGTTCAACGCCCCTGTTGGCTCCTGGATCCTGGGGCAGCCCTGTTTGGTGCTTGACTCAGAGTGGACTCTGATGGTAGGAAGTATAAAACAGAGACACCTTCTCATGAGTCAATTTGGTGGCTGTTTCTCTGAGTGAATTCCAGCTTGGCTCAAGGTGGTGGGCATACCCCAGCAGACCACTGTCCTGGCCTGGTTTGGCAACCATTTAATGATACCTATTTCCTCTTTCGGAGAAGGCAATAGCAAGCCACTCCAGTACTCTTGCCTAGAAAATCCCATGGATGGAGGAGCCTGGTAGGCTGCAGTCCATGGGGTCGCTAGGAGTCGGTCGCGAGTGAGCGACTTCACTTTCACTTTTCGCTTTCACACAATGGAGAAGGAAATGGCAACCCACTCCAGTGTTCTTGCCTGGAGAATCCCAGGGACGGGGGAGCCTGTTGGGCTGCCGTCTATGGGGTCGCACAGAGTCGGACACGACTGAAGCGACTTAGCAGCAGCAGCAGCAGCATTTCCTCTTTACTCTGCTAGGTATTTATTTATTCCCTTTGTTCATTTTGTTACTGCTAAAGATTACATATATGGGCTATTTCCAGAAGTTCTCTGCAGCTGTAGCAGTGGCTCAGAGCACAGCTGCAGGTTTGGGATGCCCATATTCCTGTGTCCAGTGAATGCTCTGGCCCTAGGGACTGAGGTTCAGTCTCCCCTCTCCCGCCCCCTCCACTTGCTGCATACAGCTTATTACATTCTGAGTTTTCTCCTTCTCTGCCCACTAGGCAGATTACTAAATTTTGACTGTTCCAGATCACTAGCAGTTATTGATATTGCTTGGAGGTAGTCCGGCATTAATGTAAGGAGAGAGTCAGTGCTGATGTGGAATTATTTGGAAAAATCAGTAGCCTTGAGTGACTTAAACTATTCTCAGTCTCCCAAGCAGTTCTCATCTTTGCTGCTCAGTCAAGGCAGGTGCTCAGGCTGTCAGCCCTTCTTGAGAGGAAGGCCTTCCTGTTAGTGGGGTGTCAGAGCCCAGGGGTCATATTGAAGCACGACAGGATGCCAGCACGTGAGGATGGCCAGAGACGACTCATCTGTCTTTCTGCTCCCTGCTTGTCCCCAGTTTGCAGCAACACGAGAAAGTTCACCATTGGTCTCCGAGTTCCCATGGATGACCTCATGCTTCTGACTTCAAAATGCCCCACCCCCCGCCCAGGGCCCATTCTGAAGTCAGCTGGCCCCATGCCAGCTATGTGACCTCGTGGTAGTTGCCGCACCTCTCTGTGCCCCAGCTCCCTATCTGTGAGACAGGTATGATGACAATGCCTACTTTGCACAGTGGGTCTGAAGGTCAGGAGGCTGGCACATCAGAAGTACAGTGCCAGTGCCAGGCTCCATCTGTGTTCTCCAGCTTAATGACATGTACTTTCTCATGTGGTCCTGCAGCCTGGGGAGTAGTCAGGGACAGTAGAATTTTAGCTGTTTTATGGAGGAGGAAATTGAGGTTGGGTTGGGTTTGTGAGCTTTCCCAAGTTGCATGGCTGGTAAATCACTGATCTGGGGATGAACCCAAGCCCTCCGTATCAGGCACCCCTGCTCTTGCAGAGGGGAGGGACTCGCCACTGGGCACACCTGACACCTGTGCGACTCGTCTCCAGTATTGAGTGGGGAGGGGTGGAGGCAGCACAGAGACCCAGGGGAAGGAGGCCACTGTAGAGCTGCCATGCGTACCGAGGGAGTGGACAGGAGGTGACCAGGAAGACTCCAGAACTTTCCAAGGGACCTCACTGAAACGTGGCCTGCTTGCAGCCTGTCTTTCCCCAGAGGCTCGATGGAGCATTGACAGCTGGTGGCTTTACTGTCAGGCCTGGAAATGGACTGGAACTTGATTTTAGAGCAGGCTATGGTGAGGTGGTTCAGTCACTTGTCTTAACGCAGTCAAAGCCTCCTTTGAGACATCACTGCCCTTGGCAGATCTTGGCAGGGCGTGGGTGGTGGGATACCTGAAAATATTTGTGTCTGCTGCTCAGCTAACACTGTGAAGTGGGTGGAGCAGATTGCTAGAACAGTCTGTGCTGGAGCCTTGAGGACTGTGAGTCAAGAAAAGAGATTCTTAGAAGACAGAAAATAAATTACTACTTAATGAATGGTAGAAAGGGGCCCTGGATTGTTGAGGTAGACATGAATCAAAGTCAGATCAGATCTCTCTGCAGAGCACATGTCGTGAGCCTCTTATTCTAGTGATGACCTGGGCAGGTGGAATGGCCCTAATCTGTCAGCCACTCTCAGAGCCAGGGACCTCCTAAGGGGTCAGTATGATGGCTAACATTATATCTCTGTATGTGACATAAAATTCCAGAATAATATGAAAAGGTGGGAACCAACTGTAAAATGATCAGAGACTTCTGTTTCTAGACTTCCCTTTTATTTCTGAAAAGCAACTAAACTTGGTTCTACCTGTACTGAGTGACCACACTCAGGCTACACAGGTGCATAAGCATGAAAGCCAAGGTGAGGCCTGCAGGCTGGGCTGGGGGCTCTGCTCCCACTCTGCCAAAGGGCTCTGGGCTGCCTTCTGTTTTCATGAGATGGTTTAGATTTGTTCGAGATCCACCTTTTGGTGATGAGTTTGGGAAGGCTCTGGTTACATTTTAGATGAAAACTGCACCTGTTTCCATAGGTGTGACACTCAGAGCCAGCGCAGTGTCTGTGAGTTCCTTTAGGGCTGAGTGGATCCTGGCGGGGTGGGGGTGGGGGGCGTGGGCATTTGTAGACTGAACACCTGTTTACAGGAGGGTCCTGCCTCCTGTTTGCACTTCAAGGACTCAAGTTTTCCACTTCAACTTAAAAGGTAAACAGTTGTTGGTTTTTGTTTGCTTGTTTTTCGATTAAAAGATTGGGGGCTGAGGGAACAGTCTTACAATGATAACACTGGAAGAAAACTGTACAGGATAGCATCTTAACTATGAAATAGTGAAAACATTTCAACAGAAATAAGACATGCAAATGGACTGGACAGTGTGCTTGAGCTGCACGACACCTCGCCTTGTATTCTCCTTAACAACAGAGTAGCTTTGGGGTCTGTGTGAAAGGGCACAGCTTGCTCAGGAGCCCTGGGAAAGATATGCTGGCTGAGCGGAGGGCTGTGGGGCTAGGGCGGCCAAGGTGTCTGTGCCATGGTCAGGCATGGTGGCTCTCTTGGGGGCAGCAGACACCCCCACTGAGGACTTGATTTTCACGGGCAAGTGGCCTGATTGCTGTGTGTTTGAGTGGGAAGGCTGTGACTGAATGGAAAGACTTGGAGAGGATGGTCTGGAATCCTAGGGAGAGTTGGGGGCTGTTTGACCCCTGCTGAAGGCAGAGGTGGTACAGTCACATGTTTGGCTTACTGGATGAAGGAGAGGTGAGAAGAAGAGAGCATCAAAAAGGACAGACCCGAGGGGTGTGGTTTGAGTGACTCAGTATAGACCGATGCCGGTGACTATGGCCGGGAGCCCAGAGGGTGGGCACATGTGGAGCACGACAAGGAATTCAGCCATGGATTTGTTCAGAGATGCTGCCCAGGAGGAGCATGTAGTGTGAAAAAAGAAGGGAAGCTGAGTCACAGCCACATTAGAGGGTTGACAGAGGAGGATGGACCTGGGAAGAGGTAAGAGACAACAGTCAGAGCAATCTGAGGGAAGAGGAGAGGGGCAGATAGAGGGGAGGGGAGAGGAGGGGAGAGGGATGTGGTGCTGATGATGGTGATGGGATGTGATGATGGTGTTGGTTCTGGAGGTGCTGATAATGATGGTGGTGGTGGTGGTGGTGGTCACAGTGGCTTGGCCTCGGTAGTGATGGTGAGGATGCAAAGGGCTGTAGCACGGTGTTTTGTGAGGGGTGGTGGCATAAAGCTCCTGAACTGCCAAGGGCTTGGAGTTTTCTTACATGGGACACCACCTGAGACAGCTGTCCTTTGAGCAGCCCTGACCTTCCCCCTGCCCAGCAGCTTCCTGAAAGCCTTTGCTTCCTAGTTGGGAAGGAAAGGGAGAGGGTGAAATCTTAGCAAGACCCCTGAACAGAGGCAGAAGCAGCCCAAAATCCAACGGTATGCTTTTTCCTCCTTTACAGTTCTGAGAAAATCTCTTAGGCATTTCTGTTTCTTGGTTCTGAACTTGAGATATTGCTTATTGCCATCGAAGGATGGAAATAACATTATTCATAATCACATTCCCAGTCGAGTAATGCACAGTAATCTTTACTAGAAACCCCAGAGGAGCACAGGCAGTGCCGCTCCGGTAGCACAGGCTTCCTCCTCATGGGATTCTGGCCTGAGACCACCCAGCAGAGCCTCTGCTCCTCCCCGGGCCCTGCTGTTATTCTCCTGCAGGCACAACAGCAGTGCCATGTGTGGCTTCACCAGATGGAGAAGGGCCTCCGCTGCCCACTGAGCGTCTTGAAGCAGAGTCACCCCCCACCCCCGCCCCCACACTGGTAGCCTCTGGAATCTGCAGGGGGAGGGGCCGCCTCCGAAGGGAAGGCAGAGTCTGCTGAGGCTTTGTTAGCTTTGTTAGCATTTAGAGTTAGCAGGAGACAGTCCTGGAAGGAAGTGAAGTGGGGAGCCCCAGCCCCTTCCCTAAGCCCAGGGCCAGTTTTCTTTTCCTCCTTCCTCCCGTTGCTCTCTTCCTCTCTCACATCCCCTGAAATGTCCACCATTGTATTTTATTCTGTCTTGAGATTTGGACTTACAGTAGCAACGCCCGGCACAACAGGCAGTATTTCAGAGACTTGCACTGTCATCTGATATGCCCAGCTACAGTTGTCACAAATCTCCCAAACGGTGAGATGCTTCCTGGGCCTCGGCACTCCCTCCAGCCACGGAGCCATTATCCTGGGCATTCTTGTTTTGAAACAAAACCTTAACGTGGTGTAGTGGCATTTAATTTAGTGCTTCTCATTTTAAAGCCCTTAAAAATATTAATTAATTCCCATAAAGCCCCAGGAGGTATATTATTAATATCTGTAGTGCCTTTCATGCTGGTCCATTAGTGTGTCCTTTCTGGGCGCTAGGTAAGAAAATGAGGCTGAATCATTTTTTGCATCCCACAGGAGAAAACCTTGACGGAGCCAAGGTCAGAAATAACGAATCCCCAACTTTACTGATGTCTCCGAGTAATGTCAACCCCGTGACCTTATGTGTGGTAGGGGAGAACAGCACTCTTGTTTAGGACTAACCTTGGGGGACACTGAATGGTCTTTCACTGGAACCAGGACTTCACACATCCTAGCTGGATAGCTGTGCGGAGGGGGCAGACTCAGGTTCTCTTGCTGTCAGCACAGTTTCTAATGAAATAAAACCAGTGTTCGTAACATTGTGACTGCATGAGGAAACATGTTTGGACCTAATTCTGGACTCTGTAGTAGCTCCCTGGCGGGCTAGTCTCTCTGGGCCCGGATCCTCTCTTGATTCCGTACAGAGGCCCAGAGGAGGTCGAAATTTCGGTGAACAGGACTCCTCGTACCTCTCCTTTCAGTGTTTTCCTGGCTGTTCTGGCATGTTTATTTTCCATGCAAACTTCAGTAGCAGCTCCGTGAAATAGTTTGTTGTTATATTTATTGGGAACATGTGGACTCTTAACCTAGGGAGAACTGATGTCTTAAGAATGTGGGTGCATCTTCCCCAGGCTGGAAGCATCTCCAGTTTGTTCATGCTTCTTCTGTTTTCCAGGAGAGTTTCATAAAATTTCCTTCTCAGAGTTTTGTGCATTTCTTGTTGAGTTTAATCTTCTTTGTTGCCTTAGAAGTGGGAGTTCCTTCCAGTTGTGTCCTTTAACCATCTATCGATTGTGTGTGTATGTGTATGTATATATGGCTATTGATTTCTGTGTATTCTTTAAGTTCATCAGCAAGGGTCCAGGCAGGAGTAGTGGGAGGGGGCTAAGCTGGGCGAATATGACTAAGCAAGAGTGTGGGGCATTTTGCTTTCTTACCTTGTCTTTTTGAAACTATTCTCCCTTGCCGCTGTATGTGTTGCAGCTTTCTGTGTTTAAGTAAGTTGCCTCTTCCACATTCCAGTGTTTTTCCAAAGAGATTCAATGCTTCTAAGAAATATTTTTGATATCACAGTGGTGCTCCCTTTTACTCGTGTTACTGTGTGGCAGGCATTACTTATTTATCTCATGGGATCTTCGCAATAAATGTTTGTTGAGTAAATGAATGTTCACAATCTCTCTGAAGTAGGCATCATCCCAGCTGGAGATGGAGAGACATGAGGTCCTTTGTGCAGTGTCCATTCAATGCAAACTCAGAGTAAAGGATGGAGTTTAAGTTTTACGTATTCTTATGAATCCATGGTAAGTTTCTTAATCTTTGTCTCCTACAACAGGCACGGTATAAGCAGAGCCTCGATCCGACTGTGGATGAAGTAAAGAAGCTTTGCACGTCTTTACGCCGAAATGCCAAGGAGGAGCGGGTCCTCTTCCACTACAACGGCCATGGGGTGCCCAGGCCCACCGTTAATGGCGAGATCTGGGTCTTCAACAAGGTGGGTGCACCGTAAAAGTTTCCCATGAATCCAATTTATTTATCTTTTTACAAGAAAATCTTTAAGTTTTGGTAAGACCTTGCTTCTATCACCAGTCACATCCACAGCTGGGTATTGTTTTTGCTTTGGCTCCATCCCTTCATTCTTTCTGGAGTTATTTCTCCACTGACCTCCAGTAGCATACTGGGCACCTACTGACCTGGGGAGTTCCTCTTTCAGTATCCTATCATTTCGCTTTTTCATACTGTTCATGGGGTTCTCAAGGCAAGAATACTGAAGTGGTTTGCTATTCCTTTCTCCAATGGACACATTCTGTCAAACCTCTCCACCATGACCCGCCCATCTTGGGTGGCCCCATATGACATGGCTTAGTTTCATTGAGTTAGACAAGGCTGTGGTCCGTGTGATTAGATTGACTAGTTTTCTGTGATTATGGTTTGTGTGTTTGCCCTCTGATGCCCTCTTGCAACACCTACTGTCTTATTTGGGTTTCTCTTACCTTGGATGTGGGGTATCTCTTCACAGCTGCTCCAGCAAAGCACAGCCGCTGCTCCTACCTTGGATGAGGGGTATCTCCTCACAGCTGCCCCTCCTGACCTTGAACATGGAGTAGCTCCTCTCAGCCCTCCTGTGCCTGCACAGCCACTGCTCCTTGGACGTGGGGTTGCTCCTCCTGGCCACTGCCCCTGACCTCAGGCGTGGGGTAGCTCCTCCCGGTCACCGCCCCTGACGTCAGGCATGGGGTAGCTCCTTCTGGCCTCCGCCCCTGACCTCAGGGGTGGGGTAGCACCTTTCGGCCGCCGCCCCTGACCTCGGACGAGGGATAGCTCCTCTCGGCCACATGGTTACAAATGTTTAAAAATTATGTTTTATGAGTTTTTACCAGGGTGCATGGCAAGGCAGTTGATTTTTTGTACATTTATTTTATGTCTGCTAATTTGCTAACTAGCTTACCCCTGGTGGCTCAGATGGTAAAGCATCTGCCTGCAATGCAGGAGACCTGGGTTCTATCCCTGAGTCAGGAAGATCCCCTGGAGTAGGAAATGGCAGCCCAGTCAAGTATTCTTGCCTGGAAAATTCCATGGACAGAGAGGCCTGGTGGGCTATGGTCCATGGGGTCGCAGAGTCGGACACAACTGAGCAACTTCACTTTCCTTCGTTCTAATTTGCTGTTCTCTCGTTGATCCTAATGATTGGTACATATTTAAAAATTTCTTAACAGAATGCCATGTGGTTTGCAAATCACAGCAGTTTACTTTCCTTCCAGTCCCGCTGTTTATTGTTTGTATCTTTCTGTGCTACCAGCACCTCCGGGAGAGTGGAGTGGTGACTGCATGTCCTTGTCTCATTCCTCATTTTGAAAGGAGTGCGTCCTCTGCTTCACTGTATGATAGTTGCTATAGATATTTGTAAAAAATAAGAAAAGCCCTTATCAGATTAAAAGGTGCCCTTCTCAGTGGAGACACAGGTGTAAAGAATGGACTTGTGGACACAGTGGGGGAGGGAGTGAATGGGACAAATGGGAAAGTAGCATCAACATATATACACTGCTGTGTGTGAAGTGGATAGTTGATGAGAAGTTGCTGTATCACACAGGGTGCCCAGTCTGGCTCTCTGTGATGACCTAGAGAGGTGGGATGGGGGAAGGAGGGAGGCTCAAGAGGGAGGGGATATATGTGTAATTATAACTGATTCCCTCATAGCTCAGTCGGTGAATTATCTGCCTGCAATGCAGGAGACCTGGGTTTGATCCCCTGGAGAAGGAAATGACAACTCACTCCAGTATTCTTGCCTGGAGAATCCCATGGACAGGGGAGCCTTGGGGCCTACAGTCTGTGGCGTCGCAGCAGTCGGACACGACTTAGCAACTAAACCACCACAACCACCACAGTGTTGTTGTATGGTAGAAATGAAGACAACATTATACAAATATTTTTTAAAAGATGCCCTTCTATTCCTAGTTTATTTTTTCAAGTCGTCAATAGATGTTGCTTTTCCCCCCAAGCCATTTTGTACGTATGTGTTAGATGATGGTATGATTTTTCTCCTTTAAACTTGAAATGCATTGAAAGATATATGATTTTCTAGTATTAAATATACCTTTCCTTTGTGGGATAACCTAGTGTGTCTTGATCCATTACATGTTTCATATAGGGGATAAATACGTTGTTTGTATCATATTGTCTCTATAGTTTTACGTTTTCCAGCATATCATATAGTTAGAACCATATAGTGTTTTAAAACTGGCTTTTTTCAATTAGGAGTATACATTCAAATTTCCTTCATGTCTTTTCATGGCTAGCGAGCTCATTTTCTTTTTACCACTGAAAAAGATTCCACTATTTGGATGTACCACTAGTGAAAGACATCCTGGTTGCTTCCAGTTTTGGGGAATTGTAAATAATGCTGTTCTAAACTTTTGTGTGGATTTTTGTATAGACATAAGATTTCTTCTCATTTGGGTAAATACCTAAGAGAGCCACTGCTAGACTAGCTGTTATGTTTAGCGTTCTAAGAAATTGGCAAACCCTGTTCCAAAGTGGCTGCGTTGTTTGCATTCCCACCAGCAATAAATGGTAGTTCCTATTGCTCCATATCCTCCTTGACATTTGTTGTTGCCAGTGTTCTGGATTTTAGCCATTCTAATTAGGTGCATCGTGGTATCTGCTTTTAATTTGCAATTCCTTAATGACATACGATGTTGAGGATCTTTTCGTATGCTTGGCTGCCATCTGTATATTTTCTTTGGTGGGGTTTCCATATCATTTGCCCACGTTTATCAATTAATAGGACTATTTGTTTTCTCACTCAGTTTAAGAGTTCCTTTTACATTTGGGTACAAGTCCTTTATCAGATATTCATTTTTAAAAGAGTCCCTCCCATTCTGTGACTTGTGTTTCCATTTTCTGAACAGTGGACATTGACTTTTTGGAGTGCAGACCAGTTATCTTTTAGAACATCCCTCATTCTTTGTGTTTTACAAGTTTATGTCACACTGAATAAAAAGCAAGATCACACTTTCTGCTGTCAGCAAGGGATGCACTGTATTTCTTTTTTTAATATTTACGTTTATTTATTTATTTTGGTTGCACCAGGTCTTAGTTGTGGCACATAGGATCTTTGATCTTTGCTGCAGATGCAGGCTCTTATTATTTGCAGCTTGTGAACTCTTGGTTGTAACATGTGGGATCTAGTTCCCTCCCCAGGGGTTGAACCCACGCCCCCTGCATTGGGAGCTCAGAGTCTTAGCGACTGGACTGACCACCAAGGAAGTCCTGAGAGATGCTTGAATGTCAAAAGGTGCATCGTGAAAGACTAGCTGAAAGAGAGCCAAAGTGGCTGTATTACTAATGAGAAAGTAGGCTTTGAGACAAAAAGTTTTGCCAGAGATGAAGAGAGACATTGTACCAGACAAGTCAGGTCATCAGGAAGATATAACTATCCTGAATGCATAGATGGCTAATAGAGTTTAAAATACATAAAGCAAGATTGTCAGGACCAGTTAGAGAAGGAAACATATCCAGTATTTGAGTAATAGTCTGGCAGTAATTGATAGGTTAAAACCAATGTTAAAATTGATAATTAAAAACTTTCTTACAAAGAAAACTCCAGACATGGTATATTTTTCTAATTTAAAAAAAAAAAATCACTTAAAAGACCATCAATTACTCTGACTCAGTTACCAGAACCCTACACCCAGTGCCCATAGAACAAGAGAAAGGCCTGTGCTGCCTTACAAAAATAAATGTCTCAATAAAGTTTGAAGGGTTGAAATCATACAGAGTCTATTCCTTGACCACAGAATCTGAAATTGTATGCTACCTGGAAAATCCTCCAGTATTTTGAAATTAAATAATATATGTATCAAAAAAGGTATGACAGGGGACAGTGAAAATAATTCAGACTAAACAGTAATGAAAAGATGACTTGTCAAAACTTGTGGGATACAGCTATAGCAGTGCTGATATAAAAATGTATAGCCTTATTCAATTCTTATACAGAAAGAAAGAAAGACTTAAAAATATAAATGTCTACCTTAAGAAACTGGAAAATGTTGAACAATCTAAACTCAAAGGAAGTAGAAGGAAGAAATAATCAAGGGCATAAATCAGTAAAACAGAGACCAGCTTGTACAGAAGGTTAACAGAGCTAAAGTTTGGTTTTTGGAAAACGTCTGTAAATTAACAAGTCTAGGTAGCAAGAAAAAAAGGAGAAAAGACAACATTTAGGAATGAAAGATGTCACCACATATTCTATAGACACTGAAAAGATAAGAGAATGTTAATAATTTTATACCAGTGCATTTAACAACTTAGATGGAAAATGCCTTTTAAAATACAGCTTTCCAAAAGTGACCCAAAATGAGGTTGAAAATCTGAATAGCCCTAGATCAATCAAAGAAATTGAATTCCTAGTTAAAACCCTTCTAACATGTAAACTCATGGATGAATGGATATTTTTATATAAGTATCATCTGCAAAGTGTTTCCTGATCATTACATGTAAAATGTTAAATCATGGATGGAAAAAGGAAGTGTTCTCCATGATCCATAGGAAGAACAGGTGACACTCAAACTGGAAAGTGAATGTTCTCTGCCCCAGCATTTGCACTGTCTGCAGCAGGGGTTCTTAAAATATGGTAGCAGCGATATTCTTGGAATTTATGATACATGCAAATTATCACACCCTACTGAAGACTTAGAGAAGCCTATTCCAGGGAGAGACCCAGAGATCCACATTTTAACGAGCCCTCTAGGCCATTCTAATGCACACTCACTTGAGAACTCTTCCTCCATAAAACTGGTTTTCAAATATAGAATATCTGATAAGTCAATTAAGATATGGTCTAAAGTTTTATGTCTCAGCATCAAGAAAATAGTATTTAAAAAAAAACTTTAAAGTTCTTACAAAGAGATCGTCCCAAGTTTGCTAACTCTTCTCCTGAAGAAATGGAATTTTTTCTGATGGTCTTCAGCCATTGCACGCATAAACAAAGATGCTAGAAAGACCAAGTTTACAGTAAAATTACCAACTTTTTTCAGGGAGGGGGACTGCTATACTCTCAGTATTGATAAAGTAACAATTGTAATAAATGTTAAATATGGTCTGGCACAAATATTGATGCTAAAAATTCACAAATACATCCGTTTGATAATAGCACATTTAAAACCCTTTATGATCCACCTTTCAACAGACTCAGTAATGAACTATATACTAAACCAGAATAAGAGATATCTATTTGATAGTGGTGTGCAGTTTTTCCAAACCAATACGTTCTATTATTTCAATGACATTTATTTAAAATTACTCATAGGGTAAACAATTATTGAGCTGTAATAAAGGAAAGAGAGCTTCCCTGGTGGCTTAGTGGTTAAGATTCCACCTACCAATGCAGGAGATGCAGGTTCAATCCCTGGGTCAGGAAGATCCCCTGGAGAAGGAAATGGCAGCCCACTCTAATATTTTTGCCTGGGAAATCCCACGGACAGACTAGTCTGGCAGGCTTTAGCCCATGGGGTTGAAAAGAGTCAGACACAACTTACTGACTAAACAACAATAAAGGAAAGGCAGAGAAAGTATCAACAAAACCAATAAGCCTTCAGCCTTAAACGTTTTAAGGAGTTTGCTTGTGACTTAAACCCTGGAGTGTTTGATTCACAAGTACCACTACCCCATACCTAACATCTCTGGGCCATCACCTCTGCTGCTGGTTCCTTCAGAAGGAAGCTGAATCTTCTGCTGACCCATGCTCCCCTGCTCTCCTTGGAGAATAGCCACATGCAGATGCCTTTACCATCCAGAGAAAGCCAGGGTGATGCATCCAGATGCGCCTGTGCTTTCTGTCTGTGAGGTCAGAGGAAACATGCACCCTTGGGGACTTTACCAGAAAACCTTAGGAGGATGCCATTGTGCTCTGGCTAAGACTTCTGACTCATATTTTGAGTTCTTTAGCAGATGTACAGACCTTCCTCAGCGTTTCAGTGGGGTTATGTCCCATAAGCCCACCATACTTGGAAATACCAAAAGCTGAAAACGCATTTGATGCACCTAACCTAGGGCTTCCCAGGTGATTCAGTGATAAAGAATCCGTCAGCCAACAGAAGGGTTGTTTGTGTCCTGGATAATTGTAAATGTATCGGTTGTTCACCCTCGTGATTGTGGGCTAGTTGGAAGGTGTGCTCACTGCTGCTGCCCAGCGTCAAGGACTGCATGTCAATAGCCCAGAAAAAAATTGACATTCAAAGTATAGTTTCTACTGTGTGGATGTCACTTTGCCCCAATGTGAAGTCAAAAACTGATGAGTTGAACCATTGGGAGTTAGGGGCTGTCTGAACTTAGAATCTGCTCAGAGATAGAGAGCCACTTCTTGGGAGGTGGCTGGTTTTACCTGGAGAACAAAGTGCACCTCCTCCCAGCTCCTGTCTGGGGTCTTGGTGCTCGGCCGCCTCTGTGGTTGACTCAGCTGTGATGACAGTCTGATGAAGCATGTGGCTTTTTTTTTTTTTTTTGATGTCTAATATAACCTGACAGCTAAAGTGGAGTGTAATGAATAAATTATCTAAAACCTATTTCTTTTTCTTTGTTTGAAATGAAAACATGGCCTTGGATATGTTTTTTTCAAGAAAAAGGAGAGATGCTTTGATTAGGAATTCTCTGTACTTGTAGTTTTTGGCTGGGGAGAAACCAAACCATTGCCTGAAAGGCCCTGGAGTGTTCCAGGTGGCCTTCGGTGCGGGGGACGTTGACTTCTCCAGCTTGTGTAGGTTGGTTTGGCCTAGAAGACATGGGGATATTGCACGGGATAGAAATAGTTGCACTTTGAGTGTTGCTTCTGTCCTCCTCTCACTCGCTGCAGCCAGCATCCTGCTGGCTGCCCTTTGCAGGTTTGCAAAACCGTGATTCTGGCTGAAGCTTGACAGACTCCCCAGGATCCTTCCGAGATGGGAAATGAGATCCACCTGCTCAAGTTCTAATAAGGATTAGTTCTCAAAGGCCACTTTCCTCCATGTGGTTTAATAGAGTTGATTTTGTATCCCTCCAGGGACACAGACTTCCAAGTTTTACAGGCTTTACTAAACTGCAGAATACAGCTCCTGCTTTAAATGAAATTGTCTCTCCTCAAAGGCAGAGGTTCTCATCAAGGAGGCTTTCCTCCCTCTCAGGAGCACATTTAAATGTCCAGAGATCTTTGGGTGGCTTCCCTGGTGGCTCAGCAGTAAAGAACCCCCCTGCAATCCAGGAGAAGTGGGTTTGATCCCTAGGTTGGAAAGATTCCCTGGAGAAGGAAATGACAACTCACTCCAGTATTCTTGCCTGGGAAATCCCATGGATGGAGGAGCCTGGTGGGCTACAGTCCATGGGTCACGGAAGTTGGACACAACTTAGCAACTAAGCCACCACCACCACCGCCAGAAACCTTTTGGTTGTCACGACTGGCAGAGAGGGGTAAGTGTTGTTAGAAAGTAGTGGTTTGAGGCCAGGGATGCTGCCAAGTGTGGCAGTGCCTGCTTGGGTATGGGTTTGGGATGGACCCCATACCGAGTGACCAGCCCCAGACACCCACAGGGCTGGGGCGCCTCCACCTCAGCTACAAAGGCCCTTTCTCTTCAACTGGCATTCCAGAGGCTGCGCCCACCACGCAGCCCATCTGTGTGGAGGAATGGATCCAAGCCATTCTCTGTGGCCAAGCGTCCCTGTGGACAGCCTAGGATGCCATCCCCTCTCACAACTAAAAATCGTGAGGCTGAAGACCAATTCTGAAAGCTCCTCGCGTGCTGTCCCTTGGACAAGCATTAGAGAATGGAGGCAGTTCTGCCCTCCAGTGGGGCTCAGTGGCTGACAACTCTGCTTGAACCATTTCAGGGGCAGCCGGAGGCACAGGGAATGGAAGGGAAAATGCTTAACACCTTTCCTGATGGATTAGTGCTTCATTATTTTAATGAATCACCATTAATTACCTTTGTATCTCAGAAATTTAAAAAGTAACTTTTAATTTTGGGGAAATATAAAAATTACATTTAAGTTACAAAGGCCAGACTTCAGAACTCAATATGTTACAATATATTTTATTTCATGCTACTTCCTGTCTTTGGGTCTTGTGGGGCTGTACCTAGAAGGCAGCAAAAATGACAGATGATCACCCTTTCCTGACAGTCATGGGGATGAAGGGGTGGCAGGAAGGGGGTCAGAACTGCCCCAGCCATTTGCGGCCACTTGTCGTTGACCTAGAACCTTGTGGGAAGCAGATAAACAGCAGAGAGTGGCTGGTATATAAAAATGCGATGGTTTCCTAGGCTGGTGCTAAAATCCTTTCTCCTATCAGTGTAGGGGTGTTCCTGCAAACTTAATGGGTTCATTTTCAACACCCCCCCCATAGCAGTGGGACCTGCATGTCAGCAAGGGAGGGAGGCTGCCGAGGAGAGGGCCAGAGAGGATTGCTCATCCTGCTGTGTCCAGGGAGGCACTGACTCGTGTCTGCTCTGTCCAGTGCGGCTTGGCTGAAGCCTTTTTACTTGTACAGATAACATGTGATATATGCTGGTTATGAAACACTTAATGAATGTACATTATAGTGAACCCCAGAGCTTACCCTTTTCCTCCCTCCTTTTAGTAGTTATGTACATTTTGTCTTTTAAAAAAATATAAGTAATTTCTATTCTAAAATGTTCCAAGAGAAAAGAGGTCTTGAATAGATGTGACACTTTCTTACCAGCCCCAACTCCCCTGTCACCTCCCAGGTCAAAGAAAGCAGCCCTTAGCCGTTCCCTGTTCTTTCAGCACCATTTATAGGACCTTCCCCTTAGCACATGCCTGCTGAGTTCTTATTTCATTCAGCTTACGTGCTGGGGATGTGGTGCTTCACGCACAAAATGGGATCATATTATATATGAGGTTCTACTACTGGCATTTTAAAAATCATTTACAAGCCTCTGACATCCCTCCATGTCAGTGCCTATCAATAACCTTGCATGGTGTTCCATAGTATGGGCCCCCTTTGCTTAATGATCCCTTCATATTGGATGTATTAGGATCCAAGGTTGTCTGTGACAGTCCCTCTGGGCCATCTGGGCCTGCTGTGGCATTGTCTCATGACACCGAGCCCAAGTCCTTCCATCACACAACTCTCCAGTCCCCCTGTACTGTCAAAGGTGGATGGCCTGCCATGTTTGCATTTTTTCCTGGGAAGGGAAAGAGGAAGGGGTGAGCATTAGGGCAGCACTTATAATTTGGACACATTTCTGATCATGTCCCATAGGTCAGAATTGGGCTGCAAGATCAGACTTAGCTGCAAAGGAAACTGAGAACAGTGCTCAGCTAAACTTGTGTTGATGATGAAGAGGGTAAAAAATAGGTTGTAGACTGGCAGTCTTTTCCACAGTAGCATGTAGACAGTTTACAGGATTTTACCAGTGAAAGTATCAGGGATCCCTGTACATACAAATGCAAATATTTCTATAAGATGGACACCTAGAAATCAAAAGCATGTACATTAAAAAATTTTAAGAACCACCCGAATTGCCTTCCCAAAAAATCTTCCTAAATTTATACTCACAGCATGATGAGCTGGCGCCCTGTTGAACATCCTTGTCAACATGGGGCTTTATTCACCTTTTATATTTTTTTCCAGTTTGCTGGATGAAGATAGGTAGATGGATGGATGATTCTCATTGTAATTCACATTTCCATGATTAATCAAGAGAGTGAAACATTCCTAATTGTTGATCATCATGTTTCTTCTGTGACTTGCCTGTGTGCAGCCCTTGCCTGTTGTATGTTGTTTTGTCTTTGTTGATTTGCAGCACAAGCTTGTATATACACATTTCCTCAATACAGACCCTATGTCACATACCTTGTACCTACTTCATTCTTAAATTGCTTGTCATTGATATGCACTTTTACCAGAATTATTTAATTTTTATGCTGTTACATGTTTCTTTCTTTCATATGTTTAAGAGGGTCTTTCTTACACCAAAACAAATTTTTAAATGTGTTATTCTCTTTTATTTATTTTTTAAATCTGTCCTGATTATTTTGTGTGTGAAATCTCAGATGGAAATATTGAATGATCAGTTAGATTTTATAGAATCACTTGTTGAATTGTTCATTCTTTCTTCACTGGGATAAAATGCTACTGCTGTTACAGTTATATTTGTGGGTCTATTTCTGGGCTTTCCCTCCTGTTTTAATTTGTTTGTCTCTCCTTCCCTGATAGCATCCTGTAATTACAATAGAGATTTATAATGTATTTAATATCTGCCAGCATGAGTCCCCACTGGTTATTCTTTCTTCACAGTTTTTGAGGGGGTATTCTTATAAATGTCTCTTCAGCACTAACTTTAGAATCTCTTGTCAAATTCCGTTAAAGGAAACCCTTGCTGGTATTTTGATTGGGTGCCGCATTTATAGGTTCATTAGGAAGAACTGCTTTCTTTAGAACCCTTCCGTGAGAGTTTATTTAGAGAGAGCATATTCAAGTGTTCTCTAACCTTCTGCAGTGACAGTGAGCAAGACACCAGGTGACTGCATTTTGCAGGGTGAAATGGCATGGCATAAGCAGAGGGTGGTCCCTTTGTGCTGAGGATGCCTGCACCCCCACCACACCTGTGCTGCCGGCACGTCCTCCCCTGTCTGGATGGCACTTGCAGCTGGTGATGCATGTGCTTAACAAGAAGGCTTTTGCCGTCACCTTGATGGCAGTCTTCTCCAGGCCTGGTTTGGTCTTCCGGTCCTCTGCCCGTTTTCTCTGTTGCATTAGAAATGATCCTCTTGGCAATACCAGAGGCAGTGTTTGTGGCTCAGCCTTGAGGGAACACCGTCACCTTTCCTGTAAGTGCACAGAATTGATTTTTGCTGGAGTTTCACCACTTAAACCATTAGTGCCTGAGGAACGGTAAATAAGTGGGGTGTTCTATGCAGAAGAATTGCATAAAAATGTTACTTTTTGAGTGTGGATTTTTAATAATTTCTCTACTGAGATGAGGGCCATTCCTTTCTATGTTTACCAGTAATTGCTAGAGTGGTTTCAAGTACTGAAGAGTACACCATGTCCAGAAAAATATTTCACTTAGCAAATTCATGTTAATATGTTACTGTTCTGTGATTTGAAAAAAGTTTATGGGGCCAAATCCACTTGTACACCTTCAGTGTGATTTCAGTCATCTAGAGGATAAAGCGCTTACGGGTAGGACTGAAATGAAGGGGGCTGCAGGGAAACCCTGCACATCTGAGGACCTAGTCAACTCTTCCGAGCTGACTTTGTAAGTGAGGAGTGGGTTCTGTTATATAAGCCTGGAGAAGCTCTGGAGTAGAGGGTGAACAGGAACAGAGTAGCGCACAGAGCCTTGGGCTTTATAGAGAAGGCTATGGTTTGACTGCAGGTGGGTGGCAGAGGAAGGTGGGTGTGAAGGCGCCGTGATGGGACACGTGGAAGGAGATCCCTCAGTGGAGTGGGTGTGCTCCCAAGGGGAGGAGAGGAGAGAGCCGAACAGAGGAGGAGGGGAGCTCCAGCCAGGGTTGAACTGTGACCACTGCCCACCTCTATCTGATTGAAATGGGCAGATGGTGGGGAGCTTAGACTACTGCTATTCTACTACAGTGTGCAGAACATTATATGCAGCAGGTCCCATGCATGGGACCCTCGTGGAGGTGCAGGTCCTGGTGGGCAGGCAGACTTCTCCAGGTATGAGTCACAAACATGCAATATTTTCTTTTCCAGAACTACACTCAGTACATCCCTTTGTCTATATACGACCTGCAGACGTGGATGGGTAGCCCCTCCATATTCGTCTACGACTGCTCCAATGCTGGCCTCATTGTCAAGTCCTTCAAGCAGTTCGCCCTGCAGAGGGAGCAGGAGCTGGAGGTGAGGCCCCGGGCACCCTGGGGTGGGAGCTGGGGGTGAGGGTCAGCCCCTCAGTGGTTTTATTTTCTCAGGTGCCGTGAGCTCTCTGTGGTGCTCAGAATGCTCAGAGTAAGGTGGTGGGGTCCGTGACAAAGAACTTGGGAGTGACTCCAGACAAGCTCTTGGTCTTACTTTGCATTTCGCTTTACCCAGCATCGTTTTTAATACAAATTTTAATTAAGTGATAACATTAATAGAGTTGATTTGTGCTCCAGTGGGCTCTGCCTCCAAGATAAATGTGAAAATAAAGCAGACACATTTATTTTCAGAGAAATGGGCCTGTGTCTGGGCACCGTCTTCAGCTCCACTCTCATCTTTGTTATTGCTCTTTTTTTTTTTTTTTGTCTTTGGTGTTGAGGGGAAAAAAAAAACACCCTACTAGGCTAAATACAGAAAACAAACCAAAATAGCTGCCATTCTGTTTAAAGAACTGGAGAGCCAGTGTATTGCTCTGATTGTGAAGAGCTGTTTTACTTGGTTGTTTAATTAATATTTGATGTTTGAATTAAACAGTGAGTTCTAAAGAGAAATTGAAGAGGCAGTTTCAATTAAGAGGGCTCCATCCTGTGGCCTGCACAAGAGTGAGAATAAAATATCCTGCAGCCTCCAGGGGGTCATGAGTTCCAACTGGTTGCTGTGCAGGAAATTCTCAATTCAGAACAGAAATGGTCCCAAGAACATGTTTCCTCAAGCCCTTTTGAGCCTATCCAATTTTCACGTTATGTTTTTTGCATTTCATCTGAGGATATTGCTAAAAGTATCAGGAATAAAATTTGAAGTTCTACTTCGTAGAATTTAACATGTCATACAGTTAATTTATAAATATTTTATAAATTACACTTACGCAGAACTTTGCACCAGAGTGACGGTTAAATTGCCCTTTATTCTTGAAAATGGAACCCAGCGCCACCACTTGTTGTTATTGTTGTTGTCTTTAGTAATATTATCATTTGCATTTTAGAATAAGGGAAAGGAAAGATCAAGTTTCATAGCATTAAATTTTTACCTTGCATTTAGGCATGCCATTTCTGTTTACCCAAGGGATAGGTTATGTTACGAGTGCAAAAAACTCAAAACACCAAGAGGTAATTGCTTTTCTTCACATCAAGTAATAAATATTGCAAAAAAAATTTTTTTTTATTTAAAATATGTAAATAAAAATGCCAAAGAATCTGGCCGGATATTTATACCCAATTTTTGAGCTTCAGGGTGGTTAAGGAAAGACCAGTACATCATCCTTTGATAATTAAAACATGCTAAATACAGCCCCTCTCCCACCCTCTCAGCAGAAGGCAAGCATTTCCCTCTCAGGCATGAAACTAAATGTTTATGCTCTAGCACTTGGTATATCTGCTCTCTTGGTTCTGTATATGTTCTCTGTATGTTGCCAAGGATTAATCAGCCTAAGAAACTGTTCATTTCATTGAGTGTGACAAAAAAAGTTTTCCATCCATCTTTTTCTTTTTAGGGGGAGGGAGTGAAATGTTTAATTGACTAATCCCTCATGGAGGAGAATAAATGAAAAATACATTATCTGAAGTGGCAAATAGATGGCAATGCAAAGTTATACCATATGTTTTATAATTAGCTCCAACTTTAATCTTCATTCTTTTCTTAATTACAGTGTAGATAAGTCTTTCGATTTTCCATTACACTTACTATTATTGGCTATTGTTCAGCCAGTCTCTTGCATAAAGAGCGGAAATTAAAATGATAAAATTGGCTCCCAGCTAATATCTTAATATTCATGTTAGTCATTTTTTTTTTAATCTGATGTAGAAACCACAATCCTGTGTGGGCTCTTAGGTTTATTCTTTTAAAAAATTCTTTCCCTGTCTCCCGTTGGCCAGATTCTTTATAAATTTACAATACATTTAAACACTTTTATTGGGTAGCTGATGACATGAAACTGAAAGAAGTTGGCAGGTAAAATGGTTTGTGCCAGAGTTTTAAAAATAAAGAGGGTAAAAATGATTAAATATAATGCAAGAAAATAGTTACCTGGACCAGAAAGCCTCCAAGTATTAAACATTAACAACAAATATGAGTGACATAAATTTTAAGAGATGATTATCAGCTTTCATGTTCTCCAGAGCACAGTGTTCGTGCTGGGAGCAGGAGATTTACTTATGTGGACTACTTCCATCTCGAAGGAAAACTGCAGGTGAAGCAGCAGACGCCTCTGTGAAAGCACAGAATAAATTACTACACACAACAGAGACTTCATCAGAGCCAGGAAAGCGCCTGTCACTCAGTCACATTCTCTACATTTTTCATTGTGTCATATTGCTTCAGTTTTCTTTGCTTTCAGTGTTTCTTTTTTTAAGATACATGTTTTTATTTTTATTAATTTAGTATATGCCATGATATTAAAAATTAAATAATACTGAGGGTTTATGGTGAATGAAGTAGTCCCTGGCCCCACACCTCCTTGGCCAAGACTCTGCTATTATAGGGAACCTATTTGAACTGTTTATATTTCTAGTTCCTCTATGAGTATCTCTATAAATGCAAATAATATGCTTATACTACTACTTCTTGATTCATAATGTTTAGGTTATCTCTGGGCTTTCTGCTACCATATAAACCAAAAACAGAATTGCCATGAGTAAATTCTATTTAAACATTTGGAGAAATTATATAGAACTTGAAAGATGATGCTGTGAAAGTGCTGCACTCAATCTGCCAGCAAATTTGGAAAACTCGGCAGTGGCCACAGGACTGGAAAAGGTCAGTTTTCATTCCAATTCCAAAGAAAGGCAATGCAAAAGAATGCTCCAATTACCGCACAATTGCACTCATCTCACATGCTAGTAAAGTAATGCTCAAAATCCTCCAAGCCAGGCTTCAGCAATACGTGAACCGTGAACTCCCTGATGTTCAAGCTGGCTTTAGAAAAGGCAGAGGAACCAGAGATCAAATTGCCAACATCCGCTGGATCATGGAAAAAGCAAGAGAGTTCCAGAAAAACATCTACTTCTGCTTTATTGACTATGCCAAATATGGATGTGAGTCTGAGTGAACTCCGAGAGATGGTGATGAACAGGGAGGCCTGGCGTGCTGCAATTCATGGGGTCGCAAAGAGTCGGACACGACTGAGCGACTGAACTGAACTGAACTGAACTAGATAGTAAAGAGACATGTTACCCCATAGTTTTAAGTCACATTAGTACATTGTAAATTGTAAATTCTAAAGAGAAATTGAAGAGAGTGGGTTGCTGACTACCCTCTCCTATTTCCCCACTGTCATTTAGTTGTGTCCCTATATTTGAATTCCCTATACTTTCTAACCTTTGACATTTGAAATCATATGCTTATGTTTTTATTTCTATAATAGTTTTGTCAATAATCAGTCCTATCTTCTGGTTTTATTAATAGGTTCTTAGCTTCTTTGGACTTTCTTTTACCTCTGGACCTTCCCAACCTCTGTCATCTGTACTTTTATGATTATTCTCTAGTCTCTGACCATAATTAACTCCCCATGAATACATACACTAAGAAGGTATGCCTAAAAAATGAGAAATATTAAACTTCAACTCCCTGATTACAACCATGTAAATACTGTTCATTGAATGGCTAACTAGGGTGCTGTGCTTTCCGTTTTTACAATTGTTTCTTTGATTTTCCTGGAGATTGTCTTTCTTCTTGATTAGATCTTTAGCATTTCCACAGTTCCCAAATTTGCATGGGTAGCATTGAATCTCAAAATATGCCCCTTCCCAAAGTTTCTTCTTCTCCAGCTTTCCACCACCTGCTTCATCAGCTGTTCTAGACAGGCCTGCTCCAAAACTGTCTTCCTGGGAGTTCTCCTCATTGTTCTCCTGGATGCATCCACTGTTTCCTAGGTTCCATCTCTGTCTCTTTTCTCCTCAATTTTCTCCTTTGTTCTGCTAGGGCACATTCTCAAGTAGCAACCTAAGAAAGGATGTATAGGAGTAATCTTTCTCAGACTTGAAGCACTTGCATTTGGACTGCTGTAAGTAATGAAAAATCTCACTTCTGCTTTCTAAACAAGTCACAATTTGTCATTTTTGCTAGGAACTCTGAGGCAAATGATTTAATTACTCAGCAGTACCATCAGGGAGATCAGAATACCTGCAGTGAAGGAGGAAAGGTGAAAGGTGAAGTCGCTCAGTCGTGTCCGACTCTTTGCGACCCTGTGGACTGTAACCTACTAGGCTTCTCTGTCCATGGGATTCTCTAGGCAAGAATACTGGAGTGGATTGCCATTTCCTTCTCCAAGGGATCTTCCCGACCCAGGGATCGAACCCGGGTCTCCCGCATTGGAGGCAGACGCTTTAACCTCTGAGCCACCAGGGAAGCCCCATTGGATTGGGGGCAGGAGGAGAAGGGGACGACCGAGGATGAGATGGCTGGATGGCATCACGGACTCGATGGACGTGAGTCTGAGTGAACTCCGGGAGATGGTGATGGACAGGGAGGCCTGGCGTGCTGCGATTCATGGGGTCGCAAAGACTCGGACACGACTGAGTGACTGAACTGAACTGAACCATCAGAGAACCAGGCTGTTTTTAGTCTTTCCACTCTGATGTCTTATCTTGATGCTTACAGCACATTCTTCCATTTTGAGGCTAGATGAGGAGGGGAAAGGGCAGAACCCTCACATCTGTCTCTTTGTTATGAAAGCAAGTGAGACCTCTGCTGAATCTCATTGGCTAAAGCTAGGTCATATACGACCCCCCCACCCCACCTCCCATATGGCATGTGCTATTGTCTTCGTTCTGTCCACATTCATCATGGACAGTTTGGATGTGGAGTTTTAGACTCTTTTCACTGAACAATCTCACCCTTACTTCTTATGGTAGGTGAGAAAGTGTACTTGAGAAGTCTGCCCGGTGGCCTTGTTGTAGCCATCACAAGAGTCCAGAGGTCCAGCTACCTCCATTCATGATAAAAGCCAGAGGAGTATTTATATCCACCGTATATACACAGTATATATGTTAACAGAGAAAGAGAATCCAGGTTTGGTTTTTTTTGGCAGCAACTTTTATCTTGGATATTAAATCTTTGTAGCTTTAAGAGGAGACTAAATCTTAAGATGGATTCTCTTTGAAATGGCCTTTATTAGTTTCTTCATCCTTTACTTCTGCTCCCAGTAGATACTTCCCATGAGCAGTTACGATCCTTCTCTTCACTGAGGACCACAGTGAAGCAGGGTCAAGTTGTGGCCTTTCTCTCTCTCTGTGGAGGCAGAGAGGTGAGTTGATGTCCGGCGGTGGGAAAAGGAGTGCCCTTCTTTTACAGAGATTGATGGAACTGTGCTGTGTCTCTGTAAAACTTGATCCTGAGCATGACCGTCCTCACTGGTGTGGGACAGGAGCCCAGACATTTTCTTGGTGGCAGCCATAGCAGTGGTGGGATGATGTCTTCCCCCAAGGACATTTGACACATTTTGGGGGCGGGGGGGATCTGTTATCGAGGCTCAGGCCATTACTGTGGTGGCATCATTCTCTCCTCTTATTGCCTGTTCACACTTGACAAGGCTTTTCTCACAATACCTGCAAGCGAATCATGTTTTGTTTTTGTTTGGCCATGCCTCATGACGTGCGGAATCTTAGTTTCCTAAGCAGGGGTCGAACCCTTGAGCCCTGCAGCGGAAGCGTGGAATCTTAACCACGGGGCCACCAGGGAAGTACCGAGAATCATGTTTTGATCCAATATTTGGTTAACTTCTTTGTGTGACCCGCTTCTGCTGGCTCCAGCAGTAGCATCCAGCTTAGCACCTTGTCCAGCAGAGACTCATTTTCATAGAAACAGGTGTGATCCTGCAGCGTCACTGAATTCACAGTGACTTAAATACCCATTTGAAATCCTCTGTTCATACTGATATATGACATTATCTTCATGTAGTCATCACTGTGACTAAATTTTATGTCAAGTATGTAAACTAATGGTGACAAAAATGTCTAACATCACACTTCAGGTTTCTTCAAAAAATGTTAAATGTGTATCCCATAGAACTAGAGAATTCGTATTTTGAAACCTTGTGGTTCCTTTGCTAGTATTGTAGACAGCACATTGTGTGGATGTCTGTGGAATTTGAAATAGAAGTTAACTCTGTGTTAAGTTTAATATTTATAGTATTACAATGTCTGTCTATGATTTTTGAGTGTCACAAGTTAGTTCTAAGGTTATCTGTAGATAAGGAATATGTCTTGATGACTGCTTACTAGATGGAGCTTGTGTCTGTGAATTTGTGAGCATTCTCCGTGCACTTGCTGTTGGGATGTTCACGCTACAGAGAAGGGGTCCACCGTGGTAACTCTACAGGGAGCTCAGACTTGTCCATCTCTAGCTTTCACGTTACAAGAGTGTTCATGTCTCCCATTTTTTCTCTTCTATAGCTTCATAATTACCATTTGTAGGTAGCAGGGAAACAAGAGGTCTGTGATGTGATTACCTTATTTATTTTTTCTTTAAATTTTAATATATGGACTTTAAAAAGATGTCCTTTTTTCTAAGTTACCTCCATTTCCTCCGGTATAAATTTGTGGGTTATTTGGGTTGTATAAATGGGTTATTTGGGTTGTTCTCCTTTCTACGGAAGGCTTATGATGATTCCCTGTTGCTTCTCATAGTTAAGAATGAAGGGAGGCTACCCACTGTTGCTGTGTGCCATGGAGGGGCAGGCAGGTGGGAGCTGGCTATCCTGGAGCACTCTTGCCCACAGTCCAGAGAGCATTCTTTCTCTGGGAGCCGGTGACTACACTAGCCACCCTAGTTTCCCCTGGACACATCAGTAACTCTCTTTAGAGAAGAGCACCTCCAGGTGCTTCCTAGGGCAGGGTGGTTGCAGGACACCTGGCTTTAGGACATGGGTGAGCAGAAGGCCGCCCTGATGGCAGGTCTTCAGGTGAGCCCTGTCTTACCCCTGTACCACCTCAGGCTTCAGCAGTGAAGTGCCTCCCCCATTTGCTTCTCCACACACACCCTGGACAGGCCTTTTTTGAAATAAAGGCTGGTCAAGTTCACCCTTCTGTATCTTATACTGTATGTATAGTAAGCTGTAAGAATTCTTAGTAGTGAACATTTCAAAACAAATATTGGTAAGAAACCTATCATCTAGTTGAAACACTCCCCCCTCCACATTTGTAAATTAAGAAAAAATGCTGCCATTTCCACTTTTTATAGGAGAGTGAACCTGTAAGCAAATACAGCAGAAACTCCTTTCATTGGGCTCCACACAGCCGCCCTCAGCCCCTCGCTGGCGAAGATGAAGCCATTATGGAAATGATGAGTGGAGGAGGAGGGTGGGCCTCCTAGGGTGCTGGGAGCCGGCTTGCTAACCAGAAAGTGGAAAGTGTCGCAGAAAAGCACGGATAAGAAAAGCAGCCTCTTGAGCATCAGGACCCTTACTGCCACTGAGAACTGGGAAAAGAGGAGGCCATGCAAGGTGGAAAGGCACCACCAGGGGAGGCCATAGCACCCGGAGGCCTTAGCTGAGGGACACTGCCTACCCTCTTCTATTTGTACAATGTTTCCTAGTTTGCAGAGCACTTTTACATTTAGTCCAGTCAGCCTGGGCAACAGAATGTACGTAAGGTGTCTCCAGACTCAGCTCCTGTGCACCTTCCCTTTTATGATTTTTATGGGAACAGTTCTTTTCTCTTGGCACCTTGTACTGTTCCTAGTCCTGGAATTTGAATACTCTGGGTAAAAGAAATGTGATTTCTCTGCATAGAAAATTCAGAAACCCTCACTACTGGTGGTATTAAATGAAATCCACAGACAAGCAAAGCATATCATTAGTACAGTCAGCTTTAAGGGTGTAACTAAAATTCTACTTCCCTGCACCTGAAATCTTTCTCAGATGACCTCATATAGCAAATTTTTTATGCAATTAATTTGACAAAATAATTATGCCTTGTCTTATAGTATCTCTTCTATTGGTGTTGTCTGCTGTATTTATTAAACCTATTATGTAAACCTATCAAGAAAGCTTCATATGAAGTAGCTGTTGAGGAATCATTTACAGATTTGGTCTGATAAATAAGTATACATTTGAATAAGCTACCTTTAGTTATCTTCCTTAGATATATCTATGATTCACTGAATATGTTTAATCTTTGATTGATTTGTATGAAATGTAAAAAGAAATAAAGGAAAAATTATTAACCCAAATCCACGAATATAGTATATTATTGCAGCTATCATAAAACCGAGGGCTTCTCCAAGTTAAGTCTTAAGAGTTTAATGCTTTTTCCTAATTTAGTCTATTTTAAAACATGCCAGAAATAACTTAATATTTTGGACCACAGTTCGTGACCAACACCATGGGATATGGGTGCAGGGTGCTGTGTGGTTCCTGGCAGGACTCATCTACATGGCCTGACTTCCTATCACAGGAGGGCCCCCCTCTGTCAGCTGGAGGCCATGGAGATAAAGGCCTGATCTTCTCTCGCAAAGGATCTATGGTGGCACAGGCCATGGTGCTTCTGGTGGCAACCAGAAAAATGGCAGTACTCAGCTGGGTGATCACAGAGCCATGCACAGGGAGAAGCGCAGGCGGGAATTTACCAGCCCATTTGAGGGGAGGGACAAGAGGGTAAGTGATTTTTCTTAACATTGGGGTCAAAAGCAAGGAAAAGATGTTCATTCTCATTATTCCTCTTCAACATTGTACAGTAAGACTTTTGCAAGGGGAAAAAACAGAAGGCACAATCCTATCTGTTGAATATCAGTCGCAGAGCTCTAATTGACACTAAACACTCCAACAGCAGCAGCAAAATACACAAGTGTCCATGAAGCATCCATCAAGATAGATCCTGGGTCATAAAGCAAACCTCAACATATTTTAAATAATAGAAATCACACAGGCCTGCTCTTTCACCATAGTGAAATCAACTAGAAGTCAGTGGTAGAAAGACAACAGAAAAATATCAGGAAAAAAAAATTAACCTATAATTGATGGGTTAAAAATCTCAAGGGAAATAAAAGAAAGTACATTAACTGAATGAAAATGAATATATGTTCGAAAACTAAAAATAGAATTAAATTACCATATGATCCAGCAATCCCACTCCTGGACACATATCCAGAAAAACTCTAATTCAGAAAGACACATGCATCCCTATGTTCAAAACAGCACCATTTACAATAGCCAAGACATGGAAACAGCCTAAATGTTTATTGACAGATGAATGAATAAAGATATGGTATATATACAATAGAATATTACTCAGCCATAAAAAGATGGAAATAATGCCATTTATAATAGCATGGTTCCAACTAGAGATTATCATACTAAGTGAAGTAAATCAGAAAGAGAAAGACAAATACCATATGATATCACTTGTATGTGTGTGGATTCTAAAAAGTGACACAAACGAACCTATCTATGAAACAGAAACAGACTCGTGGACATGGAAGACAGACATAGTTCCCAAGGGGTGGGAGGCTGGTGTTAGCAGATGTAAGCTATTATATATAGAACGGACAGACAAGATCCTGCTGTGTAGCACAGGGAACTATACTCAGTATGCTATAATAAACCATAGTGGAAAAGAATATAAGAAAAAGAATGTGTGTGTGTATATATATATGTGTAACTGAATCACTGTGCTGTACAGCAGAAATTAACACAGCATTGTAAGTCAACTATATTTCAATTAAACAAAAAAAAATAAAATAAATGTACAGCCTGTCAGCATTGATAAGATACAGTGAAAGCAATTAAAAGGGAAATTGACAGCACTAGATCTTTATGTTAGAAAATAGGAAAAGTATCAAATCAATAATCTTAAATTCCTACCTGTCCTAGTCCATTTGGGCTACTGTAGCAAAATACTACAGACTGGGTGGCTTCTAAACAACAGAGGTTGATTTCTCACAGTTCTGGAGGTTGGACAGACCAAAATCATGGTGCAGCTTGATCAGGTGAGGGCCCTTTTCCTAGTTCATGGCCAGGCCTTCTTGCTATGTCCTCATGTGGTGGAAGGGGTCAGGGAGCTCTCAGGCTGCTTTTTTGTAGGGACACTAACCTCATTCAGGAGGGCTTCAGCCTTATAAATTAATCACCTCCCAAAGGTCCCACCTTCTTAGCACTGTCACCTTCGGGGGTTAGGATTTCAGCATATGAATTTGGGGGGAACATGTACATTCAGACCATAGCACCGCATCAAGATGGTTAAGTAAGGTAAAATGGTGCAGCCACTTTGGAAAACAGTCTGGCAATTCCTCAAACGTTAAACCTGGAGCTGTAAATGACCCAGTAGTTCCATTCCTAGGTTTGTACCCTGGAGACTTGAAAACATGTGTCCACACAAAAACCTGTACACAGATGTTCAGCAGCATCATTCACAGTAACCCCCAAACGTAAATTCTCTTTGTGATGTAAAGGATCAGAGAATTTTTTAGTTGCCTTCTTTTAGTTGCTTCTCTAAGAGTTAATTGGGGAGAAATTTCGTTTTAATTTCTAACTAAGCATCTTTATTGAGTTACAGAATAATTATCGAGCATTTTAGAAACTGATTGCTACAATGAAATGGCTTTAAAACAATGGATGGTCCGTTTAGGTAAGCTCTCAGGATAATCATGACAGACTATTACTGTGAAGCATGTTCTTTAGCTGCCCTTTGTGGGGAACATTGGGGGTTTCCCTGTTACCGTTACAAGTCTTCTTGCAACAGAGTGACTCCCTCTGCTCTCTTGACCTAAATTTCATTTTCCAGCAACTTGTTTTTAAATTATTAATGCTATTTAATATTTGATATATATAGAATTGAGGCTTTGCAGGTGGTGCTAGTGGTGAAGAATCCACCTGCTAGTGCAGGAGATGCAAGAGACATGGGTTCGATCCCTGGGTCAGGAAGATCCTTTGGAATAGAAAATGGCAACCTGGAGCAGGATTTTTGCCTGGAAGATTCCATGGACAGAGGAGACTGGTGGACTACAGTCCATGGGCCTGCAAAGAGTCAGACACAACTAAGTGACTGACTACACACACACACACACACACACACACACAGATTTATATAAATTATATATTAAAAATTACTACTTCCATTTTTTATCTGCTATTTTTAGCACAGTATCTGGTGAGTGGTAGATGTTCCATTAATATCTTTGAAATGAGCTGGGCAAGCAATACCTGATCTGTTTACAGATCTTAATCTCTCTCTGAACTTTGCAAAAATGTCCACTGTAAGTAGGTGTTACTGAGTTGAGAATAAAAGTTGCTTTAAGCTAGAACTGGAATTATTACCAAGTAGATGTTATTTTCAGAAAGCTGCTTGTTAAAGACGCCTTTGAAATTATTGGTGCCTTTGTCAAGTTGTCTCTTAACATGTATACGTATATGGAGTAAAGAAGCAGCATGACGGCAGAGGTTTATTTAGGAAATGAGAGATTCAGGTGCTCCCCCAGCGACCCCCAGCCCCGCCAGCCATGCTTCTGGAGCGAGTGATTCCAGGCCTTGTGTGAGCCGCTTGGCCAGCCTTCCCATGAGCTCTGAACGCACGAGCACTACGTTATCCACACGTGTGGAAGAGGTAGCAGATGTCTCTCTTGGATCTGGTTGCTGTGTATCGCGTTGAGGGTTTTTCTGGATCCTTCCCAAATCCTCCAGAAGGCTCTAGTGAGCTTTTAACGAAGAAAGTTCTCTTGGTGTTTGAGCCTCTGGGTTCCCCAGGAGAAGCCCCTTTGGGTACAAGTACATCTGGGGTGTGCCCTGCAGGGTGAGTGGTGGCTCCCAGCTGGACCAGCTTCTTTACTTGAGTGCCTTTGAAAAGTTCTCTGAATCACTAGTAGTTAGCTTTACATGCAGGCTATTTATTATTCCAAGGACAAATTTCAGTTAAAAGGTCAATATCTTAGATAAATACAAAACCAAAACAATATACAGGAAATAGCTCACCTGTTAAAATAATTTGTTTTTGTTTGTTTGTTGTTTTCTTGGGTTAGAAGCTTGAAAAAATGAATTGTTGCTGGAATCCTTTGTTTTGAATGTCATTTTTACAAAATGTTACTTACTCTAATTAACCCCAGTGCAGAGCTCTCATCTGCCTTCTGAGTGCCTAGTGGTGACGACAAGTCTGATCTGAGTCCTCGGGGGACTATTACTGTGTGTTACCATACTTCAGATTATCTGCAGCCACACTTAGTGCTTTCTGCCAGTAATACACCAGCATACTTCAAAAAGGAGTTTATTTAAGAAATCAAGGTTTCTATCAATGACCATTTTGAATTGGGAAATTTAGTTTCCAATGGACTTGGGATGAAGA
The DNA here is from genome assembly GCA_006410635.1 of Cephalophus harveyi. NCBI lineage: Eukaryota > Metazoa > Chordata > Mammalia > Artiodactyla > Bovidae > Cephalophus > Cephalophus harveyi. Next base: position 873,077 of record SJYT01066766.1, on the reverse strand, counting down.
TGTTTCTGCATTGTCTTCCTGTCTCCTGGGCCTCCTCTGCCTCAGGTACTTTGCGAGGCTCCGGGCCAAGTGCCCGTGGACCACGAGGTGCAGCCTGAGGCAGGTCTAACACAGAGGCACTGAGCAGACTTGCTGCCCAACAGCACCGCCTGGCTCTGTCGGGGCATCGGAGCACCGCCTCCACAGGGGACAGGGCATGGACCTCCTGACCCCTGCAGAAGTCACCTTAAGCCCACCGAGCACCCTTGTCTCCGCTTGGGGCCCTCTGTCTTGGGAGAAAGATGGCCTTGATGTGACAGACTATTTCACTTCAGAGAGCCTGAGTCTGCAGAAGCTCAGTGACAGGCAACAGTGAAGGTGGAAGGCCTGCAGTATTTGGGGGCTGTGGCCAGTGGACCTGCTGTTCGGTTCTCAGAAAGTAAATTTACTGTGGAAGCAGATTATAGACAGAGAAGTTGAAACTAGCGTGACAGCATTTGGGAATATTGAATCTAGCTTTTACATAAACAACTCTTTCTTCCTAAGTGGTTTCCTGTAGTCATCTCATCTGTGCCTGTTAGTGGTAATGCTCACGAGACGCGTGTGTGTCGGCTTCAGCCCCAGGCCACCTCCCCAGTGCCCGTTTCACTGTTCAGAGCTGTGCCCTCCATGCCCCTTCCGGAGCCCGACCCATCGCCGATGTCATCCTCCCCCTGAACCGGGGAGGACATGCTTCCACAGAGCACGCGAGTGGAGCACTTCCGGCAGCCTCCCCTGACTCTGACACATCTGCAGCCTCCACGTCTTTCCACATGACTCAGGTCTGATGAGCCGCAGACCCACACGGCACCCAGACCCGTCATCCTTCCTAGCGGGTTGTCACAGCAGACCTGGAAACTAATTTCCTGTGTGGAGCAGGTTGCTTCACTGGTGCTATTTTAGATCGTAGCGCCGGAGCCAAGGAGAAGATTAAACGTGATTCTGCCTTCCCTTTTCTCAGTGCTTTAAACACCCACTCTGGTAATGGTTGTACAATGTGAGTTGTACCTAATGCCACTGACCATACAAACAAAAGGGATAAGATGGTAAGTTTTATATTGTGTGTATTTTGGCACAATAATTAAAAAAAAAAACCATTCCTTGAGAAATTGACATTTTTATTTTGTTTTAAGTATACTAGAATTTGATGTGTATTCTGGGCTTGCTATTCCTATAACAGAAGGGGCTATTAATAGAAATACAACTTTTATTGCCTTCCATTTGAGAAATAAAACAAGGTTTTATCAGCATTAATAATGACAACACTTTACATGTCATAATCTGTGGTAGGGATATATGAGTGAACACAGCTTTGTGTGTATAACTTACAAAGTGCACCTGAGCATGCTGTTAGGCCTGCCTCCTGCAGAGCATGTGTGTTAGTGTCATAGGTGTGGTGTGGGTGCAGGAGGCCCCCGATGGGATGAGGCAGGGGAAACTTCAGCTCAGGACCAGCCTCCCCACCCATGACCAGGACTCGCCTGGTGACTGGCAATTCCCATCATTTCTTGGGGGTCTTGGTTTCCTCATTGTAAAAGATCTTTTAAAATGGAAAGAAAACTTACCTCATGGGAATGTTGTAAAAAGCAAATGAAATAGCAAATGTGAAAGGAATAGTCATGCAGAGGGGATTCTTAGGAAGGAGCAAAACCTGAGAAGCATAAACATTCCTTTCAAGTTGGGAAACAAGCAAGTAGCCATCAGCGATTAAAAATTGCACTTTCCTGCCCCATCTGCCCGCCTCGGCGCCATCATCACCTGAAACCCCAGCACCTGGTCTTCATGGAGCTCCCCTGCCCCCGGCCTTTATAACCTAAGAGTCCTTGAATAACGAGTGATTTGGGGCTGGAGCTAACGATCATCTCCAGGAGAGGATCCAACAGCTGGGCCTCTTGGGGGACTCAGCCTGGAACCCCTCAGCCTTATGCCTCAGTCGACAGGTCCTTTCCTTCGTGTCACATTTCTGGCTTAGTCTCCAGTTGTGGACAATGGCTAAGCCACTCTCCTTCCTGTCCCCCTGCAGGTTGCTGCTATTAACCCAAACCACCCACTGGCCCAGATGCCTTTGCCCCCATCTATGAAGAACTGCATTCAGCTGGCAGCCTGTGAGGCCAACGAGCTCCTGCCCATGATCCCCGACCTCCCAGCTGACCTGTTCACATCATGCCTCACCACCCCCATCAAAATCGCCCTGCGCTGGTAAGTGGCACCCACCTCAACTCCCAGCAACCTCACTCACCCGGGGCTTGCTGTGGGGACCCAATCTACGTGACTCTGGTGGACCAAGTTCCAGGCATGAACTCAGGACCTCGAGTGGATGCTGGGGATTTCCTCTTGGGGCTCAGGACATGCTTTCCCCCAGGTCAGGTGTGTGCATGGTTTCTAGGAGTTCCCTATCTGTATCTTGGATAACTGAGGTGGTGTCCTCCATACCAAGGTGGGTCATGCTGGAAAGTGGACTTTTAAAAAAAAGCTTCTCTAGTTATATAATTCTTTGTTTGAGTTGAAGTAGAATATTTCATATTACTTCCCTACCATCACTCTTTTGAGAAGTTCAAAGCTCTTGTGACTATGACTGAAGAAGTATGTGGGCTATTCCAGGATGGAAGAAGCTGCATGTAAGACCCTCTGTCCCTGGCAGGACTCACAGTGGAATGTGTGTGCTTCCTGCCTCCAAGTCCAACTTTCTCCCTTAGACCGTCTTGCTCCCATTTAATATCTGCTTTTCCATTTTATGTTTTGCTGGAAACCATATACATGAAGGTAAGTAGCCCTTGGTGAGCCACAGGCAGGACGGTGCAGCCATGTGGGTTCACTGGACTCTGTGGGGGCTTCTTCCTCAACTTCCTGCCAACTTCCTGTCCTAACCCCACCAGACACACGGGGTCCTGGTTCCTTCCCCACAGCCCTGGAGAAAGTACTGAGACAGGAGAGGACTCTAGGGGAGCAACATGGTGCTCAACCCTTTGGGAGGCCCCTTGAGTGACTGTAGCCCGGGCGGGGCTGGGACATGAATTGCCTCCAGTGACTGGTTCGATGAGAACTTGGACTTGCAGCTTTGCCTTTGTTGCAGCGTCGGGTTGACACGCAGCACCTGGAAGAGGGCATCTGCCTCCCACTCCACCCTATCCCTCTCAAGTCCCGGCTGTGGGTCTTTCCAGGGAGAAGCCTTTTCTAGCTCAGCTGATTCCTAAGGAGCTAGAGGAGAAGGAGGGGGGCGATGGGCATTGGCCCCAGCAGCCGAGCCCACTCCACAGCTCAGCCCACTCAGACAGGGCCTGACTTCGGCCGCTCCTCCACTGCACTACAAAAAGCAGAATGCATGTGGCCAGAGTGTACCCTGAGGGACCTCACCCATGGAAGAAAGAGAGCTGAGCTAGCCTTCTTGTGAGGCAGGACTATTGTCATTAAGAACAGTCATCAAGTGTGACGGGAGGTGAAGGGAGGAAGATGCTGATAACACAGTGAGACTACGAACCAGGGATGTTGAAAAGAATCCCATAGAGACACAGGTGGGAGGACTGTGGTGTTTGAAACGAAGGACACAGTGGATGGGATTCCTACTAGGAGAGGTGGCTGTTGCCTATTAGCATGTTGGGAGATTACAGCCAGGAGCTGGGCGCTGGGGGTGGCAGCAGAGGGAGAGAAGTGGAAAAGTGGGAGACATGGAGGTGGAGAGAGAAGGCGAATGAGGCAGAGCTGGAAACACCTGAAGCCAGTGCTGACTGGCTTCATCCAGAGGCTTCCCCAGTTCCTCCAGAGGCTTGGGCTGACAGGAAAGGAGGAAGCAGGGACCTGCCCTCCGGTGAGGCTGAGGCAGCCATGCCCACACTTCCTCAGAGCACCACTCCTTTGCTCCGTGGCCATGCTCCTGCCCTTGACTGTAGGTCTTTTCATTCTTTCATTTATGAATTTTTCTATTTAATTCTCTGTACTCTCTGATCACTGTCAGAAAAGGTTTATGGTGCCATTTAACATGACCTCAGGAAGATCTGTGGTCCAGATAGCTCAGGAAGCCGTTCATTTTATTCATTGTCCAAGAAATAATTTACTAAATTCCACCAGTGTACTTAAAACCCATTATAGGCAATGGATTAAGCATTATAGGCAATGCAAAGAACCATTGCCCTCAAAAATTTATGGTCTCATTGAAGAGACAAGATGTGGCCTGAAAATTCATTATTTAAATGAGTGCTTCCTGCCAGACAAGGAAATCTGAACATTTCAGGCCATCCACGAGCAAGGGTATGGCACTAAGGGCTGTTTGTGTTTCCAGAGGACAGAGGGGTCAAGGGGATAAGGGAGGACTTCTTGGAAGAGAGGGAAACTGAGTCTGGGTCTGGGCAGATGGTGGGACTTGAAGGGGAACAGAGAACACACAGGCAAGTGACTCCTCAGGGACAAACGTGGGTCAGTAGAGGACGGCGTCCAGAGGGGTGACATGAGGTCAGAGGGTGGGCTGACATCAGAGGGTCGCCTGCCTTGATGTTGGGCTAAGGACCTTGGCTCTTCTAGGTCTGGCAGGGGGAGGCGTTAATGTGGGGAAATGACTTACAAATACTGTTTAAGATAATCCATGTAAGGATGAGGAGACCTTGGTCAGATGAGACCTTTATCACAGCAGCGTGGTCAGGATTCAAACTACAGCAGGAGGGTAGAAACGACCATAAGCTCCGTGGCCGGAACACCCACAGAGGCACCCCCAAATCTGCAGTGGAACCGCCCTCATCCCCACTCATTTTCCTGCTCCTGCCTGTGTATTTCCTGTCCTTACTGCTCCAGAGCTGACGGTTCTGCTCCGGGACCTGGGCTGGGTGCTGTGTCAGAGGGGGCTGTGAGTAGAAGGGCAGGGATGGGTGAGGGAAGCAGCAGGAAGAGCATAGACTTCCACTCTGGCCACTCCCCACTCTGCTGCCAGTGCGCGAGTTGTCGTTTCTCCCCGACTCCCGCTCCGCCCAGGCTGCAGCCCTGTGGTCCTCCACCAGTCAGGAGGGCCAGACGTCCCATCACCGGCAGCTGTGGGTTCTTACCCTAGGGTCAGGCAGCAGGCTTTCACTCCACCGTGATGTGAGGCATTGTCTCGGTACCTACCGAAATCCTCTTTTGGAGTTAATATATAATTAAATTTTTAAAAGTAAGCATTCAGTAGGAAGCACAGTGAAAAGCGAATGAAACTAATATGGTTGCCATAGAATGAACTTTGAGATCAATACATCACGACTGTGAGTGTTGGTCATCAGATAAACATTGCCTGGAATGATTAAGCAGAGTCCCAGGTGGGAAGATCTTTTACAATTAACCACTTTCTGCATATTGAGGAATAGAAATTAGATTGAATATAACATTTCACTGAGTGTTCTTAGCCTGGGAATAGCAATAAACCATATTCATTGGAAGAATTGTCAAGGGAAACATGTACTTCTTTGTAACAGCTAAGTTAAAGAAAAATACCAGCCTTTTTTTTTTTTTTACATGGAGAAAGAAGACATTTTGTCAGATAATACTTATATTTTTAGGGTCAAGGATTTCTTAAAAGTCAGTTTAATATTTTCCAATGAAAAATGGGATATACATTCTTTGTAGAAAATTTACTAAAAAGTAAAAAAGAAGGAAAATGTAAAAAAGATTTTACCATCATTACCACAGTTAGTGTTAACTTTTTGGTTAAAAAGTCTTTTTTTCTGTGTTTGTATGTTTTTCATTGATGCAATTAGACTGAATTTTCAATTTCATGTACTTAAACCTTAGCATAACAAACTTATTTATCCTTGACCACTATAAACTCCTGGTAAATGTCATTTGTAGTGATTGCATAACATTTCACTGTATTGATGTTCTGTTTTATTTAACCAAGTATAGGGCTTTAGTAATCCTATTTACTTAGGATTCAGGTATATAAAAGTAGGATAGCTCAAACTAGCTCTAGAATAGCAGTCCATGGACTTTTTCTATGAAGGGCCAGATTTTAAATATTTTAGGCTTTGTGAGCTCAAGGGTCCCAGCTCTATTAACATAGCATGAAAGAATCACAGACAGTATGTAAACAAATGAGCATGACATGACTGTATTCCAATAAAACTTTACTTACAAAAGCAAGTAATGGGCCAGATCTGGCCTGGGAATCATAGTTTGCCAACCCTTGCTTTTAATGGAAACAGGGGACTTCCCTAGTAGTCCTGGGACTAAGACTTTGCGGGGGCCCATGTTCATTCCCTGGTCAGAGCTAGATATTGCATGCAGCAACTAAGAGCTGGCATGTAATAAATAAAGGATCCAACATATGGCAACAAAGATCAAAGATCCTATGTGCTGCAATTAAGACCTGGCACAACCAAATGAATAAATTAAAAAAAAGAAAATGGAACCAGGATTTTACCTAAAAATGACTGCTGCACTTACCTATTTGTCAAGGAACCTGAGCAATAAATAACCTAGGAAAAAGCTTTGCTCAGGAACATTCCTGTATAACTAAGAGGATGGTTTTCACTATACTCATACAAGGCATAGTTGCTAGAGAAAGTTATATGCCTTATAAACAGGATATAGCCTTACTTTGTATGTACATAATACATGTATGTATATTTAATGCCAGATGTGCTTATAAATCTTATTTGGTGAAGTAGTTGTCAGAATACATCATTCTCTGATTTTTGTTTCATTTCCTTCTTAATCTTCATTATCAGAAACTGATAATATCAGTAACTCTAAAGTGAGCAAATTATATTACTCTCCTTATAAAAGATTTCCTTACCATATACTTCCATATAGTATGAGTCCAAGATATGTTTCTTTTTTTCTTTAGGCTCTTTTCTACTTACTAGATTGAATGGCAGAATACATTTTAAATTTACTATGGATATATTTTTTGTGCTCCTGAAATTATAACTCAGTGGTACTTAATTTGCTGTGGGACTTGATGTTAAATAGATTGATGCCCATCGCATTGTGTGGCATGCAGTTGTATTGTCTGTTAATGAAAATGGCAGACATTAGCTCGGATTGAATAGAGGTCAAGAAATGTGTTTCCTTCCTTTCAATTAAATTGAGTAATCTCAAGGAGTTTAAATGTTAATTGCATAGTATTAATGTGTATTTGTTAGCATAGGAAGTCTGGTCTTCATCTTTGCCCAGTGAGAGAGGCAGCTGCACAGACACCCTGCCCCACAGCTGCTCTTGAGGTCCTGCATCATCCATCCAGCCTGGCCCTTTGCTGTGTCCTGCTTGTCTCACTGCAGGCTCTTGATTTGTATTTTGTGACACTTGTGGCATTTGCTTTGTATTTTGTCCTGAAGACTCAATCAAGAATCAGTCAGAATTGCTTTCAGAAACATTAATTCTTTCTGGTGTTTGATACTGGGATTCACCATTTATTCTCTGTACTGCTGCTGCTGCTCCTGCTAATAAGTTGCTTCAGTTGTGTCTGACTCTGTGCGACCCCATAGATGGCAGCCCACCAGGCTCCTCTGTCCCTGAGATTCTTCAGGCAAGAACACTGGAGTGGGTTGCCATTTTTCTTCTCCAATGCATGAATGTGAAAAGTGAAAATGAAGTCACCCAGTTGTGTCTGACTCCTAGCAACCCCGTAGACTGCAGCCCACCAGGCTCCTCCATCCATGGGATTTTCCAGGCAAGAGTACTGGAGTGGGGTGCCATTGCCTTCTCTATATTTTCTGTACAATTTTCTCGAATACAACTTCTCTGCTGGAGAGCCAACTTTCTGCCTACCTACTGAATTGGTGTTTTCTGTTTTGTCATCTTTTTCAGCTTCTTATAAAAACTGAATTTAAATGACTGCCTTATTTCTTATGTTTCAGGGCAGTTGATCTAGATACATTCATGAATGAAATTGTCTTACCAATTTACTTTGTAGTAATGTCACGCGTTGGGTTGTAGACCTTGTAATAAACTTAATTTGGGATTTAGTTAAACTTTTTTTTTTTTTTTTTAAACCCAGAGACCCTGACATTATGGCCATAACTGTAATTTGGCCCTGCTGTGTAAAGCCCAGGAGAGCTTCAGGGTAATTTCCAGTCTTTAGGTTATGTAATTGGTCATGTGCCCACTCTGAGGAAAATATTTTTTCTCCCCCAGCTAGAAGATGTACTCTCATTGTTCCTGTCTCTGACATACACTCAATTAAGATGAATATCATAATGTATTGTAATAGAGCTCCTTTTAAAAAAAGTTGACATGCCGAAACCTGATTTATGCTGCTGAGAAACAAATTGGACCAGACAGGATGGCACAGGCTGCTCACTCCCTCCCCTGAGCTCAGTCCTCGGGCTGCCAGAGAAGAGTAAGATTGATGGGTCCTCCAGCGAATCCACTCAGAGAGTCAGAAACAGTGTGGAGCCCTCGATGGCTGATATTGTTGAGGGTGGGGAGTGGAGCGGGTGAAGACCAGAAGGTGCAGGCGAGGCAGAGGGCGGGTCCTCGGGTGTGCATGTGGCCGTTTCCCTCATTGCCGTGGACAGTGCAACTTGCCTGCATGTCTGGAGCTCAGAGGGAAGGAAATAAACAAGGTTACTACCTCTCCTTTGAAGGAAAATATACGCCTATAAAAATCAAGAGCACTACACCATAGAAGAGTAATTCAGAGTGAGAATAAGCATATCTGAAGTGATAAGAGAGAATATTGGAACTAGGAAGAAGAAATATGAAAGACTAGTTGGAGATATGGGTAATTAAAAATATAATTAAGTAAAGAATTTAGGGGGTGGATTGAAAGGTAGCCTTATGAATATTACTAAAGGACAGATCAGAGAACTAGAAGACTGGTGAGGAGTTCCCACCAAAGATATAGAGATGGAAAGAATGAATGACCAGAAAGGTAGAAGTAAAGTATCTGAGATACTGATCATGAAAATTAAGTGTAGGTTTAGGTTTCACTGTGTTAGTGATGACCACCAAAAGAATGAAAATAGAATGTATCGTGTACGCATAAGGAGAGAGAATTTCTTCTCTCCAAAAGACGCTTAAAAAAAGAAAAGCAAGGTAAATAGAAAATGTGAAATAAGATGTCTGGAATAAGTTTTGAAGTGAAAGTGATTAGTTAGTTCTTAGTGAGTTGAATTCACCCCTCAAAGGACAGTGATTTTCATGTTGCATAAAAATTATCAGGATACAGCATGTTTCACAGGATTTGTGTTTAAAACAAAATATTTGAGAGGTTGAAAATCAAAGGGTGAAAGAGAAGAAATAGAAACCAAAAAAAAAAAAAAGCTGGAGGAACAATTTTAATCTGTATCAAAGAAGAATCTGAGATTAAAAAAATATTGAAAGGCCAAAGAAAAATGTTTTATTGTGGTAAAAAGAGTAGATAATCAAGAAGATACTCTGATCGTGGCTTTATATGCATCAAACAATATGGCCTTGAAACATGTAAGATGGGAACCAAAAAGACTCTGGGTAGAAGTGAATAAACCAGGAATGTACGTGCTGAGACTAAGTACATTAAAAGTAAGAAAAATAGTTTAGATTTTTTTAGTAGCAGGATTAATTAAGTCTAATGGAGGCATATAGGACCATATACCCAACAAGCAGAGAATGCACGTTATTTTTGAGCATAGGTGGACCATTGACAAAAACTGTGTACCAGACTCCAAAGAAAGCTGTAATGATCCCAAAGAATTGATACCATGTAAAATCTATTCTCAGACCACCATACAAGAGAGTTGGAGTGTGATAATGAAAAGAAAGCGAAAGTGTTAGTCACTCAGTCGTGTCTGACTCTGTGACCATAACGACTGTAGCCCACCAGGCTCCTTTGTCCATGGAATTCTCCAGGCAAGAATACTGGAGTGGGTAGCCATTCACTTCTCTGAGAGAATCTTCCCGACCCAGGGATCAGACCTGATCTCCCTGCATCACAGGCAGATTCTTTACCATCTGAGTCACCAGGGAAGCCCCTTTAAAATGTCTGAAAACTAAAAATCTTATTCTTAAAAAAACTCCTTAAAGAGGAAATACTTTTTTAAAAATGATGAAATATTCAAAGCTGAATGACAGTACGAGCACAACTTTTCATGTCTGTGAGATGCAGTTAAAGCAAGCTAGGATTGAATACATTTAGTTAGAAAATGGAAGATAAAAAATAAAAGGAAAATCAGATGTTCACTGTAAAGACCCTGGGGGAAATGCAGTAAACAAACAGAAATATGCAGAAAGGCAGTCCTAAAGATGAAGGCAGCCCTGAGCTGCGCATCGGGTCTCCACATCCAGAGCCCCTCTGGGTAGTTTCTCTAGAGTTCTCCCAGTCAGGAGGAGCAGTCCTAGGGCTCTACTGCTCTTCATACAAATTTTGGACCAGCACTCTCACCCTTAGCTCCTCCTTCAAGCGAGTCTGGTACCTCAGTTTTCATTCTTTCGGAGATTCCCCGTTATGAGGGTGCTTCTTTTGGGGTTTTTCCCTTGGAGGTTTAGGGCTTCCAGTCTCTCTCTGCTTAGTTACTACAAATTGCCCAACTCTTGGTTAAAATTTTAAATTATGGTAATAAAAGTAGTTCACAGTTGTTGAACATTATACTGTACCGTTACATAAATCAACTTATTTAGCCCCTGCAGCAAGCCTGTGTGGCATGGCCTACCTTCAGCCCTACTCTCAAGAGGAGGGAATTAACTGGCTCTATCTCATAATTGATAGAGCCAGGATTCAAGCCCTGTCCTGACCCCAGCACTGACACTCCAGATGATCTATATGATGACTGGCTTCTCATAATTTTCGTTCTTTGTCCTTATCTTACTCTTTTTCTTGAGATCCATGTGCATGTTTAATCCAGCATGTTTAAGTTGAGTCATGGGCATTTGGTAAAGGTTGTACAGGGTTCTCCAGCAAATATGCTTAGTGGAGAAACTAAAGATGCGCTCTCTTTGACACTGGGAATAAGGCAAATGTTCTCTCTGGTGGTACTTCAGTATTAGAAGTCCTGGTCATCAGTAAGACAAGATACAATGTTTATAATTATCCATGTGCAGAGTGGGTCATGGAGAAGGCAATGGCACCCCACTCCAGTACTCTTGCCTGGAAAATCCCATGGACGGAGGAGCCTGGTGGGCTGCAGTCCATGGGGTCGCACAGAGTTGGACACGACTGAAGTGACATAGTAGCAGCAGCAGCAGCAGAATGGGTCATATTTCATCAATTCTAGGATGTACACTTTCACATCTGAACATAGCTGAGATATAGTACCATCTTTTGATAAATAACATGCCTGGTTCAGTTGGCAGCACTTTTTCTTTCTTAGCAGTATATAGAAGCTCTTAGAAAACCCCACATCAAGATGTGTGCTATAACCTTTCTCACTGCACTCTTTGTGAAATAACTGACTCAGTGTTTATGGATCATGGGCAAAATACCATGTTTGCAATAGGTAAAATTACTGAACTAGGTTTACATGCACCAAAAATAATCTCAAAATCATAATGATGTTAACAGATTTTACTTAGAAAAGTCTAAAATTTACAGTCTAAGCTTTCTCTGTAAGACCAGAAAAAGAGAATTGCATGAAACCCTAAGTAAGTAGAAGAAAGGAAATAAGAAAACAGTAAAAATAAACAAAATAGAAGATACCCCAGAGAAATATGCAAAACCCATGAAAATAGATGATAGTTTTTGAAAAGTTCAACAAAAATGTTAAACTGTAGCTAGAATGGTCAGGAACAACAAAAGCTATAAATCGCCTGTTTCAGAAATCAAAGAGCATCACTACAGATCCAACAGGCATTAAAAGGATAGTAACAGAATCGAAAAGCATTGTCTTGGACTACAAGGAGATCCAATCAGTCCATTCTAAAGGAGATCAGTCCTGGGTATTCTTTGGAAGGAATGATGCTAAAGCTGAAACTCCAGTACTTTGGCCACCTCATGTGAAGAGTTGACTCATTGGAAAAGACTCTGATGCTGGGAGGGATTGGGGGCAGGAGGAAAAGGGGACGACAGAGGATGAGATGGCTGGATGTCATCACCGACTCGATGGACGTGAGTTTGAGTGAACTCCGGGAGATGGTGATGGACAGGGAGGCCTGGTGTGCTGCGATTCATGGGGTCGCAAAGAGTTGGACACGACTGAGTGACTGAACTGAACAGAATCCTTTAAGTATGGAGAGTTTTGTGCTAATAAAGTCTATGTGTTAGGTGAAATGGGTGAGTTTCGTGAAAGACACAGATTAACAAAACTGACACAGAAGAGAAAGAAAATCTGGATAGTTTATATCTCATAAAGAAATTAAACTCCCTAGTTTTTCCCTCACAAAGAAAAATTCCAAGCCCAGATATCTTTGCTGATGAATTCTAGGGAACATTTAAGAAAGAAATGATACCAATCTTTATACAAACTCTTTCAGAAAATAAGAGAAAGGGGGAACATTTCCCATCCCATTCTAAGAGGCTAACTTTATCCTGAAAATCAAAGACTCTGCGAGAGGAGGAAAAAAAGAATCTGCAGGACAAGATCCCTCATGAACCCAAGTATAAAAAACATTTTTTTAATATTAAACAAAATTTTTTGACTGTGCCTCATAGGATAGAGATTCTTAGTTCTCTGATCAGGGCTCAAACCTGTGCCCCCTGCAGTGGAAGTTTGGAGTTTTAACCATGGACCACCAGGATAGTCCCAATAGGCTTAAGAGTTCTTAACAAAATATTAGCAAATGAAGCCCAACAGTATAGAGAGAGGATAAAGTATTATGATCAAGTAAGGCTTATCTCAGGAATGCAAGGCTTAATGTGAAAATCAATCAACATAATCCATTACATTAGCAGAATAAAGGGAAAAACCTATTTGGTTATTTCAATATATGCATAAAAAGTATTTGACAGAATTTGGCACTGGTTTCACGACAAACTGATTCAGCATACTGCAAATAGAAGAGAACATTCTCAAGCTCATAAAAGGCATCTAAGAAAAACTTACAGTTAACATTATAGTTGAAATGGCGAAAGACTAAACACTTTCCCCAGAAGACTGAAAACAAGGCAAAAATGTTCACTCTCACCATTTCTTTCAACATTGTACTGGAAGTCATAGTCAGTGCAGTAAGCTAGAACAGAATAAAATGGCGTGCAGCCTGGCAAAGAAGGAAAAAAAAATCTCTCCACAGACAACATGATTATCTACATAGAAGATCACGAGGGACTTCCCTGGAGGTCCAGTGGGTAAGACTCTGTGCTCCCACCACAGGGGGCCTGGGTTCAATCCCTGGTTAGGGAACTAGATCACACATGCTGCAACTAACAGTGTGAATGCCACAACAAAAGATAGAAGATCCTGCGTGCCTTATCTGAGCCCCAGTGCAGCCAAATGAATAAATGAAGAAAGAAAAAGAAAAGGAGATCATGAGGTCTTCAAAAAAGTCACTGGAACTAATAATGCATTTTAGCAAGGTTCCAAGATATCAGATCAATACCCCCAAATCAGCTGCATTTCTGTAAAGTAGTAACTAATAGTTGGAAATTGAAATTTTTAAAAAATACTATTAGCTATGACATCGAAATTCTAGAATATTTGGGGATGAATGTAACAACATACATGCTAGACCTGTGCACAAAAACTATAAAACATTACAGAGAAAGACCTAAGTAAATGGAGAATTATACTATGCTTATGGTATAGAAGACTTAATATTTTAAAATGTTCAGTTCAGTTCAGTCGCTCAGTCATGTCCGACTCTTTGCGACCCATGAATCGCAGCACACCAGGCCTCCCTGTCCATCACCAACTCCCGGAGTTCACTCAGACTCATGTCCATCGAGTCAGCGATGCCATCCAGCCATCTCATCCTTTGTCGTCCCCTTTTCCTCCTGCTCCCAATCCCTCCTAGCATCAGAGTCTTTTCCAATGAGTCAACTCTTCGCATGAGGTGGCCAAAGTACTGGAGTTTCAGCTTCAGCATCATTCCCTCCAAAGAAATCCCAGGGCTGATCTCCTTCAGAATAGACTGGTTGGATCTCCTTGCAATCCAAGGGACTCTCAAGAGTCTTCTCCAACATCACAGTTCAAAAGCATCATTCTTTGGCACTCAGCTTTCTTCACAGTCCAACTCTCACATCCATACATGACCACTGGAATGTTAATTCTATACAAATGTTACTTCTATAGATCCAATTGATCTATAGATACAGTGCAATATCCCAGTCAAAAATCACTTTTTTTGGGAAGTTGATAAGTTGATTTTAACATTTATATAGAAATGCAAAGAGTCTAGCTAAAACAATTTTGAAACAGAGATACGTGGTTCATTTCAAGATTTAATATAAAGCCACAATAATCTAGACTGTGGTATTGGTGTAAATATAGCCATGTATATCAATGAAACAGATTATGGAGTTCAGAAATAGACCCCCACATATATGATCAATTGATTTTGAACAGAGAAACCAGATAGTTCAGTGAAGAAGGGACTGTGTTTTCAACAAATGGTACTGGACCAAATGGCTTTCCTTTCAGGAAAAACAAAAATAAAACCTCACTCTTACTTTAAACAAGAAAATTAATTTCTGATCTTCTATATAAAAGACAACTATAAAACTTAAAGATGGAAACATAGGAGAAAGTGTTCATGAGTTCTTACACAAACCACAAATAGCACAAATCATTAAACAATTGATGTATTGAGGTTCATTAAAATAAAAACTTCTTTGATAGACACTATTGAAAAAATAAAAAGATAAGCCACAAACTAGTTGAAAAGATTTACGATACATGTATTTGAGAGAGACCTGTATCTGGAATATATAAAGGACTGTAAAAACTCAACCATGAGAAGACAATTCAAAGTGGACAAATGATTGAATAGATGCTTAACAAAGAAGATAGATGAACAGCCCACGTGTTAGCAAGAATGTGGAGTAACTGGAATGTTGTTACATTGCTGTTGGAATGCAAATAGTACAGCTACTTTAGAAAATAGTACGGCCATTTTTAATCACTTTAAATACACAGATAGCATTGTTGTTGTTTTAGTCACTGTGTCTGCCTCTTGTAACCCCATGGACTGTAGTCTGTCAGGCTAGAATACTGGAATGGGTTGCCATTTCCTGCTCAAGGGGATCTTCCCCATCCAGTGATGAAACCCATGTCTCCTGCTTGGCAGGTGGATTCTTTACCACTGAGCCACCAGGGAAGCATACAGCCCACCAATTCTTCTGTATACTTAACCAGGAGGAATGAAAACGTGTGTCCACACCAAGATGTGCAATGAATGGTCAGAGTTTTGTTCATGGTATCCAAAACCTAGAAACAGCCCAGAGAGATGTTCATCCATGGGGGAATGGGCCAATTTAGGGACATACACTTAGTGTGTTATTCCTTGCCAATAAAGAACATGCTCTCGATATAACATGAATAAGTCACTGCTTAAAAGAAGATAAGCCCAAAAGAGTACATAGTTTATAATTTTGTGATGTTCTCAGTGTGAACTATAGCGAGAGAAGGCAGATCTGAACTTGCTGGAGAGAGACAAAGGATGGCCTGGACAGCGCTTTAGGGTGATGGAAATGTCCTGTGAGGGGATGGGAGTGGTTGGTTGCACAAACATACATTTGTCAAATGTTTCCAATTATAATCTGAAATGGGTGCATTTTACTGTATATAAATTGCACCTCATTGAAGTTGATTTAAATGTTTTTAAATGCATAATATTGGGTGAAAAATAAAAAATACAATACTTTTTTTGTAAACACCAACATAGTATAAATAAGTTTACAAGTTTGCACATATACTTAAAATATGGAAGGGCATACATTAAATAGATGTGGGTGGGTGCCTGTGGAGCTTGAGACAGGTTGGGGAAGTAGGGAAGAAAACAACAATACAAAAGAGGTGTACACCTGTGATGATTTGTTCCACTGATATGGAACTGTGAACAGCCTTCTGGACAGCTGACATCTTAGAAAGTTCACATATATGAATTGGACTAGGAAGACCACCCTTTGCAAGATACCAGGATTTTAAAATCATGTCTCCTTTTCTTTCTTTTAAATATCAGATGTCAGTGTTAAAATGTTGTCCCAAGGCTCAATGTAATCGATAATGGTAAAAAGCTAGGAAATAATGTTTGCAGAATTACTGTCTAAATACTGACAAATTTGACCAAATTTTAAGGGACTTTCCTTGTGGTCCAGTGGTTGAGACTTTGCCTTGCAATACAGGGGGTGCAGGCTCAATTCCTGGTGGGGGAGCTAAGATCCCACATGCCATGGGAGCTAGAAAACCAAAACATAAAAGCAATATTGTAACAAATTCAATAAAAAATTTTAAAAATGGTCCATATCAAAAAAAAATCTTAAAAAAAAAATTTTAGGCACATAGGGCCTTTTGAAAATCATCTTATTTCCCTAAGGAAAACTATTGAGTAAATTTTTCTTTGAAGGGCAAGTTGCCTTTTTATTTTTGTTCACGTTGGGGCTTATTTCAGTTCAGTTGCTCAGCCGTGTCTGACTCTGCGACCTCATGGACTGCAGCATGCCAGGCTTCCCTGTCCATCACCAAATCCCAGAGCTTGCTCAGACTCACGCCCATCGAGTTGGTGATGCCATCCAACCATCTTATCCTCTGTCGTCATGCCATCCAACCATTTTATCCTCTGTCATCCCCTTCTCCTGCTTTCAGTCTTTCCCTGCATCAGGGTCTTTTCCAGTCAGTTCTTCACATCAGGTGGCCAAAGTGTTGGAGCTTCAGCATCAGTCCTTCTAGTGAATATTCAGGACTGATTTCCTTTAGGATTGACCGGTTTGATCTTGCAGTCCAAGGGACTCTCAAGATCTCCAACACCACAGTTCAAAAGCATGGATTCTTCGGTGCTCAGCTTTCTTTATGGTCCAACTCTCACATCCATACTGGCTTATAGTCTCCCTTCTTCTCCAGTGTTTACCTAACAAGAATGTGGAATGTGTTATCTCAAACGGATCTCATTAGGCAGTTCAGTGAGTCCAAGAGTCTTTTGTGAGAGTTTGAACACATCAGTATGTAACGTGTGTGGAAGACTCGAGGGGAGCAAGTGTGAACAGAATATTCTTTTAACAGAACAGCAGTGTTCAGGATAGAATAAAGACTATATGCAGCTCAACTCACAGTGGGGCTCTTACAGCCACCGAGTTATTAATATAATTCCAGGAAATCAACTTTGGGTGAAATGATGCTCGTAAAATAACATTCCACCCCCTCCAGCCTCCCTCCCTCCTGGTCCTCCTGATGATCAGCAGCCAATGGGAACAAAGTCATTTGTCGTCTGCTGCTTTGATACCATCATCACTATGTTCCAAATTAGTTTTAATCCCTGTTTGAAACCATACCTGCAGAGCAACTGAATTCTATCCCTTTTCATAAAACAATTGTTAACTATTTATTTGCTTATTTGTATCTTCTTATTAAACTTCTGGGCATTTTAACCAGTACTTTGACTTATCTGATTTGTGTGCCTAAGGATGCAAAATTAGTAACATTAAATCCCGTTGCTTTAAAGATGGTTAATGTATACAGCTGCATACTTAACAGCACACCTTCATGACCTTTATGGAATTAAAAAAAGCAATCCCTTGGTGCTGAACTAGACAGCATATTGCATGAACCAATATCATTCTCATTTTACTTGTGCTGAGATGAAATTCATGATTCCTCTTAAATAGCATCATGTTTTGAATAACAGAACCATGTGACCATGTAACACCCCTGCAGATAGTAGCATAGCGACCCCATCATTGTGTGTGTGTGTTAGTCACTCAGTCGTGTCCGACTCCTTGTGACCCCATGGACTGTAGCCTGCCAGGCTCTTCTGTCCAAGGAATTCTCCAGGCAAGAATATTGGAGTGGATTGCCATTCTCTTCTCCAGGGGATCTTCTCAACCCAGGGATCGAAACTGGGTCTCCTGCATTGCAGACAGATTCTTTACCACTGCATTACCTGGGAGTCCCATCAGTGTCTAACATGGTATAAATGAAGCCATGAGATGTCAGCTTCTTCTTTGTATTTTTAGCTTCTCGTCATTTGCTCCCTAATGTCTACACGCTTCACCTTGAATGTTTAAACTGGATGTGAAGGCCACGTTAAGGTGCTGAGACTGGGCATTAAACCTCTCTCTAGTATTAACTGTTGTCACCAAGCTCATCAAAATAGCTTGTTTGCTTATCCTGAGATTGAATTGGACCTGTGCTGTGAAAATAACCTGTTTTGAAGGTGTATTCTGTTTGGCCAGCCTTATAAGTACTTAAATTATAAAGATTTGTGAGACCCAAGTCCCCATCTGCTAAAGAGACATACCTCCTCTCCACCTCTTAGGGATGGAGAAGAGGATGAGACACCTCTGCTCACTGTGGAGGCAGCCAGCATCTTCCTGGGGGCTGGGGATCATAAAGTCTGACTCAAAGGAGGCGGAAGAGGCTGCACCTGAGTTGATGGTCACTGCTGGTCTCTGTGGTAGCAGAGCATCCCATGTGTTGGGGACTCTGAGGCCTGAGGGAAGATGGGTGACTGCGAAGCAGTGGAGTATGGAGCCGTGGATTGCAGCTGGAAGGTGGACTGTTCCATAGGATCTTGTTCCAGGGGTGTGGGGCCAGGTCAAAGGTCCCGTCTCCAAAGCCAGTGAGATGGATTGATCTCTCCCCTGCAGGAGCACAATGGCTGATTCAGGAGACACACACGTGGATCAGTAATAGAGTTACTTGGGTGCCGTTGGAAATGGGCATCCAGAGGCACAGACCCACACCCGACAGAGCACTCCTGGGGTGGGCAAGACCTGGAGGTGGCTGTAGCAGTGGCCCTCAAGTGGGTGTGGGCAAACTCAAGACACCTGGGTGTTCCCAGCTAGCCTCTCCCTAGCCCTACCCAATGCCCAAGTGGAGAGCAGCAGGGTTTTCAGACGTGACTCATAAAGGCTTTTCAGGGCCTTCTGATGCCTTCTTCCTACTAAAAAAACAGGGAGGCGGGGGTGGAGTGGGATGGAGGCTTTCCAGGTAGAAAAGATCTGAGGGCCTGGAGGGAAGGAAGAGAGTAGAGCTGGACTTGGTCAGGTGGGGAGGGCAGGGTCCTTGCTGACTCGGGAAGGATCAGTTGTCACTTTGTTTTAGGCTCAGGAGGCTTCCGCAGTTGTGTGAGATGAGACAAGCTCCTCCTGAAGGAGTTGTTTCACTGGGATCCATCACCAGGGTTTCAGTGTGGTTGAGGTTGCTCATTGAGGATGTGCTGGGTTCTCCAAGTCCAAATATAGCAAGAAAGTTGGCCAGAGGGAGTGAAGGGAGAGGGCAGCCAGACCCCCACACCCTCTGGCGACCCTTCAGGATTGAGAATTGGGAGAGGCCTTGAAGTTAGTTAAGAAGTCCTCGGTCACCCAAGACAGTAACAGCCAGAAGGCATGGGGCTACTTTGAGAAAGGGAAGGCCACACAGATGTGAATGAACTGTGTTAAGGAAGTGAGGGGCTGAGGATCAGATGCTCTTTTCAGGGGAATATGTATCACTTAGGAAATGGATGTTGGCGTTAAGTTAGTTGCTTTTTTAATGTTCCTCTTGTTTTTAATTGGCAAACGTTTGTAAACTAGGAGGAGATATCTTTCAGAGAGGAAGCAATTGAGAGTTCAGAGGCTGAACGTTACCCTCCCACAGCCACTGACCTGACACCTAAACCAGAACCCACGAGTACAAGTAGGTTAGCTCAGCTAGTGTGACTCAATGAACACCCTCGTGGAGTGATTTCCAAGCTTCCTACCTGGCTTGGGAGTCCAAGAACAGATTGTGTACTGGGTATGTTAAAGAACACAATTTACGTCTAAAAGGTAATTGGAAAATCAACCTGAATCCACTCATTTGCTGCCAGAATGCCAGGAATTGGCTCAGTTTCTCAGCAGTGCTCTTCCATCCTCAGGAACTGTTTTTCTGGTGGATTTAATACCGTGAGAACCCTGAGAAGCTGATGGAATGTCTGGGCTTCCTTCCCTGCACCTGACCCAGCGTTGCCAGGCTTGGTCTGCATGGGAAACCTGCCCTGGCCTGGTGGCTCTGCCTGTTCCCCACACAGTCCTCAGACCAGTAATGTTATTGTGTCCACTTGCTGCTAAGTTAATGGGCACAGACTCACAGTTCATAAAGCAGCTGGGATAGCGGGTGCTTATCAGGGTATACTTAATTGATATTTATCTCATAAGAATTAAAATAATGTTGGTGCTATTAATGTTCAGAAGCGTATTTGGGTGTTTCCTTTTTCTTGGTGTGATTGGAGATATGACTGCAGAAAAGCACATAGGGAGAGCTTAGGTGTGAGAAGGGACAGGAAGAGGATGAGGCTGGTTATACAAATTTGGTCCAACTTTAAATAGGAGACCTAAAAACCAGGAAGATTTAAATCCTGAGGAAGACAACTGCATAGGCTGTAGCCCAAGGAAAGCTATGACAAACATAGATAGCATATTAAGAAGCAGAGACATCATTTTGCCAACAGAAGTGTATATAGTCACAGCTTTGGTTTTTCCAGTAGCCATGTACGAATGTGAGAGTTGGACCATAAAGAAGGCTGAGAGCCAAAAATACTTTCGAATTGTGGTGCTGAAGAAGACTCTTGAGAGTCCCTTGGACTGCGAGGAAATCAACTCTGAATGTTCATTGGAAAGACTGATACTGAAGCAGAAGCTCCAATACTTTGATCACCTGATGCAAAGAGCCAACTCTTTGGAAAAGACCCTCATGCTGGGAAAGATCAAAGGCAGGAGAACAGGGCAGCAGAGGATGAGATGGTTAGATAGCATCACCAACTCAATGGATATGAATCTGAGCAAATTCCAGAAGATAGTTAAGGATAGGGGAGCCTGTATCCATGGAGTCTCAGAGTCAGACACAATTTAGCGACTGAGCCACAAGGCCTGTCAGCTGTGGTCCAGGCGGGAGTGCTCACTCTATTGTGTCCGACTTTCTGTGGCCCCATGGACTGTAGCCCACCAGGCTCTTCTCTCCATGGGACTTTCCAGTCAAGAATACTGGAACAGATTGCCATTTCCTACTCCAGGAGATTTTCCTGACCCAGGGATTGAACCGGTCTCTTGCATCTCCTGCACTAACAGGTAGATTCTTTACCACTAGCACCACCTAGGAAGCCCAGGAAGGAGAGACTTGGCTCTAGTATTCCTGCAAGTCTGTTGGCCTTTATTAATGAGCACAGGTTGAACTAAAACCTGACCTGAGGTGTGCACACCTCTCATTTGTTTGCTGTTTAAGCTACTTCTCTGTTGCCTGTATTTTACCTGTTACACAGGGATGTACAGGCACTTCAGTCAGTTCTCTCCAGAGCCTGTGACTGGACCACTCACCCTACCTGGTGGCTTCCACTCTGCCTGTGGCCTTCCCTACGGCTGAAGGAGTCTCTGTCTTTATAAGCTTTCATCTTACACTTGCACCCTCTTTTCTTTCTGCTCTCCCTGATCGAGTTTGAGACGCACTGAATTGTCAGGAGGAGTACAAGGTACATTATTTGGGAGTTTGGGTCTAGTGGCCTTAGTCTCCATGGGAACGCCGTGGCACATGTCTGTAGACTTGGCCTTGTCACTGGGTGATTTCAGAACCCTGTGATCCTCAGCTTTCTCCCACATGAAGTAGGAATAATAATAATAATAGCCAATGTATAAGCTGTCTGACCACGGAAGTTACTTTGTTAATGACTTCGTCCTGATCTTAATCTTCCTTGAATCCCTGGAGATGTTTCTGGGCAGACTGAGGTTGGAGGGATGTGGAAGGGGGATTGCTCAGGGTTGCCCAGACATCTCTCATCACATAATCTCAGCTCAGCTCACAGCTTCTGTCCTAAAATACCAAACCTGTTGCCTCTTTTCCATGTTGTGTTCTCCTCCCAGGAATCATTTAGGTGTTAAACCTAGGGACTGAGTCAGAGATTGCAGAATTTTTTAACAGTAAGAACCTCCCAGGTTTAAAACACCAGGGGCTTATTCCAAAGAGGCTCTGCTGTGGCCATTTTTAAGCGTGGGTTTTGCCACGCACTTGACGAGTGGGAAGTGGGCTGCAGCTGAGAAGTGCGAGTTCTCTCCTGGGTTGGAGCATGACCTCACCCATGATGGGAGCCCAGTGACGGGGTCTGAACTGACCAGGCATGCACCATTGTCTGAATTTCTAACCCAGCCCCCGGCTCTCCAGGGCAGGGAGTCATCTGCTGGTTACAGAGGCAGGAAGAGAAATGAATGTCTGCATTATTTCAGTAAAGCGTCTGTAACGCGCTGGAGGGGTTTGTTTGTATCTTTTGATCGTGGAAGGAGTGTGACACTGCATGGCTCATCTTGGTCTCCAGTCCTGCTTAACATTCCTTCCAGCCGATTTCTCCTCTCACTTGTATCTGGAGAAGAATCAGGACTTGGCTCGGGGCCACCAGACGTGCCGGGACTTCAGAGTTCTGCAGTGACATCAGCTTCAGTTCTCTGTAATGGGGACTGACTGGTTCTGAAATGATCCACGCAGGTCGCTGTGTAGCTCACAAGCACTGCTGCTCTCAGCGTATCAGGGGCCTGTGTTTTTAAATAGGGTCAGCTCTCTTGAAGTTGTCCCTTGAATGATAGGTGGTACGAAATTTGGTGCTACGGCACCACCACTGGGGTAGGGGTGGCCTCTGTTCACCTTGATTTTCTTCATCCTTGTGCACCCGAGCATAAACTGACCCCCAGAGTGAACTTTTGGATGTAGACAGAAGATTGGGGGGTCACGGACATAGTTTCTTAATACAGAAAGAGCCCATCAGGTGGCAAGAAAAAGATAATAATAAATATGATGGAAGAGTGTAACTTAAGTGGTGTTTGGCTCTTTAATTTAAAAATCATTTAATTTTTACATAAATTTAACTTTCTGGGTCTGCTTTGGGGCCATCCTACATCTTAGATAAGGACAGATGAAGGCCCAGCTGCTCTGTATGAGAGTAAACAGGTGTGTTTACTGGCAAACAGTCCCTTCAGTCTTTCAGCCCTGTTTTCCTTTTATATTAATATAAATACTAGAGAACCACATTCCCAGGGGATGGCAGGCTCCACCACCACCTCTCAGCCTTTCCTCAGCTCTGCCGGCTCATGAAGACGCCTGCTAAATCAGAACTGTGCAGTGGGGCTCACGGAGGGGTTATTGAGTGAGAGGATTGGAGTAAATACAGTCTTGTTTTCAGCTTATCAGGTAAAATTACACCTTAAGATCTTAATAAGGCTGAGGAGGCTGGAACATGTGAGGCTGTCCCACACAAGCAGAATTCTAACTTTACCCAGTGAATTCCATGGAAACAGGCCCCAGAAAGTTGGGAAGAAACGTACGGAAGCTTGTTGTGTGCTCCATCTCTTTCCTGTGGTTTGTGGTTGGGGGTCATGAGCATCAGCTCTGTGGAAGAGAGCTGCCCTTTGAAGAGAGCGGGTTGCTTTCTGCTTTCACCAGTCAGTGTAGGGGCTTCATTGCTAATGACCATGGGGATGAGCTGGGCTGGGAGCCGCTCTTCACATCTTGACTTTCTTCAAAAATAGAAACAAACTGCTCAAGTTTTGAGAAATTAGATCTTTCCTTGGAACGTTTTCCTGACATTGACTAACAGACACAGGATCACCTGCTTTGACCCTCTCTTTCTCTCTCCACTTACTTTTTATTACAGGGCAATTTTCAGCCATTCTACACAACAGTCAAGAGAATAATAAAGCAAACTCCCTTGTACTCATCACCCCAAAGCTTAAAATTGTTACTTGCTCTATCATTTTCTTTTTATGGCTGTTTTTAGTAAATTACAGACATGATGCTATCTACCCACCAATATTTAAATACACATTTTTTAAAAGACTTTTTTGTTATGACTACAATTGTCTTGACCTTTTCATCTCTTCTGAACCAAAATGAAAGCACCCTTGTGGAGTTAGCACTGTCCCATTGCAAGTTCTTTCTGCTTTCACCAGGCAGGTACTTAAGGAACCCCTGGGATATCCTTGAGGCTCTGGCCCTCAGAACAAGACAGGTGAGGTCAGCTCATTCCATTCTTCGGCAGGAAACTCAGATGAGGTGATGGTATGCGTTTCTCTGTCTAATGAAATAATTAGTTTTCCCTTTAGCTGGCTTGCCTCTGAAGCTGACAGCAGCTCAGACAGCTGACTCCTGAACCTCATTTGTGTCTTGTCCTGGTTACTGGCCTAGAAGCTCCTGAGGAGAGTTCTGTACATCTAAAAGTGATAGCTATTTAAAGGTAATAAATTAGAAAAGTCTCTTCTACTTTTTTTCTCCTAATAATATACATGGCATACTTTTAAATTTAGCTTCAAATACCAGATAATTGACACACTATTTCATGTAGGTTTTTTGTTTGTTTTTTTAACCTGCTAGATTAAATGAAATGTCAAGGAACTTGCTTGTCTTATTTTAATAGTGTACTGCCACTTTGGGCTGTCTCCCAAAACTCCTTAAAAGCCTGACATCTCTGGCAGTGCACTTTCATGTTCAGAAGGACTTGGTTAAAATAGTCTGATCTGGGAAGCTTCCTCGGCATCACCGTCCGTGGAAACCCCAGTGCCAGCCCCTGAGAAGGACATGGCCATGCTCAGTACAGCCTCTGCTCAGAACACAGCTACCTGAGGACTCCAGAAAGCAGGCCGCACTTTGGGAACTGAAATCAGAAACCTTGAATAACACTCAGTGGGGATCCGGTCCCGCGGGTCTTTTCCTGCCCTGGCTCACCCAGCTCTGACCCAGGTGCAGGCTGAACCTGCACAGGGAGTGCTGAGGGCTCGTCTTTCTTGCTGGAGGACAGGGTCACCTGTGCATGGGAGAGAGCGAAAGGCACTCCGCCTCCACAGAGCACCAACCTAGGAGCGCTCTGAATCCCTTTGTTCAAGATTCTTTGTAGAGCTCAGTCTCTAGTCCCCTTCCCTCCTGAGGTCAGAGGTTGGAGGTCAGCATGTGGCTGGAAGTTCCCATCTGTTATCCAGTGTTTGGTCTTTCTGGTGACCGGCCCCCACCCTGAATCACCTCATCAGCCTAAACCCAGTTGTGGTCAAGGGGGCTCCAGAAAGGAGACAGCATGCACTTTGTATCTTCAATGAAGGTGAAGGTGAAGGCGCTCAGTCGTGTCCGACTCTTTGCGACCCTATGGACTATAACCTACTAGGCTCCTCCGTCCGTGGGATTCTCCAGGCAAGAATACTGGAGTGGGTTGCCATTTCCTTCTCCAGGGGATCTTCCCGACCCAGGGATCGAACCCGGGTCTCTCGCATTGGAGGCAGACGCTTTAACCTCTGAGCCACCAGGAAAAATGGTCTCTGAAAAAAAATGAATAAATATTGAGATTTACAAAACATGACATCAAGATGCAAAGAGAAAGAAAAAGTTTAAGAAATCAAATTTAGTTCTAAAGTTTGTGACCTTAAAATTGGTCAGAAGTAGAAATACAGGAGACAGAATGCAGTAAAAAAATAATGAGAAGCAAGAAAACTAAAATGGTGAAGATTCAACACGCAGACAATTATCCTTAAAATATGGACTACAACACTTGGTAACAAAGCAGTGTGTAAACATAAGCCATATTTCAGTAAGTATAAGTTTTCTCTTTCTTCTCATAAAGTTACCATGTCTGAGGAACCAAACCTGACAAATGCAGTGTGTGTGCACATGCACATATTAATACACACACACACATATACACAGACACACAATGCAGATGAACTCAAAATGAAATATTAGCACTTCGCATCCTGCAGTATAATAAGAGAACAAAAAACTTTGGCCAAGTGAGAATCATTTCAGGACTGCTCTGATGACTTTCTATTAGGCTGCCTATTGATATAATTCATCATCTTAATAGGTGAGAGGAGAATAGTTACTTGATAAAATTAAAAATGAATTTTAATAAAACCTTATAATAAAAATAGAAGAATACTTCCTTTACATAAGAGAAATTTTCTTCTCAACTAGCAGCTATCATCCTGCACTAATGCTTCGATACTGTGTTTCATTAATTAGAACAAAGCAGGGATGTATACTAAGTGTGATTCATTTAACAGCTTCTGGAAATGCTAGTCAATATAATAATCAGGTGCAAAAACAAAGTGAAAGTATACATATTCTAAAGAGAAAGCAAATTTGCGTTATTTATGTCTGGTCTGAATTTTAACTTCACACAATAAAAACCAATGAAAAATTATTAGCAATGACATGAACATTCAGCAAAGTGACTGATTACTAAGTGAACATAGATCAATACCATAAACCATAAAACTCCAGGCTACCTCTGGGGAAGGGATGGTAGCAGATACCATGGTGGGGACACAGGGGACCTTTTAGATTTTGTAATGTGCTATTTCTTA
Source organism: Cephalophus harveyi (assembly GCA_006410635.1). Taxonomy (NCBI): domain Eukaryota; kingdom Metazoa; phylum Chordata; class Mammalia; order Artiodactyla; family Bovidae; genus Cephalophus; species Cephalophus harveyi. The sequence continues at coordinate 846,760 of SJYT01066766.1, read as the reverse complement.
ATCTGGGTGGTGCTTACATTTACTTTATTAGTCCTTAAACTCACATCTATATTTTATATACTCTTCATATATTAAATACTTTACAGTTTCCTTAAAACTGTTACCCTTTTTATATATTAAAAATAGCAAGGAAATTTGGGGAAGGAAGATAAATCTGATTCACAGTGGCAACAGTAACAATGACACAACGTAAACGAGCTAAGAGTATATTGGACATTTGTATAGAAAATTCCATAAAACTTCACTGATTAATATGAAAGGATGTTTGAATAAATGAAGGAATTGACCACATTATTATTACATGGTGAGAGCCAGAAGATTAAGAGTATAAATTCTCCATAAATTAAATCATAAACTTGACACATATAGATAAAGTGATTTTAAAGGTCAAGTAGAAGGATAAATGTTTGCAAATACCCATAGAAATTTTTTTTTTTTTAATAAGATTTGTGAAAGAAAGCTGCTGCTGCTGCTAAGTCGCTTCAGTCGTGTCCGACTCTGTGCAACCCCATAGACAGCAGCCCACCAGGCACCGCCGTCCCTGGGATTCTCCAGGCAAGAACACTGGGGTGGGTTGCCATTTCCTTCTCCAGTGCATGAAAGTGAAAAGTGAAAGCAAAGTCGCTCAGTCGTGTCCGACTCTTAGTGACCCCATGGACCACAGCCCACCAGGCTCCTCCATCCATGGGATTTTCCAGGCAAGAGTACTGGAGTGGGTTGCCATTGCCTTCTCTGGAAAGTTATTAAAATACATTTTGAAGGTTCAGGTAGAAAAAGAGCTGACATTCTAGTCAATGGAACAGAGTACAGTTCCAGAAACGGAATCTATTTAAGAATTTATCATTTGGAAAAAGAGTGAATTACTCAATATTCTTTGGGACACAGGGCTAACCATTTGGAATTTTTCTAATCCTTACCTCTTACCATGATAAAATAAATTCCAAATATACTGAGGTTTTAAATGCAAAAAAGAAAACACAAAAGTACTGGAAAAATTATTTGAATTAAAAAGCTATAAAGGAAGTGATAGGCTTTATTTAATACTAATTCTAAGTTTTATATGGCAAAGAAAGCAAAAAACAAAACTTTAAAAAAATTATGAATTGGAGGAAAATTATGTAATATATAACAAAGCCACCCTCAGTTTTGTTAATGTATAAAACACTTTAAAATCAATAAGACAAGAAGGGCATAAACAGACAATAAGCCAAAGAAAAATACAAAGAACCAGAAAAATTATTAGCTGGCATTTAACTTCAGTAATAATCAAAATAATTCCAATGATGTGTCATTTCTCACCTATCAGTAGGACAGAGGGTTGTTTTTCTTTTATGTTGATAAGCACAGTATTTTCCAGAAGTTAAAAAGTGGATATATTCAGCTTTGATGTGACAGTAAATGACACTTTCCTCTGGAGAGCCATCAGACAATGGCTGGTCATTCAATAGGGGTACCCATTCATCAGACTACAAATACATCTTGAGGACAGCACACTCATGTTCATGAGAAACAATGTTCTGTGCATCAGCTTTTATATTGCCCATGATATATACAAGGACAAGTTACAGAACAGCATGTATAAACTACAATCTTTTCATATAATGGAATACCAGTCAGCAGGGGAGAAGAGTAAATTCATGAAACCAGCAAAAGCATGGATAAATACCTAAAGCATCATGGTGACTGGAAAAGGTCTTATACAAAAGTACATACTCAATGAGTCCTTGTATATGAAACTCTAGAACCAAGGAGTAAAAATCAGTGGAAAAATCAGAGCAGTATTTGCCCCTGGGGGCAATGGGAGGGAGTAGGAATTGGCTGAGAAAGGGCTAAAGAAAATCCCTGGGAAGTTGGTAGAAGTCCCTGTGGCAGCTTGGGTACATGCATTTGTCAAAACCCAATGAATGAACAGTTAAAGATGTGTGCACATCATTATATGTAATTTTACATCAAAAGATAAAAGACAATGAGCAAATATTGAATGTTGGTTTGTGTGCTGAAGAATTTAAAGGGAAGTAAGTATACCACTTCCTCTGTCTCATGAAAAATGAGATGCACTGATGGATGGAGAAGCAGAAATGTGATAAAGCAAATGTAATCAAATGCTGATGGTGGCGCCTAGGTGGTGAGATTCAGGAGCTTAACTCTAAAATTCTTTCAACTTTATTGAATGTTGGAAAATACTGGGGGTGAGGGGAAAGCTATAGTGTGTATGGCAGATTCTCTTATGGTAAGAAACAAAAGCTGAACAAAACCCAAGTGTAGATATTGATTGTACGTGTGTGCTAGGCACAGTCTGGATGCAGAGGGGCAGTCGTCAGTGGGATTGGGCTGCAGGACCAACTCCACTTTTCCATCGTCTGTATTGTTTGGGCTATTCCAGGGACTGATTTTATTTTATCCCAGCACAAAATAAATCAGCATGGTTCAGTTTTCTGTAAGAGGTAAATATGAAAGTGTTAATTGTTATCTTAGATTTGGGGGTAATTTTCACTTGTAATTTTCTATACTTTTAATTTTTATGATAAATGTATGGAATTTTTTCTAATTGGAAAAAAATTTAGTATATTTCCATTCTCAGAAACAATAGCATCCAGCAGTTATATGACAGTTTACAAAGTTGAAGAGTTGAGTTTTCTTTTTAGCATCCATTAATCTGTTCTTCATAAAAATCTTGAAGCCAGTCACTTGCAAGAGCAACAGGAAAAAAAAGATATATGAAGTATTAGGAATCAATCTTATACCATATTTACTTGGTGACACATTTATGGAGTATCAAAACTATATGTTAGGGCACCCTTCTAAGTGCTCGTGACACACTGATGAACAAAATAAAAGCAGTCCTTGTACTCATTGAGCTTACCTTCTGTGATAAAGACAAGCAATCAAAATATATATTAAGGTAGCAAGAAATGCTATTTTTAAAAAGCACAGTACACGAGTAGAGAATGAAGGTGCTATTTCCTTAGGCTGGTCAGCGAAGGTGGAAGAAATCGGAGTAAAACAAAGGAGTAAACCTTCCAGTTTGGGGCAAGAGGGAGCAACCTGTGCAAAGGCCCTGAGGTGGGGCTGTGCCTGGCAGATGGAAGGAGGAGAAAGTGTGTCAGGGTGACTGGTACTGGATAAGCAGAGTGAGAGTGAGGAAGTAAAGTCAGAGCAGTGACTAGAAGCCCAGGGCAGGGCCTTCAGAGGCTAGGCAAGCACCCTGCATTTCATCCGGCATGGCGAGAAGCCTCTGGAGGGTGAAGATGAAATGATTTATCCCCACATTCCTCATAAAAGGCTCGCTCTGGCTGCCTAGTAGAGAATTCCTGGGAGAGAAGTAGGGAGCACAGGCAAGAAAGGAAGCAGAGAGATTATTCTGGAAAATGTGAGGGATGCTGGGTCCTGGCCTGGGGCTGTGTCCTCAAGGAGGTGAAGGACATTAGGCAGCGTCAGGAGACCTATTTGGTTGTCACAATTGGGATGGAGTGCTGCTGGCGTCTCATGGGTAGAGGCTAGGATGCCACTCTCACAGCAAAGAATGATTTGGCCCCAGTGTCCTTAGTGCCCAACTGAGAAACCCTGGCCTGGAGGGTCAGCAGGCAGGCAGTGAGCAGTGGTCACGTGCTATGTAACTTCCCCCACAGTTTGGAAAGGGCAAGTCAGACAGGAATCAAAAGTGGCCCAGCCTGTTGATGAGCTCCAACAACCAGCACAATGTAGTCAGCACTAAACGTCTGCCAGCTGTTGTGTTTATTGTTATAATTACTAATATCTAGCTTTGTGGAATTGTCGAGCCATTTTTATTGTCTCTGATTGTGCCTGATATAGTTCAGGTGCAAAGGGAAAGAATACAGGCTGATGTACAGTTTTGTGGACTGTCAGTCCTGGTTCATCCATGCTGCTCATACCATATCATGCATATTTTAAAGTTGCATAGTGTCCCTATTTTTAATTTCCTTCTTAACTTTATATTTCCAACAGATTTATGATAATACTTATTTCCCAGTTAATAAGTTATTTTTATAAAGTCTAATTCCAAAATGTGGTCAGCAATGAATCTAGTTTTATTAACTATTTTTCTCTTGATTTTAGGTTAGAATACTTTCCATTGTGAATGAGACACTGAGAAAGTCTGGATTCTGCTAACTTCCTCCTGTTTAGCTGTAGATGGTTTAATTGACCTTGTAGTCTCTTGGCTATAGGAGTGGTCATTGACTTTGCTCCTGGTTTAGGGGATGCAACTCTGTATCCTGAACCATGGTTGTAGCTCAGGCCACACCCCACAGTGGAAAGCCCCAGGTGTTTGTAGCCCCCAGTGTGGCACTGGTTGTCCCTGTCTATGTGCATCTGCTGGTGAGCAGGCATGGAAATCTCTCCTCGGGGCCCTTCAGCTCTGATGTCCCTGGGGCTCCTTGGGGGTCTGATCCCGGGCCTGTGCAGTGCCCAGCTCAGCCCAGGGTCCTAGGAGAGCTTGCTCTCAGAGTTTGGCTCCTCCTTCCTAAGACTTCCCCTGAAGCTCTGGGCTTCTGATCTCCTTCCAGTTGAGCTGTGTCCCTGATGCTTTATGAATTGGGGAGCACGTGTGGGAAAAACTGGTTAAGGCGGACCTTGTGCGGTTACTCTTCTTGTAAAGGTCGTACCTTCCCTTTCTGCCTGAATTTGTTTGCTCTTTGATGCTTTCAAGTGGTTGCTTTTTATATTTTATCCAGAGCTTACTGTTGTTATTGACAAAAGGGTTAGTCTGGTACGGACTATTCTGTCATTATAGGAATGCCGAGGTCCAATCAGTAAGCACGTTGCAGAGAAAAAAACAGCAGAGCGGTCCTGTTTGCACAGGCCTCAGAATTGGAGTGGAAGGTACATTTCCTATAAACCATTTCCAACCACGGAGAGATCCTGATTCATGTGGAGCCATTGTCAGAGCTGCCTGTGGGCGGTTGCAGTGATGTGTGGGAGCGGGCGGGCCGAGCTCTCCGACAGGGAAGGAAACAGGAGGATCTGTCCGGATGGACTGACTGGCCCTGTGGAGCATCTGGGCAGCCCAGCTGCTTGTGCCTGAGGGAGACGGGCTCTGTCTCATTGCTGTTTCTGCTGCTCTGTGAATGGAGAGCACCGACCAGCTCAGCCATAGCCAGAAATATAACTTCCTCTGTGGCTGAGCAAGGTGTTGCTCGCTGAAGCCGTGAGCCTGGTGGGGCTGGGTTCTCAGGGTTCCCCCATCCCAGCTGGAGGGCCACATGTCAGGAGCCAGTTGCGCACCAGACACTGTTGTCATGGTCTTGTCTGTCTTCCGACCTCTGGGTATCTCTCTCCTTATCTTTCTCCCTTGTCCTTACCTATCCACTGTACACCTCTCACTTCATGTACCCTGAATGTGGCCTGGTCCTTGTATTCATCCCCTCCCATGAACACACTGGCTTACTCCGACCTTCCTCCACGTTTCACATCCATCTAGTGATGTGGAAATGTGTTTTGTGGATGTATTTGCTCTGTGCCTGCTGCTCTTTACATAGAGGGGGTTATTTGTTCTTAATTTTTAAAGCAGGTGAATTAAATGTTTTACATTTCTTCTGTGACCAATGCTAAGTTGCTTTTTCACTCTTCATGACCATTGATTCTGTCCTACCACGTGCCAATAGCCCTGACAGGAAGGAAGAGATGGTCTTCAACCTTCTGTCAGTGCACACAAATTAGATGACGCCTGGACCCAGCCCTCCAGGATGGCTCTGCAGCAAAGATTAAGTCTCATAGCTCCTATGATTTTATGATAATTAAAATGATATAATTGAATTCACTTTTCTTTGTCTTCTCCCACAAATTTCTTTTGTGTGCCTCGGGGTGGTTCACTGATCCTTCCATTACTCTCTCTAGCTTTACTTGCTTAAGAAGGAAAAATGGAAAAGTGGAGCCTGTTCCATCGTCTGGGTGGAAGCTTTCTGTCCGGTGCCTCTCATGAGGACCCGCCCTCAGCTCCCCAAAGCAGGGATCTGCCTCACTGCCCACAGATTTTTCTCCTTCCACCGAAGACCTCCAGTTGCAGCTCAGTGTTCCTGCCCCTTTGAGAGGCTGCAGGGAAATTTTCTTCACAAACCTAAGAGCTGACAGAATTAAGAAAATCTTGGTTTACCTTTTCACTGTGGCAATCCCCATGCCCCGCTTCCTCTCTTTGCTTTTTCTCTGGGACTGTTGTATTCTCCTCTTACATATCCCCTTGCTGTGATTCACTGTCTTCTCTTTCTTTGCAGGTTCTGCATGCAGAAATGTGTTAGTCTGGTTCCTGGAGTCACACTGGATTTGATAGAAAAGTAAGTCAGATTTTTAAGCTATTGTGGCTTCTCGTGTGAAGGGGAGTCTCCATTTTTCAGTCTCGGTTCTCAGAAGTACTTCCTGTCAGCACAGACGTTTCCCTTTCATGTGTTCTTTTGTTCTCTGATTAAGGCCTTGTTTGTGATTGTTACATAGGACAAGCTAAATTTGGGGCCATATTAAAAGGAAAAGAGTACAAGCAGAATCCTTTTGAACATTTAAAAATACCCTCGACACTGAACCAAAGCAAAAACGCATATATTGTTACACATACAGACCAGTAACTGCATATAGAGATCACTCTGCTCCTCAACTGCAACAGTCAGATCATAGCTTAGCATCTTCCCCATGTTCCTCAACTTTCCCTTTCACGTTCTGCAACCTTCCATTCCCCCCACTCAGGGGGGACATAAACCCAGTGTTATGTTCTATCTAAGGCAAGTGTGGGGGTCCTGGCAGGAGGGGTCCTTCATAACCTGCAGTGGTTGCTTGGCCTCTCCTTGTCCTCCCAGGTCCTGGGTCCGGCTTGTCTGCTCCTGTCATGAGCCTCTTTGGGTCAGTACACCATCTCAGAGCTCTAAACTTGACCTACATTTTATGTTTGTTTGCGTGTTCATTTCATTCATCCCGATTCACCTAGGTAGTTCCTACTGCTTCTGCTCTGAACCCTATTTCTTCTAGAATTAACGTATGGACTGTTCCATAAGTCTTGATATATAGAATCGTGTGGTAAAGCAGAAAGGCCTGATTTTAATAATTAACCTCAGGTAGAAAAAGCAAATCTTCTAGGTTTCTCTCCTGGAAGACAACTTGCCTCTGTGTCAGGGGAAATGCACAAGAATATTATGCCTGAATGCCCACCGCAAGTGCACTGTGGAATCAATCACATGGTTCCCAACGGGAGAATACAGAGTGTGGTGGCGGCTACACTTGCGTCAACAGGGAGCGGCCTTTTGTTAAGAGACTGACATGACACCCACCATGGGCTGCAGAACCATGCATAACTCTGTGTGTGAATACATATCAGCAAGACATGAAATAAAATATTTGCACTCTGCTCTGGGTAGGAAAGTGAAATTTGGAGTAAGAAGCAGGGAGGAGCAATGTTAAGGAACTGACTTTTTTCCATCTCGTTTAATTTTTTTTTATAAGAATATAGATATGTAAAATATAGATACAAATAAATTGAAAGAACCAACAAAATATAATTAGGATACCTGCAAACAATTCATTGAGTATAATTCCTTTCATTAAATTTTGGATAAATGTCTAAGGAAATCATGTGACTGGTCACTGCATCTGTTTACTTCAAGATGCTTTGTCCACAAGCAAAATGGGATATTGTGACAAGAAAGAATTAGCGTGACACTGATCAGTGCCAGCAGGACAAACAAGAAGGCCTGTGGTCCTTCTGCTTAGAGTGGGTCTTAGTTTCCACTGACCCACAGTTGAGATTTCAAAGCCATTGCTGGAAAGGCAGTGCTGGCCGAGGCTGGGCGCAGGGAGGCGCTGATAGATGGGCACTGCAGGCTGGGAGGGAAGCAGCGGGACTTGAGGTTGGGACTGATACCAGCAGCAGAGTGGTGTTTGGGGTGCTGGCTGTGCTGGCTCGGTCAGAGCAGGGACCACAGGCCTCAGTGCGTCATGTTCACAAGGGTCAGGGAGGGCTCAGGCCTGGCTCTCTCTGCCCCCAGTGTGTAGTACAGAGTCCACCCATGCTTCTTTTCAAAGTCCTCTGCTCTGGGCAGGTGCAGCTGCTGATTTTCTCCACATCGGAGCTCTGGTGCTCTCAGGGTTACATGGTGGGGAGAGCGCGTTGGTGGTCTTGTGTCCCTTTTCCTGTCTTTGTTGGGTGGCCCATGCTCCAGGGGTCAGTGCGGTCAGGAAGCAGGGGGCTGAGTGCCTGGGTGCTGAGTGCTCTGTTAACCGGCCTCCACGATCGCCCCGTCCTGGTCACACTCACACAACTCACTTCTAGAGACAGGACTCAGAGCCCCTCCTCTCAGAGGAACTGCTCCTCTCTGTTCTAAGCCGGCTTCACCTCCAATAAGGACTGAGACCTAGTGAGACCACATTTACAAGTGCTAGGCAAACAAGGCAGCCCCTGAGAAACAAGCATCACATGGAGAGACGCTGAAAAGTAAGAAGGGGTTGGTTCGGCCTGGTCATCCGGCCTGTTTGGTCCAGTTCCCTGACGAGATTGCAGAGTTTGGAAGCCGTCCTGTTAGAGCTCGTTCACCAGCGCTGCTGTGCTCTCTCTGTCTGTGGGTCTTTACTTTCCCCCCATTTCTGAGCGCCAGAGCCTCCATCGCCTGTACCACAGATCACCATAGACATGTAATTCTCAGATAAACCATTAAAACTGTGATGAAGTTACCTTCTTTCCTATCGAGGTGACTTCTGGTGGTCCGTTCAGACAGTTCTAAAGAGGAATCTGGCATTTGGCTTGCTTCAGTTTCCTCGGTGGCACTCCCACCTGGTGGTATCAGGCCAGCCTGGTAGCCAGGTGTCTGGACGTCTCTCTGTGGTCTTTCCTGTACACAGGCCCTCGCTCTTCCAGACTTCGGTGTCTGAACAGCCAGCTCTCATCCCGTCACGTTCTCAGACTTAAAGTGTGCATAGCACTTGACACCCTAAGCATGATCCACAAAAGAAAAAAATTGGCAAATTGAACTTCATCAAAGTTTAAAATGTTTATTCTCTGGAAGACACTGCTAAGAGAGAGAAAAGACAAGCTGCAGACTTGGGGGGAAATATTTGCAAATCACATAGCTGACAAAGGACTTATATCCAGAATATATGAAGATATCTCAAAACTCACTAAAACAAAATAAAAATGGACAAGAGACATTTTACTGAAGAGGGTTTAAGGTTGGGGAGAAATCTTTACTCACAACTTAAACTGGCTAATGAGGATTGAAAAATAGAAACAGACACCTCCTATATATGATAAGATTTTAATATTTTTTTTATCAAGTGCAATTTTCATAAATCACGACTTCAGAGTTTGTAGCCGCCCGTGTTCCCAAAAAACACCGTGTTGAGTCCACCCTCCACAGTGCTAAGTGACTTTCTCAGCTGGCAAGTGTGACTTCTGGTGGCCCTTTGAAGGTTGGCTCACGGTGTCCTTTCTTCTCCATCAACCCTTCTCCTGTCCCAGGCAGTGCTACAGCGTTGGTGAAATGCTGAAAAATTGGGTGTCTGTGTGTTTTGATTTAAAAAGAAAAACATCATTAATAGCACCCTGAGTGGGAATGGGGGCAGGGAAAGGGGGTGGTGGAAAGACTACAGACAGACAGACGTGGCCAGCCTCACCCTCAGGAGTCCCACTCACTGGGCGCACACCTCTCACCCCTGCATTTGTCACCGTCACCCAGGGTGGACTGAGGAGCGTGTGGTCGGCTCTGTGGGTGTCACCTCACCCCCACAAATACTTCTGTTCTCTCACTACTTTCCCAAAGCTGCACTGGGAATAATGGTTAATACTACTTTGCATTTCTGAAGCCATTGGATTTCTGATAAAGACTGGGGTGGGAGGGGGTGGTTGACGGAGAGAGTGTCTTTCATACACCAGCCCCAGCCACCGCTGGGTGAATGCCACCACACAACTTTTGGAAAATTGTGTAAAGAAGTCCAACAGTGCAGTTTAAAAAGAGATCATTCCCATACCAGACAAGTTTGCATTTTAGAAAAGCTTGTTGTCCAGATTAATTGGGATAGCTATGAGCATCCACAGTGAAGCACACTTGCTTCCCAAATGGAACTTCATCTGAGTGGCTCGTGATGGTGGTGACAAAAAGTGAGTAAGAATAAGATATTTTAGAAACCTTAGAACCTCTTTGTTGTGAATAACTTTTCAAGGTACAACGGTTTGGGTCTGAGTCATTGTTCCCGGAATACAACTTAGCAAACATACAGTTCAGGTGAGACCCATACACGTCATCATTTCCAATGGGAGGCACTATGTGCTGCTCCCCTCATAGCCTGGCCACAGTTAGGGTGAATGTGCGGGGTTGAATTATGTTTATTCTTTATGCCAGGACAAGCTACAGGCTTTAGTTACATGGCACTAGAAAAAATCCAGATGTATAGCTCCACAGGATTCCCGGCCATTACCACCATGAGATCTGTTTCTGAGTAGATACAAGTTCTTAATTTCTGTAGCTTTCTTGGAGAGATATTCTGAGGGCTTCCCTGGTGGCTCAGTGGTAAATAATCCGCCTGCCAATTCAGGAGACACAGGTTCAGTCCCTGATCTGAGAAGATCCCATGTGCCTCGGCGAAATTAAGCCTGTGTGCCAAAACTACTGAGCCAACGTGCCACAACCACAGAAGTCCTAGCACCTGGAGCCCGTGCTGTGCAACAAGAGAAGCCACCGCAATGAGAAGCCCTCGCCCCGCAGCTAGAGAGCAGCCCCCATTTGCTGCAACTAGAGAAAAGCCCACACAGCAATGAAGACCCAGCTCAGCCATAAATAAATTTTTTTTAATGCTATTCTGTTGTTTTAATTTTTAGACTTTCCCCCAACTATGCTTACAGTCTATAAGAAGAGACATTTTCAAGAAGTAGGTGTGACCTTGAAGTTACAAGGTTAGAAAGAAACACAGCACATCTGTGTTCAGTAGTCTTCCAGGCTGCCAAGGTCTCTGTACTCAGAGAACCTTCCTGGGGAAGATGTTTCATTATTTTCACCTGTCATCATTTTCTGGAGACTTCCGGTCAAAATACTCAGCTCTTGGATGCAGCAGGCTCTTGGTGTCCACATCTCTGGGGCTGTGTTTGGTCTCCACTCTGTGTGCTGGGGCCACTTGGGGTTCCATCAAGATCATAACTCATTGTGATGTTTATCTGCCTGTGGATGAAGCAGATTCGCGCGGGAGCTTTCCTGTGCAGTGATTCCTCGCTGTGCTGAGTATTTGCACTGCTGCTGCAGGTCAGGCTGTCCAAGCTGCTTTACCCTTTGCCTCCGTTTCATTTGCAGTGCCCTCCTTAGATGGCCATTCTCACCATATCAAGCACTCTTTGTCCAGTGGATGCCCATCCTCTGCACAAGCTCTTCTGCTTTGGGGACGAGGCCTGTGACTCACCTAAAGAGGTGCAAGGGACATCCAACAGGGTGTCGTGGGCACTTCTCCCCAAGAGGCTCACCGTTACTCCCAGCAAAAGCCACTGAGCTGGTGGAGCCTTCAGGGGATGAAATGAGAACCTCACGAGGACTTCCAGTGCATCTCATTTGTGCGTCTAGATTAATTGGCAGGATATAACTCGTGCTTAGTTACAATTATAGGATCAAACAGAAATTGGCTTTTTTTGCTCAATTCCTTGGTCCTGTTTCATTGATTCTTTAGCAGCTCATTATTGCTGATGAAATCCTAAGCACTGTTGATCGGTGGGGGAGAGGACAAAGCTCCATCAGCAAGGCAGCACCTAAGAAGGCGTTGCTGTGGGGAGTGTTTCCTGCCTGGAAGAGGGGGAAACCTGGGCTGGGGGCTCCTGGAGACACATCAGCAGAGGGTTGGCAGGGCTGCCACTGACACGTTGCTGGTTTCACAAGTGCCTTAAGGCATCTTGCATCCAATGTGACTCTCTGGTTTCAGCTCACCACATGGAGATTCTTGAACTTGTGAGGGTGACTCTGGTCACTGTACCACCTGACTAGAGTGACAAGTCACAACACAGAGATGAAGCAAAACCAGAAGGACACTGGGTTGTGTTGCTGAGTTTTGTTTCCCTCCCTCAAGTTTAATGACCTGCAGAAAATAAGGATAATGTCCATCTAGTCCTCTGCCCACCGCTTTCCTTCCCCGGGTGGTGCTGGCTCTGCGTGTGTGAGGGATGGTCCTGACAGAGCTGGGTGAGTAGCCATGCCGAGGCCTGGCGTACGTGGACTGGGATGGCAGGCATGTGGCCTGAGCCTGCCGGCCTCACCTGCCAGTCCTTCCCCTGTGTATGGCTCTGTGTATACCCTGGTCTCCAGGGCCACCTCTCCTTAAGACTGAAGCTGGCATGAGCTGGAGAGGGAATCTTGCTCTGCACGCTGCAAGACTGGAGATCCCATCCAAGGAGTCCCCGAGAGTTTTCAGGGTCAGGTATAGGGGCTTGAAGGTGGTGCTGGGCTTCACCTGTATGACCTGCCTTTCCAGCCATCTTCCAGCACCTTCCCTGGCTGCCCCTAAACAGTCAGAAATGCAGCCCAATCCTATCATCACCTTCTTCTTTGCCATCACTGGAGAAATTGATTGAAAAGTTTCACACTTCTGAATTGCTGTATGGTAATTCTTTGATAAATGTGGTTTATTTCAAACCGCTGCCTCTGTGCAGCAGCTCAGCATAAGGTTCCTCAGGATATCAGGGCTTAACCCCTTACCAGCCTCAGCCACCTTTGTCAGATGTGCAAAACGTGTTGTTTAGAGTCTCAGCACCAGGCCAGAGAAGGAGACATGGGTGGTGTGTGTGTGTTATAATTATTTAGCAATCTTTAAAGCTAGGGAAGGAATTTGTTTTCTAATTAAGCTGCTATGTCTGGAAGTAAATTATAGTGAACCTTCTCTGAGAAATCTCCCGATTTCTAATTATCTACACAAACCTAGCAGCCTGATGAATAGGCATGTTGCCACTGCAGTACATATTTATATTCTGAATCCTTTGAGAGACTGGCAATAAGATCCATGCTTGGAAATTAAGGGACATTTTTCAGCCCTGAAACAAAGTAATGAAACGCTTAAACAGTGCTAGAAATATTAGGGTACTCAGAAGGCTCCGGGGAATCAGAAAGACGAGGGAGCTATTCCATGAGGCTGTTAGTTAGTATTCTGATCACTGGAGGCACAGAGCACACCAAAAAATTATTCATAATTAACATCTATTGTGTAAACAGCATTTTTAAATAGCTAACAATCCACTGTCTTGAATAAAATGAGTTGCTGTGTCCTGCTTCCTCAGAACCTTGAATAGCAATTTAGCCCCTGTTTAGTTCAGAAGCAGTGGCTGAAGATGAGTTTGGATTTGGGGCTTGATTTTCACTTTGAAACCTCAAGCAATTTTTTTTTTACTTAACTACGGTCTCCATCTTAAGAATCCTGGTCTCGTGAGTCCTGCATATACAGTGAGGAAGAGGTCACAGGGGAGGAAGGAGAGGGTGGGACAAATTGGGATATTAAGATTGACATAAATACACTACTGTGTGTAAAACAGATAGCTAGTGGGCACCTGCTGTAAAGCACAGGAAACTCAGCTTGGTGCTCTGTGATGACCTAGAGGGTGGGATGATGGGGAGGGGGAGAGAGGGAGGGAGGTCTACAAGGGAGGGGATGCATGTATATGTATAACTAATTCACTTCATTGTACAGCAGAAACTAACACAACATTGTAATTATACTCCAATTTAAAAAATACACGAATTATGGCTTGAGAATATAGGGTAACCCAGCGATTCTTTATTTGAGAGTTAAGAACAAGATTAGGTGATATTTATTGGTCACCTGCTATGTACCAGGTACTGTGTTAAGGGCATTACATATATATTCAGTCTCTGTTCATTGCCGGAGCCTTTCAAAGGGAGGTGCTATTGTTGTCTACATTCCAAAGAGACTGAGGCTCTCGTGGCAGGCAACTAGCCAGCCCAGGGTCTGTCCAGGCCATGCTGGATGGTCTGTCCCAGCATCGCAGCAGGAAGGGAAGCAGCATCCCATGGGGCTGGCGTGAGCAGAGGGACTCAGCCTGGTGGCAGCCCGTGCCTGCCACCCCAGGCTCAGTAGCTGTGATGAGAATTTACTCCACTGTCAAGCCGGAATTGTACGCATGTATTATGTTTGAAAGGAAAACTATCAAAAGATACAAGTCTTAATTCAAAAAGTACCTTTCTTTCCAACATAAATATATTGTATTGGCTGGTTGAAGGTGAAAATCAGTAATTCATTAATGCCTGCCAGTCACTGAGAAGATGAGTAATGATTCACTGGCAGCTAATTTGGAAATGAAGTGGGGGAAACAAATCCCCAAGAGACGGCACAAGGGGAGAGAATGTGAGTAATTGGCGGAAATGTGGAAACACTGTGAAGGAAGAGTCACAGGTCCTCTCAGCCCGCGAGCAGGTGTCAGTCAGACATCGATCAGCCTGGCCTTGGAGTGCTGCCTCTGGGGCGAGTGGCTGGCCTAGACCCAGCTTTTCTGCCCGTCGCTGCGATCCTGCTCAGGTCAGCAGGGGAAGGGGGGCTAATCCCCACACCCCATATGGTCCCTGTGGCCTGTGCTGATCAGCCAGCATGAAGGAGGCTTGTCTGGGAGGAAGTTGTAGATGAGCTGCCCACGGAGCATGAGAGGTTCCCGGGACTTCCATGGGGCGCCTGCTCACCGCCCAGAGCGTCCATTTCCTTCTCTGTGGGACTGAATCTTGCCCTCTCGTCATCCAGACAAAGGCTGCAAAGCGCCACTCGGAGCATTTCAGCATCTGCAGCACTCATTTCATCTCCTGATGCCCTGGGCACCCTCCTGGTGTCCTGAGGAAAATGTGTCTGCGAGTCTGTAAAGAATGCGTCATCTCCAAGATCCGGGGATACAGATGGCGATGTGGGTGGCTTTTCTTAATGTAAGGCGGGCGTCAGGCGGTGAGAGGGGAAAGTCAGCAGGGGCGCAGTGTGTGCCTCCAGTCTCTCAGAGATTGGCCTTCCTTGTGGCGACTTTGTCTCCTGAGGCTTATTGGTGCTCCAGAGACGGTTACCACAGCAGGCCTGTGATGGAGATGAGGCTGAGTCAGTGCCTCACCTCACTTCCGTCCCTACTGAAGCTTGCCCTGTCTCCCTCCTTTCTTGGTCTACTTGCCGACCTGTCTCTGAGAGCTTGTTCAGGTCCAGCTCTGCACCACGGTCCTGTCCCTCACAGCCCGGCAGTGGGCTCTGTTTCACTGGGCGGAGAGGGAGGAGGCCAGCTGCATCAAGCAGTGGTCCCTACGCCTGTCTCTCAATACAGGACTTGGAACCCTGTTGTCACCATGTTGGCACAGGCCTTGGCGCACCCCAAATGTCCAGCTGTCCCCACCAGTCCAGGGAGTGACTGTTGGCACCATCTCCGTTTCAGACCCTGGAAACCATGATAAAAGGAGAATGAGTGACTTGTTCAATAAGTGGCAGAGCCAGCTCCTGCCTGCTCCGACCACCACGCCCCCTGGTGACTGCACCGGGGTTTTCTTTCCAAAGACAACACTCGCCCACTCGGATCCGAGCACATCATCTGAACTAGAAGCCAATGAGTCACACATGAGATGCCTGCTTTTGAGAAGGGCATCTGAGATTCTGCTTCCCTGGTGGCTCAGCTGGTAAAGAACTTGCTTGCCAATGCAGGAGATGCAAGAGACTCAGGTTCGATCCCTGGGTCAGGCAGATCCCCTGGAGAAGGACATGGCAACCCACTCCAGTATTCTTGCCTGGAAAATTCCATGGACAGAGGAGCCTGGCAGGCTTCAGTCCTTGGGGTCACAAAGAGTCAGACCCAACTGAATGGGTGCCCACACATACACACATTCTGAGATTCCAGGTTTAAAAACACCCAGATATCTCTCTTGGGCTGCTCATTCATTGATTCAACGAAGGGTTGGTGTGTGGCCTTACATTCTTATTGGGAGAAGGAAACATGAAAGCATAAATGTAAAAAATATGCAATTACAAAGGAAGCTATAACATAGTGACTGGTGCTTCTCTGATTGAGCAGTGAAGAGGGGTGTCTGGAGAGTGATCCACCTGGCCAGAAAGAGCCAGCCAGGCGAAGTAGGGGAGAGAGTCCCAACCTGGAGCCAGTTGTGCACCAGGTGCAGCCCTGGAATGGAATTCATCAGTCTCAGTTCAGTTCAGTCGCTCAGTAGTGTACGACTCTTTGCGACCCCATGAACTGCAGCACGCCAGGCCTCCCTGTCCATCGGTCTAGTAGTTAAAATTAACGCACTTAGTGGTTTCAAGGTGGCCTCTTAGGGTCTGACTCAATTTCCTGCAGCAGCAGCAGTGGTTTCAAGGTGGCCTCTTAGGGTCTGACTCAATTTCCTGCATCACACAGGGGAGCTGATCACTTAAAGCTTGGTTCGTACCTTAACTGGAAGTGGAGCTCGACCATTTCCAATTGCAGTTGCTGGGTTGTATGGGTATGCGGTGACATTTACTCTCCCATGCCTTCCACCGGCAGGTGTTGGAGCACCAGCAGTGTGTAACATGCCAGGTGCTGGGGGGTTGATGATGTAAGATTAACAGTATATGAGATGATTTGTCCTCTAGAGCTTAGAAACTGATTGGGGGGCTCAGTTTCATATGTGTAGAACCGTTAACAAGGAAGGCCTGAGCCCAGTAGCCCACAAGCCTCTTAGAGCTAAGAGATTGGACTGGATACTCAGTAAGAGGTTTACCTCCTCTCCTGTGTGGACAGTGTGTAGGGGGCAGTCAGTGAAGGCCTGTGAGTGGATAGCAGTCCAGAGAGGAAAGAGCCTCGGCAAGCTGGAGGTTCCAGGGCCAACTTAATGAAAGAGGACCCGTGGGCTGGGCTTCACAGAGGAGGCAGTATTTGGTTCAGTGACAAGGAACACAGGCCATGCTTTGCTCTGTAAGTCTGTTAACCACAGCGTTCCACCAAAGGGGGAGGTGGTACAAAGCCTGGTGGACATGCTGTGTTTGTCAGACAGAGAATGGGTATAACTGGAAAGCCACAAGGAGGGCTGTCCCTGATCTTATCTGAAGAAGGTGGTCAGCTGGTCTTCTTGCAAGATTTTTAAGATTATTTCCTTGGATGATGTACCAGGTCAATTTGGTGTGCTGTGTATGCTATCTTAGAGCTGTAATGCATTGCCTTTTACCACCAGAATCACAGTCAGAATTCTGCTCCTGGTAGTAGGAGCCTGTTTAGATGTGACAGCAGCAACAACTGATCTCACCTTTGCACATTCTTCATGTCGGCACCATTCTTCTGCTTCAACAAGGATGCATCTAATAATTAAGCATAGATACTAGAGCAAAATGATGCAAAAAGAAATTCAGATCAACCATGATAATATTGTTACTAGAAATAATGAGAACTCAACTAAGAATGTGTTCATATAAGAAAACTTTAAGGTGGACCCAGTACTAGAATATAAAAAGGTCTTGACAGGCTGAGGAATGAAATGCAGATGATCAGAATTATGTATGTAGATCTCACAGTAGTCCCGAGAAATCACATGTACAAGTATGGGATTTGAAAAATCTGATATGGAAAAAGTCAGGATTTTAGTAAACTGAATTTAATTTGGGTCAACTTCTCAAAATGACTGCTCAGAAACCAGAAAAATCTAGAGAAGGAAGGTGATAGACCCTGAAGGGACAAGGTGGGACGTGGAGTGGGCGGCCAGGTGAGAAGCACTTTAAGGAACTGGGACATTTAGCCTGGAGCAGAGAAGACTCTAGAATGACAGGTAACTGCTTTTGATAATGGAAAAGCCATGAGATTCAGGTAAATTACACGTATCTGTTTGGTATCAAGAAGTGCCAGCGTCAGAGCTGCCTGGCAGGAGCTTCAGGGAAAGCAGTCTTGGCATCACGAAGAACTGCCCCATGGTCAGAACCCCCAAGACAAGATGGGCAGTGGGAAGGGCATACCAGGGGGAGCGAGGGCTGTGGGGTGAGGCAAACCAGGAGGCGATGTGTAAGGCCCCTTGGAGCGAAGCAGCAGTTTTTGTGATGCTGGGAAAAAGCAAGAAACAGATGACTTACAAGTGGGAAAAAATCTACCTGTTTATTAAGGGAAAGAAAGGAAAAATGAGAGTTCACAAAAGTGAAAATGTGCTCCATGTAATTACTTAGGTTCTCATAAAATTATCATGTTTATTTTATTAAACTTAGGGGTTGACTGTATTTAGGCACTTCCAACATCTCTGATTTAATTTGTTTCAGAACTTGTAGGGATTTTGTTTTAATGGCAGACAAGTTGTTGTTTAGTCGCTAAGTTGGGTCTGACTCTTTGCGACCCCCATGGACTGTAGCCCACCAGGCTCCTCTGTCCGTGGGATTTCCCAGGCAAGAACGGAGGGGATTGCCATTTCCTTTTCCAGAGGATCTTCCCAACCCAGAGATCAAACCCTTGTCTCCTGCATTGGCAGGCGGATTCTTTCTGACTGTGTCACCTAGGAAAGCCCAGCAAATAAACAGGAGTAGCTATACTTTCTGAGCCCTTACTGTGTAGCAGGTTTTGTGCTAACTTGTTAGGTTGTTAACTTACTCTACTTTTCTAGTTCCTGTGGGGCTAGGTATTACAGACGAAGTGACTGAGTCTCAGAGAAGTTAGGTAACCTACCTAAAGTCACACAGTGAGAAGCAGCAGAGCCTGGAGGGTTCACACCCCGGCCTCTGATTCCACTCCCTCATCTCCATGCCGTGTGTACACTGAAGGGTCTCAACATTCTGCAAGTTCTTGTATGCATGTGGAGAGGAAAGAAGGGTATATTTTGGTTGGATACATATCAGAAAAGGTCTTACAAGGGAGGTGGCCTGCATTTCGTGCATCTAGGTGTCTGGTCTCCAAGGACAAGGAAAGATGAGGGGATGTCTGCGGTGTAGGAGGAATAACTGGTCACTGTGGCGCAGACTCCCAGGTACCTGGGAGGAGGAGGAGAGCTCACGTCTGCTTAATGCGGCCCTGCCAGGAAAACCTCAGAGGAGAGTTATCCTGGAATATGAAGAACAGCAAACACAGTCTGATTGTATTTGAAAGCTATTGTATCTGTGGTGTTTGAACCATTTGACAGGAAGAGATAGAATTTCCAGCAAGGCTGCCGGCAGTCCTTCTCGGCACAAGGTATAGAGTAACCCTGGAATTCCAGGCTCTTCATGGACCAGAAAAGTCAGGATCAATTTCTGTGAAACACTTGGAGGTCTTATATCCAGGTCCGCTGCTGAGGAGGCCAGTCCCACCCTCCCCCTCCACTCCTCCCACCTCCTTTATAGAGAAGCTCCCTTAGGAGAGTGCCTCAATACGTTCAAGGAGGGGCACCTGGAGAGCAGAGCCTGGAGGCAGAGGAGCATCTCAGGAAGGAAGTGCTCCCTGCCCGTCTGGACCAAAGAGGGCCGCTCCCTGGGGCTTGTCTGGATTTCACCTCCACCCCCCTCATTTTAGAAGCTGCCTTTTCTGAATGTTATAGGCTTTTTAGCAGCTTTTCAGAGAACTCTGCTTGGAGGAGACATCTTCTTGGCTCCTGGGCCTGTAACTCTCAAGAAAGGGTTGGTCTGTAAGTTAACCTTGACATCCAGAAAGCCAAAGAAAATCCACTCTTTCAGGGAATGCTTTAAAAAATAAAATTAGGTTCAGATTTGTTTCTGTACTCTTTAATAGAAACAACCTGTTCTCCTGGTGTCATAAACATGTTCCATAAGCATGTGAGAACCTGCTCCTTTTTTCTCTTTGACCTGGGTCTCTGTGAGTTCTTTTTGCAGCCTCCAGAGGGGCTCGTGCCAGTGTCGGTGCTGTCGTTGTCTGTGGCTCCAGGAATAGGCAATAGTTTATCATTGTGTAATAAATTCAGTAAAAGAGAGAGCATCTCCACTGTTGTATTAATAACTCCTGCTTACCACCGAGCCTTAGAAATCATCACTCCTCTCCCCCTAGAATTTTAAGATACATTTTTCTCCATTTGCTTCACAAGTAAAGATTGGCAGGCTTCTGTTCTGTGGGAGCTGTTAAAAGGCAGAAGGAAAGGGATGTGAGGGACAGCAGCGCTGCACACATAAGCCATTCGATTTAAAGGCTCAGTACAGATTATTTAAAAATCATTAGGAAACAAGCTGCATGTGTGTTACCAGTCAGCTTATTCAGAGGTCGAATTATGTAATTTTCTAATCTCTTACATCTCTCAGATGCCATGTTCACCATCAAACCATTTTGATGACCTGAGCCAATAGCTTCCAGGAGAAATTAACAAGTTAACTTAAGTTAACATTTTTTTAAACTGCAGGTCATGGTTAATTAGTGTCTGTAAAATCAGTTTAGTGGGCCACAGAAAGAAAAAGAGAAACACACAGAGAATATCCTTAAGAAAAAGAGAAACATTAAGAAAAAGAGAAACACACAGAGAATATCCTTGGTTTTCTAGCAACATGAATGCTCTCTGGTCCTGTTGTTTGAATGTGTATATTTACACATGTGATCATCTATATGTGTGTATCAGGTGACCATGCAAAATGTATTTCTTACTAGGAGTTGTGACCAAAACAGTCTGAAAGCCACTTATGTTCCCTGAGGATGTGGATGTACTAGCTCCCTAATCTCTATCCTCAAGTAGTGAATGTTCTTAATAGGTAGCTTGTCTTTTCCTATCACTAATCCCTGTTGATGCAAATAATCAATAAACAATCTATAATAAGGGACAGAAAAGAGTTTTATCCAAGCCACACTGAGGACCATAGCCCAGGAGACAGCCTCTTAGTAGCTTTGAGGAATTGGTCTGGAAGCACCATGGTTTTCAGCACCATGCTTTTTATATCTCATCAGAGTAAAGAACATATACCAAACATGACAGGGCTACATCCCTTCAAGGTTTCAAAAGAGACAGATTAGCACAAAGTGGACATTCTTTTGGATATTGTTGTTTTTTTCCCTGGCCAAGCAACACGGCTTATGGGATCTTACTTCACTGACCCAGGATTGAACCCTGGCCGCAGCAGTGAAAGCAGAGTCTTAACCACTGGACCTCCAGGGAATTCCCTGGATACTGCATTCTTTTTTTCGTGGTTAAAGCAGATGTACAATGGATGATAAACAGGTCATAAGACAAGCTGTTCTAGTTAATGTAAACTTCAGGCCAAATTATGTACAAGCTGGAATGACTTACCCTTACCTCAGTATGTGAATATTTTCTTCTGTCATCCTAAATGCCAATTCTGCCCTCAGCCTAATACCATGTTATGGTTTCCTATAATCTGCCACATTTTTAATTACTGTTGCTGATACATATACCTCAACTTCCTCCTCTCTTCTTATTCAGGAAATAAATGTTGATGATTTATTGTCATTTTGCTTCAGCTCCGTCTCTTCATTCTTCCTGGAGTTAGTTCTCCACTGATCTCCAGTAGTATATTGGGCACCTATCAACCAGGGGAACTCATCTTTCAGTGTCCTATCTTTTTGCCTTTTCATACTGTTCAGTGATCAAGGCAAAGAAATAGAGGAAAACAATAGAATGGGAAATACTAGAGATCGCTTCAAGAAAATTAGAGATACCAAGGGAACTTTTCATGCAAAGATGGGCACAAATGGTATGGACCTAACAGAAGCAGAAGACATTAAGAAGAGGTGGCAAGAATACACAGAAGAACTATACAAAAAAGATCTTCATGAACCAGATAATCATGATGGTGTGATCACTCACCTAGGGCCAGACATCCTGGAATGCGAAGTGGGCCTTAGGAAGCATCACTACGAACAAAGCTAGTGGAGGTGATGGAATTCCAGTTAAGCTATTTCAAATCCTGAAAGATGATGCTGTGAAAGTGCTGCACTCAATATGCCAACAACTTTGGAAACTCAGCAGTGGCCACAGGACTGGAAAAGGTCAGTTTTCGATCCAGTCCCAAAGAAAGGCAATGCCAAAGAATGTTCAAACTACTGCACAATTGCACTCATCTCACACGCTAGCAAAGTAATGCTCAAAGTTCTCCAAGTCAGGCTTCAACAGTACGTGAACTGTGAACTTCCAGATATTCAAGCTGGATTTAGAAAAGGCAGAGGAACAGGAGATCAAATTGCCAACATCTATCGGATCATTGAAAAGGCAAGAGAGTTCCAGAAAAACATCTACTTCTGCTTTATTGACTATGCCAAAGCCTTTGACTGTGTGGATCACAACAAACTGTGGAAAATTCTGAAAGAAATGGTAATACCAGACCACCTGACCTGCCTGCTGAGAAATCTGTGTGCAGGTCAAGAAGCAACAGTTAGAACTGGACATGGAACAACAGACTGGTTCCAAATTGGGACAGGAGTACGACAAAGCTGTATTTTTTCACCGTGATTATTTAACTTATATGCAGAGTACATCATGAGAAATGCTGGACTGGATGAAGCACAAGCTGGAATCAAGATTGCTGGGAGAAATATCAATAACCTCAGACATGAAGATGATAGAAAGTGAAGAACTAAAGAGCCTCTTGATGAAAGTGAAAGAGGAGAGTGAAAAAGTTGGCTTAAAACTCAACATGCAGAAAACTAAGATCATGGCATCTGGTCCCATCACTTCATGGCAATAGATGGGGAGACAATGGAAACAGTGACAGACTATTTTGGGGGGGCTCCAAAATCACTGCATATGGTGACTGCAGCCATGAAATTTAAAGACACTTGCACCTTGGAAGAAAAGCTATGACCAGCCTAGACAGCATATTAAAAATCAGGGACATTACTTTGCCAACAAAGGTCCATCTAGTCAAATACATGATTTTTCCAGTAGTCATGTATGGATGTGAGAATTGGACTAAAGGTCCATCTAGTCAAAGCTATGGTTTTTCCAGTAGTCATGTACGGATGTGAGAGTTGGACTATAAAGAAAGCTAAGCGCTGAAGAATTGATGCTTCTGAACTGTGATGTTGGAGAAGACTCTTGAGAGTTCCTTGGAGAGCAGGGAGATCCACCAGTCCATCCTAAAGGAAATTAGTCCTGAATATTCATTGGAAGGACTGATGCTGAAGGCAAAACTCCAAATACTTTGGCCACCTGATGCGAAAGGACCCTGATGCTAGGAAAGATTGAAGGCAGGAGGAGAATGAGACGACAGAGGATAAGATGGTTGGATGGCATCACCGACTCAATGGACATGAGTTTGAGTAAACTCTGGGAGTTGGTAATGGACAGGGAGGCCTGACGTGCTGCAGTCCATGGGGTCGCAAAGAGTCAACATGACTAAGCAACTGAACTGGACTGTCATTTTACTTTAAAAGCTTATTATTTTGACTATGAGCTTTGCCCTTCAGAACCACAGAAGGACACATTCACCATGACTGACTTCACCTTCCTGATAGAATGAACTGAACCTTTTGTCATTAAGAAATATCACTCTTCATCTCTGGTAATACCTTTTCCATAAACTCCACTTTGTAGGACTGAAGCGTATCAGTGGGCTTCCCTGGTGCCTCAGACAGACAGTAAAGAATTCACCTGCAATGCAGGAGACCCAGGTTTGATCCCTGAGTCAGAAAGATCCCCTGAAGAATGGAATGACAATCTATTCCAGTACTCTTGCCTGAAAAATTCCATGGATAGAGGATCCTGGCAAATTACAGTCCATGGAGTCAAAAAGAGTCAGACATGATTGAGTGACTAACACACACACACACAGCATAGCCATACAACTCTTGTTTGATTTTTGTTTGTACAATGTGTCTTTTCATATATAAACATAATATGTGTGTACATAATTGTATTACATATAAATGTTTTGTGTATTTAGGCAAGTATCTTTATATATATTTCTGTAGCTTTATATTTTACGTTATATCTGTTTTTAATGGGGTATAGTTGACTTTTTTCTCTTTTTAAATCTAGACTAAAAATTGTTCACCTTAATTGAAATATCTGGTCTTTTTATAGTTACTGTAATAATTTTTGAGTTTAAATCTACCATCCTGTTTCTTTCTTGTTTTTTCTGTTTCTTTTTTCCACCTTCCTTTTTTTTCTTCTGCAGTGCCATGTTTTGGATTTAGCAGTTTTACCACCCTTTCCTCCCTTGTTTTTGCTTGTTAACTGTTTCTTTTCGTGCACTGGAGTGGCTACCCAGAGCTGTGGGTTCCGTGTGTTTTCTGTTAAAGGCCAGGCAGTGAACACTTCACAACACAACAGAGGCATAAAGTCTCTGTTGTTTATTCTTCTTTATCTTCTCTTGCAACCCTTTAAAATTATAAGGCTTGTTATTAGCTTGCAGACCATGCAAAAAATAGGCCACTGACTGGATTTGGTCTGTGGGCCATGATTTTGGCAATCCCTGGCTTCTTAAAGTGAAGTGAAGTGAAGTCGCTCAGTCGTGTCCAACTCTTTGCGACCCGTGGAATGTAGCCCACCAGGCTCCTCTATCCATGGGATTCTCCAGGCAAGAATACTAGAGTGGGTTGCCATTTCCTTCTCCGTGGCTTCTTAAAGTCTGATATAAATTAGTGCTTTTACCACTTCTCAGGTGATGTAAGGACCTTAGAACAATTAATTTTGTTTACTGACTTCCTGAAATGTGTGCAATTATTGTCATATATTTTAACTCTCCATATATCATCATCTCTATAAACATTATTAATATTCTATAGAGTTAATACTCATTTATGTTTCCCACATATTTACATCTTCTACTGTCTTTCATTCCTTCCTATACCTCAGGGCTTCCGTGAGATCATTTTTCTTTATCTCCTTTAGTGCAGGTTTGCCAGGGAAAAGTTTTTATTGTTTGAAAGTGCCATAATTTTTTACATTTTTAAATTGACGTTGTTGAAATACTGCTTGCATTCAATAAAAGGAACTCACTTTCAGTATGCAGTTTGATGAGTCTTGACAGTTTTATATACCCATGGAACCACTATTACTCTCAAAATATATCCTAAAAGTTCCCTTGTACCTCATCCCAATTAATCCCCCGCCCTAGCCCCTAGGCCCGAACAAACATTGATCTGCGTTTTCTCTTATGTTAGATTTATCTTTTCTAGAGCTTCAGATAAGTAGAAGAGATACTGTGTTCTTTTGTGTCTGAGACTGGGCTTCCCTGGTGGCTCAGACGTTGAAGTGTCTGCCTCTAATGCGGGAGACCCGGGTTCAATCCCCGGATCAGGAAGATCTCCTGGAGAAGGAAATGGCAACCCACTCCAGACACTTTGTGTCTGAAGAGTAGAAGGTGGTGTGGCAGGTGCACATTTAACCTTATCAGAAACTTCCCAGCTCTTTCCCAAAGTGACTTGCCCTTTGTACATCTTAGACCTTTTCACAATATCCACTGTTTCTTATGTATTTATTAATTATGTTCCAGTCTCATCTCTTTTGCTTAATTTTGAGTGTTTTTTTCTTCTGACCCATCTTCCATTTCTTTCTTCAGTATTGTCTGATCTGCTGTTCTGCCCATCTATTGAATTTTTTAATTCAGTATATTGTATTATTATTAAGTTTTTGAGGTTCCAGAGTTTCCAGAGTTTACAGTTTCCAGTTCTCAGCCAGAGTTTTCCATCCTGTCCATTAATTCCATGAACATATTAAGTAAAATTATGGTGAAGTTGGTGTCTGATGTCACCATTATCAGAATCCTCTGTCCGTCTCTTTCTCTTCTCAGTTGTTTTTCTTGGTTTTAAGCATATAAATGCCTGGTTTTAGTGAGTTTTTTGGAGATATAGTTGATTTACAGTATTGTTTTCAGATGTACAATATAGCAATTCAAAATTATTATAAATTATATTCCATTTATAGTTATTATAAATGCTTGGTTATTTTTGACTGAAAGTTGCAAATTGAAAATAGAGGGCTTTCCCTGGTGGT
Source organism: Cephalophus harveyi (assembly GCA_006410635.1). Lineage (NCBI taxonomy): Eukaryota > Metazoa > Chordata > Mammalia > Artiodactyla > Bovidae > Cephalophus > Cephalophus harveyi. The sequence goes on along the minus strand of SJYT01066766.1, from coordinate 820,970 downwards.
CCAGGGGTAAAGAACCCACCTTGCAATGCAGGGGGCTTGGATTCAATCCCTGGTCAGGGAACTAAGATCCAATATGCTGCTGAGCAACCAAGCTGGCACTCAGCAACTACTGAGCCTGAGCGCCATAACCAGAGAATTTGTGTGCCGCAATGAAAGATCCCAGTGCAGCCTAATTAATTAATTATTTTTAGAAAAAGAAAATAGAAGTTGTACAGAGATTTAGGTTGATCTGAGACTACAAGGTCTGCATTATTTCTGGTTCATCCTTTGCACCCAGATCCAAGCCTGGGTGTTTTTTTTTTTACCAGAGCTCCATCTCCTTGGCCAGCCCTCAGTTTTTGTCCGCCAAGCTCAGCTCAGGCTCTCTGCCTCTCAGAGTTGCCAGGCGCCTCTGGGACACATGGAGCCCCAAGTGCCAGCTTAAGCCTGGGGCTTCCCCCTCTCAGGTTCTGGCCTCACGATTCTGCACAGCCTTGCCAGTCTTCCAGTCCCTTCAAAAAGATTTTCACACACACACACAGCACGTCTGGTTGTTCTCAGTGGGTGAATGGTCTGAGTCACCTCATCTACCATTGTCAGGAAGATGACGTCATCTAAACCCTAAGCGAATAATTGAATCGCATGCCCCAGGCTTGCAGATGTAATTTAGGGCCTAGCTGACTCAGCTCTGAGAGAGCGTCCCGGTGACTGCACAGTCAAGTGTCTCTGAGTGAGTGCTGAGATCTGAGTGCAGTGTGTCCACAGGCTTTCTGCATTTAAACAAGTGCAGCTCCATTTCCAACCAGGCTTTCTTACTGCGTGTTTCTCACTTCCTTTCTCCTGACTACTCATACGTAGTCCTGCAGTCCAGTTAAAGGGGAACTTCTGTAAAACAGCAAACTATTCAGGCTGTAAACAAACCATGTCACGTTTTATAAGCTGCAGGTTTCATGCACACCGAAATTACTTGACCATCACTTGAAATCTGTGACTGGCTAGGGAAAAAAAGCACTGAGCAATAAGAAATACAGATAATGTTAGAGTGCTGAATTGTACACAATTTAAAGAGACATTGGAAAGGAATATTATAGAGACATGGCTTGGTCTGGTTCAGCAAAATGCCAGCATATGAAGAAATAGGCTAACCTTCATTTATGTCAAGTAGTTTTCTTCTCCTGTTCAGCTGAGTTTTTAGAATGATTTGAGGTTATGTGTGTGTGTGTGTCTGGTTTCAATATGGCATTAATTGATTGAGAAAATGTACCTGCACACATTTTCAGGGACTCCTGATGAGGTCGTGAGTGCTGTCTCTTACCCCACGCATTGAGATCCCTGGTCTCATGTATCTGACTTTGTCTAACCAAGCATCTGACCAGTGTGTACTGACCTGGATATTCAAAAGAATTATTTTAAAAAGAAATTGCTGGGTTCTCTCCCTATTTTCTTAGTTCCAGAGCATTTCTAAGTATTGAATTATATGCATCAAGAAAATGATTTAACCGAAGGTTCTTTGCACCGTCATTTACATAAAGCCATTTAAACAGAGTTATGGTATATCCTACTTTATTTGAACTGAATATGAGATAATGTAAATTCATAAAATCATGCAGTTTCCAAATATTTTCTCTTTTCAGGAAACTTGCTTAGCTTCCCTCTTATTAAAAAAAAGCTTCAGGGACTTCCCTGGTGGTCCAGTGGTTAGGACGCCACGCTAACAATGCAGGGTCGCAGATTCAATCTTTGGTCAGGGAATTAAGATCCCATATGCTGCATAGTGCAGCCAAAAAATTAAAAAAAAAATTTTTTTTTAATTTTCCTGTTTCTTTATTATGCAAGCAGCGTGTTTTTAGCATATGTATTATTGAATACAGATAAGCAAAATAAAATCATCCGTAATTTCCACCATGCCAAGATAATCATTGTTACTGCTTTCATGCAGACCTTCCCAGACGTTTTTCCTAAGCATTTTTTTGGATGTTTTTTAAGACATGTAAACATTTTAGAAATGTGGCAACTCTTTTCATATTGTTATTTCAGTGCAATTAAGGTTATTTGATTTTGTGCATTAAGAGATATCTGGAGGAATGGGCACCAGAATGTTTCTGTTGGTCCTTTGATCATGAAATTTGGAGTGATCTTTGTGTTATCACTTGAGTGTGTTTAATAAGTTTGTGTCATTTTCTTGGAAACCAGGTTTTTCACTTAGTGTTTTATTTTCACAGAGCTGCGATCATCCAGCAGGGATCTATCCACTCGCTCATCAAATATGAATGGGGCACCTGTTATGCATTAGACGCTGTGCGCTGAGCACTGGGTTAGCACGAGGAAGCATGTGGGCCTGCCGGCCAAGAGTAGGAGACGTAGCCCGTGCACCAGCTGTCGTCCATGGATTCTGTGGGGGCCTCAGGGCAGAACCAGAAAGCAGGGTCGGGGGGGCCTTGGCAGAAATGAGGGACGAGGCAGAATGTCAGAACTGCTCCAATCTCCTGAGCCAGGAAGGCAGAGGGGTGTCTGCGCAGGTCCAGGGGCACGTGGACTGTTTGAGGAGGACAAGTTCCGTGTTGTTGGACTTCGGCATGTTGGTGAGAGAGAAAGCTGGGGAGACATAGAAAGGAACCCACAGAAGCAGAGTCCTGATATCTACCCCAGACCACACTGCTGGCCAGTTGATGGGGGCAGACATGGAGACAAGGTACACAAGCTTACTGAGGAGAAGCACAGAGGGAGACAAGGAGGCAGCGGCCATGAGGCTGGGCTGCTAAGCATGGGCCGCTTGGGGAAGCCCCACATCTCATCCCCAGGGTGGTCAGCTGGAGACCAGTCTGACAGCTGAGACAGCTTCACTCCCTAGCTGGACAGTGTCCCCGAATACGCTCCCCTGCTGAACAGCCAGCCTCTCTTGGGGGTCTGGGCAGTGGCTCTCCATGTCAGCCACACAACCTCATGGAGTTTGGGGAGCTGCTGGCCAAGTGTGAGCAGCTGTTCTTAAGCAAGGAAGTAACATGAGTCAGATGTGTGGGCTGTGAGCTCGTGTGTGCGCTCAGCACCCCACCAGAATCTACGAGGAGATTGATTTATATCAAGGAAAGTAAGTCATTGCCCACAAGGAATTTATTATCTAGTTACACAGATAATCAACGTGCATGGAGCAACGGTGAATAAATAAAAAGAAGAAAAGTAAGTGATCGACAGGCTGCCAGAGGAATTCCAAGAGAGATGCTGTTGCAATGGACCTGAGCACAGGCTGTCATGTTCAAGATGTCTTCATGGACAGGGAGGTTGGGCTTTGCTTGTGAAGACTGAACCAGAACCAACCCAACGCAGGTGGGAGGCTATTCCAAGTGGGCAAATGAAAGGAGACTGAGTTTGATGTTTTTGTCCAACTGTGAGGTTATGGACCTGACCAGAAGGAACTAGTTTCAAAGTTTAATGTGTCAAACTGATGGCTTGAAGCCAATTGGGAATTTTCTACCTAACTCCAATGACAGTGGTTTCACCCTTGCTCCTCGGAGACCTCACGGTGGCCATCTAGGGAGGCACAGGCTGCTAAGAAGCTGGTGGCTCCCAGTCCTCACCCTTCCAGCCATCGGAACTCCACTTTCCTTAATTGCAAGCAAGATTTTGTTGAAGTAGAGAGAACTAAAATGCCATTTGGAAACACTGCAGCAGTAAGCAGAGAGCCCTGTAGATTTTTTAATAAAGTTATACTCAGGGCCATCACCCTGCCCAGTATGAATTAGATCAGGAAGGCTGTTGAGGATACCTTTGCAGTGGGAATGATGAGCAAAAGGCAGTGGAAGAGATGTCTTGGAAGAAGCAGGAAACATGAGCTGCACTTGGGGCAGAGATGAGTGGGCTGTGTCTCAGGGTTTGAGCTCTGACAAAAGGGAACCCACGGGGACTCTGGGAGCGAGGGCACATACTGCAGGAGAGAAGAAGATGGCAGTAATGAGGATGAGCTTGATTTTAGACGCAGTTAAATTTGGGCTGTGAAGACAGCAAGCAAAGGGTGAAGGCAGGTACCTTGTGTTGGGTTATTTTGTAAGATCCATAAGCAGAGTGGCCATTGCTGAAGTCAGGCTCCAGACGGCGGGCAGTGCTGAAAGCCGTAGGTGAGCCCAGATGTCGGGGGAGGTGAGAATAAATCCAACGCCTGATAGCAGTGATAAGGAGTCTGAGGAGGTGGCATGCATTTTCCAAGAAAGTGTCTGCTGCATCTCCTTTTGAAGTGCTATCCACTTTATTTTGGTCCCCATTTTGCATATGAGGTTAGTCTGGGTGACTCAGAGCAGAGGAACAAGACGCCAGAAGTTACCCAGACATGCACAGCTGGGACTAGAGTCGTTTTTCCTCATCTCCCAATTCTATCATCTGTTCCTAAACTATAACTTTAAACTCCTTTTCTTTTAAATTTTAATTAATTAATATATTAGTTTATTTATGGCCGTGCTGGGTGTTCATTGCTGTGCGCGGGCTTTCTCTAGTTGTGAGTACCGGGAGCTACTCTCTACTTGTGTGGGGGCTTCTCGTTGCAGAGCCTGGGTGCAGTCTTAAGTAGTTACAGCATGCAGACTCAGTAGCTGTGGCACATGGGCTCAGTTGCTCTGAAGCATGTAGGATCCTCCTGGACCAGGGATCGAACCCATGTCCCCTGCCTTATCAGGCAGATTCTTAACCACTGGACCCCAAGGAAGCCCTAAATTATGAAATCTTGTGCTTGTCATGTAAAAGCTAATCTGTGATTAACACTGTGGGTTTAACTTTTCAAAGAACCACTTTGATTATTAATGAAGTTTGGGGGAGGGTACAGGTGAAAGAAACTTTAGTAACGAAATGTGTCCTGGACTTGCTCTGTACTAGATGTTTCTTCGTGGTCCTGCATTGCTGACCCAGATAATTATCTGCTGGCAGTTGTCATAAGGTGAGGGTTTTCAAAACCCACCTAAATGCACACTGGCCTCCACCTGACAAAGAGTGGCCTCCGCTCCTCCAATGGCTCAGCTGTGTCACTTCACCTGACGCAAGGGGCACTGTTCACACCCCGACATCCTTGGTCTTAGTTTGAAAATAAACCTCAGCAGACCTTGCTTCGTCCAAGAACACCATCCTGTCTCCACCAGCAGCCCACCAGCTGCCAGGGCAAGGAGGCGGGTGAGCAGGGAGAGTGTTGCCACTGCCTCACTGTGGGGCTTTCCTCCTGATCAGCTTTCCTTGGGGGTGTTCTGTGTAATTATGTCAGCATGGTTATTTGTCCCACTTCTTTACTTAATGTTACAAAGCAGTCTTTTCCCCATATCATTAAAATATTCATAAACAACAGTGTACTAGCTTGTAGTCATTTCATCGTGGTTGTTCCATAATTAATCATTTCTTTATTATTGGTCACATAGGTGGCTTCTGCCTTTTCACTGTTATAAATAAAACACTGGAAAAATATAACTTGTTCCCACATTCTTCATTTCTGGTTCAAGACTGATTCCTAGGAGCAGACTTACTGAAGAAAGGATACAGACCTGAAGGATTGTGCCACCATACACACCAACACACATGGTGTTGTATATGAGTCGCCACAAGCGGAGCATCACTCAAGAGTGTTGCCTAGTCATCCACTGGGTTTTGTCTTGCTATGTTCAAATTTCCCTGTGGGGGTGGGGAATTAAGCCCAGCTCCCCTCACATGCCCCACTGGGAGGCCTGGGCCACAGCTGGCCTGCCTCTCACGTCCTCACCGTTGGCATTTTCAGCCCAGCGATGCTCGCCCTGTGAACTTAAGAGGTAGAATCTAGGCCTGAGTAAGTTTGTTTGATGTTGAACAGGTGAACGTGTGGTGAAGAGCTGGGCCCACAGAGGAGGTCTGGCCTTTGCCCTTGGCTTCTGGGAAGTGGCCTGTGTCCTGCCCAATAGGAGTGTCTTGATTCGGGTACAGGGCCAGTCACCAGAGGCTGAGAGCAAGCCTGTGGTGGGCTGCAGGGCGGCAGAGGCTCCCCTGGTCAGAGGTGCTTTACCCCTGCCGTCACGCATGAGTGCTGGAGGGGCCACGCCTGCTCCCTCTGTGCAGATGGGGAGGGGAAGAAAGTGAAATGGAGGCTGAACTTTAAGATGTGAGGTTGGACATCCAGGATGTCCCAGCGGGGCGCAGGGGTCTTCCCAGTATGGCCAGGCCTCCCCACCCCTGGTCTGATGTGCTGTCCCCTCGCTCCTTTTCCCACCGCCTCCTGCCTCTATCACCTGTTTCTGTCGCTGTGGCTGTTTTGTGTTTTCTAGGATTCCTGGGCGGCTGAATGACAGGAGGACCCCCCTGGGCGAGCTGAACTGGATCTTCACAGCCATCACGGACACAATCGCATGGAACGTGCTTCCTCGGGGTGAGGCCGCTCGGCCATGGGCTGGCGGGAGGGCTGCTGCCCCAGAGTCAGGAGACTCTGGCCCTGGGATGTGAGAGAAGTCAGAAGGAATGATCGTGTTCCTCTCAGTGAAGAAACCTGAGGGGATGGGCAGGAGAGGGCAGGAACCCCAGAGGTTCTTCGAGAATGAAGAGCCTCTAGAGAAGCATCTGCTTTGGCCCTTAGTATTTTCAGGGCAGATTCAAGGCTCATCTGTCTTCACAGAACATCCGTATTTCTTACAACTGCAGTTACTACTGTAGCATAAGGAGCCTTTGTGTTTTCTGTTGATAGTTGCTTGGGTTCTGCTGTTTGTTCCAGTTACATATGTAACAGATGTAGGTTACTGCCAGTGGAAAATGTGCATGTCAGTCCCAACCCACTTGTGGCAAATTCTGATAGAAGTAAGTTTGTATATTTGGCTTTAAATGCTGGGCATGAGTCACTGAAGACAAATTCTTATCTTTTCTCTGCCCTCAGATCTCTTCCAAAAGCTCTTCAGACAGGACCTGTTGGTGGCTAGTCTGTTTCGAAATTTTTTATTGGCAGAAAGAATCATGAGGTCATATAACTGCACCCCCGTCAGCAGTCCACGCCTACCCCCCACGTACATGCATGCCATGTGGTAAGTGTTTCTTGCTGGACCAGTGTCAGATTCTCTAAGGAGTATGCTTTCTCCATTTCTTTCTTTCTTTCTTTCTTTTTTTTTTTTTTTAAATTTGGCTGCATCAGGTCTTAGTTATCGCACATGGGCTTAATTCCTCCACAGCATGTGGGATCTTCGTTCTACAACCAGGGATCAAACCCACATCCCCTGAACCACCAGGAGAGTCCCTTCCATTTCTGAGATAGTCCAAGTGTAAGGGAATTACCTGAGCAAAATAGGAAGACGTGCCTCCATGCATGGAGTCCTGGGTTGGGCACTCAGCTCTGCCTGAGTCCCCTGCAGAAGAGCAAGCGTATCTGAGGGTCATCCAAGGCCAAACGGGACCAGCGCCTCCAGAGGCCCTGTGGTTCGTGGCTCAGATGGAGAGGCCCCGGGGGTGAGTTTCTGACTCTGTAAGGGTTGGTACTGAGGAAAGAAACTGCCAGCTGAGTTCATGAAGTGCGTCTAAGATTGCTCCAGAGATTGAAAACTGCTGGGTTCATGACCAGGTCATTTGCATGCTTATTTCATACATGCACACTCACACACACGAGTGTGATCTCTATGACACTTTTATGTTGATTATAAATTTCCTTCAAAACTGGGTTACTGTTCCTTGCACTACTGCTAGTAGTAAGCACAGTATTATAACAATGGAAATTGTCTTGAATCTAGACATTATATCTGAAGGCATTTGGTTTCTTCCCATTTCCATGCTTTTGTGACACAGGCAGAGTTTGAGGACATACTGAAAAGGGGCAGCAACAAAGGAAAACGAGTCTTAGTTATATCCATCTGTGAGAAACCCTAATGCAAAATATTTTAGAAGAGTAATTCACTTCTATTTAGCCCTAAAAACCACTTCCCTGATACTGGGAAACATTGAGGGCAGGAGGAAAAGAGGGCAACAAAGGATGAGATGGTTGGATGGCATCACCAACTCAATGGATGTGAGTTTGGGCAAATTCCGGGAGATACTGAAGGACAGGGAAGCCTGGCGTGCTATGTAGGCGATGGGGTCACAAAGAGTCAGACATAACTCAGCGACTGAACAACAGCAAAAACCACTTTATGGTGTATTTTCAGGTTTATTTGGAGTGGTGGTTTTTTTCTTTTTAAATATGTGCATGACCACTTTCCCCTGACTCTGAAAACCCCAAGAACCAAGAGGGAGGTAGTAAGCTCCCCTCCTCTCATCCACTTGAGGAATATCAGAAATTAGCATTTTTATGTCTGAGATGAATCAATACGCACTATGCTGCCAAAGCGCCAGACTGTAAACAGAAATCAAGTTAAAACATGCCTCATCCATATCCTTTGTAAGAGCTTGTAGCATAAACTAGAGAACAAGTTATGAAGAAACAGAGGAACAGGAGTAGACCGCCACGGAAGAGTCACTCTGCAGCTGTTTAGATCCTGTGAGAACAGACTGGCAGAACAGCCGACGCAGCTTCCTTCCCTCCATGATTAGAACTAGGAGCGGGAGTTGGGGAAGGGGGTTGAAAAGCCTCTCTAATGCTTAGGATGAATAATTAGAAGACCCACATTTCTGAAAGAGGAAATCCTCAAAACAGCCTTATCCTGTAAAAAAAAAAAAGCGATGCCTTAAGTTCTATTACTTTTGAACCAGGTTTTTATAAAATATGTATTATTAAAGAGGAAAGAGAAAGGAAAAAGAGCTAAACAGTGTCAGTGTTGTGTCTAGTCATGGATAGAAAACTATTTAAACCACAGGAAATGGGCCTCACACCAGCCACCCAGTGTGAAGGGCATCCTGGGCCACCACGGTCACCTGGGCTACTGGCCAAGCAGATCCCCCAGGAGACAGAAATACAGGATGGACAGAGGGCACCAGCTTTTAGCAAGAAGCAGCCTAAGTCCTCCTCTCCATTTTGTTGCCCACCCAGTGGCAAGTCCATGGGATAGTCGTCTTTGTGTGCATGTTTCTCTGGATGTGAAACTGCCTCTTCTAAGGTGTGCTCAGCTACATAGAGTAATAAACAGCATCTGGTCCTGGAGAAGAGAAGAAGAACCAGAGCCAGAGCTGAGAGCAGACAGAAAAGGCAGGGAAGATGGCAGCAGGAGCAGGGGACCCGGAGAGGAGGCACCCGGAGAGCACAGTAGAGAACAGTGACCCCTGTCTCTCTTCATCAACCCACAGATCTTTCTCTAGTATTGGCCTCTTAGAACATGTCTGAATCCTGGAATTTGCATAAATACTATTTAATACAAGGTCTAAATGCTAACAGCAGCATCTCATAATCCTGCCCATCTCTTTTATTGATTTCCATGCCCACCTCGAAAACTGGGAGTATGGCCCTCTCACCTGCAAGTTTAGCTCTCTGTGAACCTCATAAAACAGATCCTCATTTGTATATATTTGTTGTGCAGAGAAATGTGAGCTAATAGAGCAACCCACAGAGGCTCAGATAAATGCAGGGAAAGAGCCTCTGGTCTCCCGGGGCATGTGAAATTGCTAGCAGTCATACATGCACCTTTGGGTCTTTCTGCTTGTCTGGTTCCAACCTGCCTGCACACTCCAGGGGCCCTGTGCAGCTGATAAGCTCCCTAGGACTTGAGTACAGTCTAGCCCCTCAGGCTGCATGGTCTGCCATTCTGCAAAGCACTGTCTGTAGCCTGATACCCTCCCCCCTCCCTTTTAGGCAGATTCTGGTTGTTGCATGCTGGGGTCCATGGGAAATGGACTCGGAGGGGGGTCAGTGTAGGATGCTGTGAGGGAAGGTTCCTGGGATCACCTCCCTGGATGGGGAGGCAGCCTGACCCCTGACCCGACCTTGACCAGCACATTCCCTACCTGGCAGTGCTGAACCCTGGCATCTCCCACTTCACTCCAGCCCCTGCTGCCCTATCCACTTTGCATCTGCCCATCCCAGTTCAGGAGGAGGACTAAGTGGGTTGCTGAGGAAGAACCAAGAAACAGGACTGGTGAGACAATCAGAGAGGCTTTGACAAGGAAAGCTGTTTGTCAGAATGTTAGCTTTAAGAAGGGAAGCTAGAGGCAACCCCAGTACCTAATAGAACAGGGATGTAATTGAAATACATATATTTGAAAAAATGCAAGCCATCTTAAAATTTCATGAAGATTATTTATTATTATGCAAAATATATGTTAAATGACAAAAACAGAACACCAGACTGTATCAGCAATATAATTACTTCTGTGTTATGCATGGGGAAGAGGGCTAGGTAGAATTATAACAAGATGCTAATGGTGTTAATACCAGGACCAGAGGATTGGAGTGAGAATGCTCTCTTTTAAAAGTTGATAGATATTACTCCTGTAATTAAAAATCTACATGTAAATGTTTTAAGCCTTTGAAACACTAAAACTATTTTATTTTTAATTAAGTCATTAAGGTTGAGGTATTCCTTGTCAGAAACAAAAAACTGGAGACAGAAGAATCATTGGGTGCTTCTTTGCATGAAAAAAAAATGTGTAACTAGTAGAACTCCCTTAGGGTTAGTACCTGCACTTGATCTCATTTGATATTTGATATTTTTTAAATGTTGTGGAAAGAGCTCATTAAAACCCTAAATTGGAAATCACTCAGATGCATTTGACTCTATCCTGTGTTTGTTACTATACATGGGATTGCTACTGCAGCACAGCACCAATTGCAGCAATAATTTAATTTAGCATGTAGTTGCACACTCACTGTGCACAGGGCACTGGGAGACCTTGTCAAGATCGTAGTAAAGATCGTTAAAAAGCCGTTCTCGGAAGGGTGTAAAGTAATGCCTGAGGATTTACTGAATATCAAGTACTGGTGACCCAGCCTGGACACATTGTGTGTTCCCAGGTGGGCATCAAGCCCTTACACATGGCCTTCGTGTCACCACAGACACAGACTCAGGGTTGGACTGTGTTTGTCCTAGCAGTGTCGTGTCCACCACCACTTACGGGAAGGGCCCCATCGGGGTGTGGGCATGAAGAGAGGGCTTTTCAGAAACATGCAGGGTACAGAGCAGGCTGATACCCAGAGTATGTACCCCACTGGGGTGGAAGGAAGGACCTCAGGCAGTAGGAAATCTCCCTGTCCCTCATTCGCTCCCGTGGCAGACACTTCATGTCCTCTGGGGGCTTCAAAGGGGGGACACACAGAGAGGGTGGCCTTCAGACCTCAAAATGAAAGATGGGGGAGTTGTCAAGGAGCGCGGTGGTGCCGCAAGAGCCGGGCTGCATCATGTGCATCATGGAGCCCCAACTGCAGCTTTTAAAGAGCAGCCAAAAATCTGTATTCTCATCTATTATTTCCTATTTTAAAATGTTGGTATCTAATATAGCATTTTGAAAAAACATTCTGAGGGCCAAACTAAATGCTTGAGTACCAGATGCAGCCAGTGGGCTGTCCACTAGGAACTCTAGGCCAGGCTGGGACGCCCCGAGTTTGAAATTGAGAGTACAGCTTCTTGGTGGCCCAGGGACCCTGAAATGCTTGATGACCATGTGCAGGGCTTATATTTGGGGGTGGGTGGGGGGGTGCAGGGTGCTCTGCTTACGCAGGTCTTGGCGTGGCCTGTCCTGCTCTGTGTGTCCACAGCCAAAGGTTCTCCAAGTGAGGATCTTTTTCTGAAATCTAATATCATGGCTTCCAATCTTTATATTCTGAGAAATGCCAAATAGGTAAGTCTAAATTAGGGCTTTTCATACAGAAATCAGAGGAGATGAGATTTCACGGGAGGAGAATCGCAGGCATATAACACATCCTCCCCCAATGGGGTTCTTCCTAACAGTGCCAGCTTGAGCCTGTAGCCAGATAAATGTTAGTCAAGCCCATTAAAAATGTTGAAAATTATACCATTAACCTACTTTGATCTGGAATCGAATATAAAATCAGGCTTTAGATTGAAGAAGTAACATGCTCGTAGGAGCATCATCATGCAGTGAAAGAGAGAAATGTCGATCAGAAGCCAGATGGCAGGTCCCTGAGACATGGGGACCAACCAGAGCAGCCAGCACCCTCTCAGCATGGGGCTTCTCCGTAGGAGCAGCGCCACAGCCTGGGTCTCCAGAGGATGAGCCTCCCCACTGATCAGAGGGACAGCGGCTCCTCCTGGAGGGTCATGGCGCTTGGGCTAGGAATTTCACAAGCCCTCCAGTTGGACCATGCTACTGTGTTGTAGATCTAGGGAGGAGAAAACCACTCAGTGTGGGTGATAACCTTTATTTATTTATGAAATCGTTCAAAACTGTCTCATGCCAAGTCAGAGACCACAGATACTTCGTATAAACTCCAGGTCAAGCAGCTGCATATGGCATGCAGCCACGTCAAGGGACCCTGACTTGCTTAGGATGGATAGACTCCCAGGTGTTTTCCCTCCTCACCTGGAGATGGACAGAGGTACTGGTTAGAATACCGGTTAGTTGGTAATGCCAGATCCAGTGGCTTTACAAATGGGAGTTTGTTCCTCTTTTCTGTATAGCCAAGTGGCTCACTTGAGCGACACAGGTCTCCACTCTCCCCAGCGGCTGTGTGTGGCACCTGGTCTACGGAGGCTGGGGGTGTGACCTCCGTCATGGGTAGCAGGCATCCAGCTCACAGTCATGTCCTTAGGGGAGGTGGGGGAGCTGTGATGCAAAGGCAGGAGCGTGTGAGGCCTGGAAACCAGAAAGGTCATGTTCTTCTGCACTCGGGTTCACCAGCCACCCCTGAGGTCTAGGCTCCTGGCTGGTGAAGCATTGCCGTGGGCTTTTAGCAGAGCTCATTCAGGTGATGAAACCCTCGACCGCAATGCCCACAGCTCTTTCTCCCACCCGGTAAATTGACCAAAGTCTGTTCGTCCCTAGGGAGTGCACAGCCGAGGTAGTTGGAAAGAGCATTCCTAATAAATAATTTACCGTCTAGTTACTGTGTTCCTTGGGTGGTGATGAAGAGGCTGAATTTTCAGCAGGGGGAGGCAGGGAACAAAGCCTAACAAAAATTGAGGTTAAAACATAAAGTCATACACATTCACACTTTGCTTCAGGCGGGGGGTGCCGATGATGAAATGCTCAGCGCCTGGCTCCTGTTTAATTTTTGATGTGAAGCCATCGGGGAGCCGTTCGCCTTCACTTTCAATTTCAGTAGGTCCTGAAACCTTGCGTTCCTCCGCAGTAATAACCTGTGCATTCCGTCCCATCGAGGGAGCCTGGCTGACTGACTGATCAGTGCAGATGGAGCCGGGCGCTCTTGGAAGGCTCTCCTCACGGCCCACTCCTTGGGCGCCTGCCATCTTAGGCCCGTTTCCTGAAAACCCTAGCTCTTGCCTGGATGGCACGTTCTCTAGGCCGTGATTCATCGGCAGCCCACGGCTCAGGGCCCCACTGCTCTGAGCCTCGGGGGCGGGGAGCCCAGGGTCCTCCCTCCGGGGAGGGGGTGCAGCTGGCACGGCTGGTCCCAGGGGCTGTGGGAAGTGCGAACGCAGACACCTCCCAAGTTCCGCACTCGCCTGGGTGCCAGCAGCCCCCCACCACGGCTCAGGGTTTTAAGGACTCGCTTTCCCACTTTCCCTTAGTGAGAATCCCAAATTAAGACTCCAAGTTCGTTTTGATTTTACCCTAGAAAATGTAGCCAGTTTTAACCAACTGAATAGATGCTCAGCAGAGGGTACCTTTGTGCTGTTGAAAAGGCCGCCGTGTGATCAGAGGCTTGATAGGAACTCTGAGGTCCTCAGCCTGACCCTTTCCTTTTGTACAGTCAACAACCACAGGCCCCAAAGAGAGACCGGCTTGCCCAGCACCAGCCTGCTGCTCTCTCCTGCCCCTGCCCGGGGCTCACTGCAGCCTCACTGCGTGCTAGTAGTCTGTTTGGCCTCTTGGTATCCAGCAGGTCTTCAGTGCTCCCCCACATCCTCCCTCCTCCCCTGTCCTCCTCAGTGCCTTGAACGGAGTCCCTTGTCCCCATCCCCTCTCACTTAGGCAACTGTGCCCCTGCAGACATGGCCCCTCCTCGCTCCTGGTGAAGCAGGCGAGACACCTCCTTCCTTTCCGGCCAGGAGTCTCCTCTGAGCTACTTTTCTGGCACAGAAATGTGCAGCTGGCAGAAGACTCGACCCTCCTCAGTGTCTGGACCCAGGTGGGGGCCAGCCCTTAGGAGGTGGCAGGCCAGACAGCCCACACTCCTCAGACGATTCTTGCCCAGGGCCTGCTGCAGCTTCATCGGGCTTTGTTTCGCTCCTTGGAGAGGTCTGAGGGCAGTTGGTCTCGCCAGGGCAGCCTAGTTTCTGATACTTTGTCTAGGACACCCCAGCAGGGATATTATTAATAGTTTATAATTCTTCTTGCCTCCTGAATTTGAGGAGATGGTTCTGAAAGAAGGCATGGAAGCCTGCTCTACAGAAGACGCAGTTTCCTGGTGCCCCCCTAGAGTGAAGTGGCTGTATCAAGACCACCAATTGCCCCAGACCCCCCTGCCCACAGCACCTCCCCCATCTGGTGCTCACTTTTCTTCTTCTAACTCCTGAAGTTGAAACTTTTAATTTGATTAAATTCAATGAATCTTCATAGAGCTTAATTACAATAATTGACTTTGCTTCTGTCTTAACAAAGAGTAAGCGGCTCCCTCAACGCCACAGAATAACCATCTCGCCTGCAGTCTGGGCACTTATTGAGCATATGGGAGCTATTTATTGCCCCTACTTTGAGGCACTTTTGATTATCTCCTGATTGCCTCTTAATTAGATTGGAGGGGGAAGGGCAGGCTTGTGCAGAAGGGGCCAGTCTGGGCAAAAGAAAGATATTCCATATACTCGAAAAAGAGTTTTCTGGTCTTTCTGTTCATCTTCCATTTTGTTTTTCTGGATGTTTTCCTTTTTTGTTCCTGTTTTGACCGTTTATGAAGACCCATGAGAAGACCCTCTTGCACACAAACAGGCAGTTATTAGTCTAAATAAACCTAACGTGGAATCCTTATATGTGTCAGGGCATTGTAGTAGGAGGAGATTGCCATACCAGAAACAAAACCCCTTGTTCAGACAATCACTTTCAAGAGGAGCACATTTCTAAAAGAAAGGGAGGTCTGAGTCAGAGAATCTTTACATCCTTGGGAATCCACACTCAGATTGAGACCACAGAGAAAGTAAGAGGCTTGTTTGTGTCCACTTTAGAATCAATGTTGGATGTTGCCAGGAAACAGCAGGGCTCTGTATATGTCCCTCAATGTCATCCACCTGCTGAGGTCTTCACAGGACTCTGCAGGAGACACAATCATTAGCCCACCTCACAGGCAGTGAACCTGATGTTTGGGAGGTGACACCATGACCCAGTCAATGTGGCCTTGTCTTGCGCATCTTGTAGTGGGCGGAGCCAGGTCCAGCACCACAGGAAGCTGGAGAAGATGACCAGGCCCAGCCATCGAAGAGGCTGCCACCTCCCCGCATACTGGGCACCACCCGTCTCATCCCCAGTGGTTTGCATTGGACACAGGCTCCCACCAGCCACAGAGGGGTGCAGTGGCCGCAAGGACAGGGGGCAGTTCTAGCTGTGGGTAGGCCAAGAGAGACCGTTTCTCCCAGCCCCACCTGACCTGTCTCTGGTGAAGCACCTCAGCCTGACCACGGCCTTTTTGGCCAGTTTGTGTGATGCTGCCCTAGTCCGGCCACCCAGAGCCCCAGCAGCCGTCAATGTGGGCAGGCTGCCACACTAGGTGGGCTCAAGTTGGGGTGGAAGCTGTGTTAGTTAGAACTTGGACAAGTCCCTTTATTTTTCCTGAGCTCTTTCTCCTCTTAATTTGAAGAGAAAAGCTGTCATCAACAAAATGGCTTTAGTGCTGCCAGCTGAGGAGAGTTCCTTGCCTCCTGTGCCCCCCACTGGCAGCTCCACCCTGACTCAGCTGCTCACGGGCTCCACTGCTGTCAGGGCCCCTGAGGGTGAGCCCGTCAGTGATGCCTCGTGGGTCCCTGTCTGCTCTTTCCCCAGGCAAGCCTGGGACCTGGCCGTGGACATCTGTCTCTCCCAACTGCCAACCATCATCGAAGAGGGCACAGCGTTTCGGGTGAGTCCCATTTCCGCCCCCTACCCAGGGCATCCTGCTTGGTCCTTGCAGCTGTTTCTCTGGCCACCCAGCCTGCAAACCCCTGTTTGGGTGTCAGAGACAGCCCGTACCCACCTGGGAGAAGATTTATTAGCCAGAAGCTTAAAAGATTGCACCAACCAGGGGTTATTTAAAGTTAGATTATGAAATGATCTGCTCTTAAAGATGTCTTGTCTACAGTGTTATTGTCTTGGGTCTGCTTTTCTTAGTGTGCACTCCCTGATAGCGGGTTCTCAGCCTTTTCACCATGAACGATGCTCGAGACTGTCGGCCCTGAGGTGTCTGATCACCAGGTGCTTTTCCAGCTAGTGGTCTGGTCGTCCCTGAGTTCATCTGGTGTCACTCATGGCCCCTGAGGCAAACTGACTCTCCCCTCTCCCCGGGGGACTTGGCAGCAGCTCACCAAGGGTCTCCTCTTGCCTCCTTTCCCCATACAGCCCCCGTTTTTATTCAAGATTTGCTCATTTGCTGAGTGTTTAGTGTGCATCAGATACCACGTCTGGGTGCATGTGGGCGAAACCCAGTCCCTTCTTTCAAGAAACCCGTGAAAAAGAGAAGAACCACCCCTCAAGTTAGAACACAGTTAGACCCCCCCAACCCTGACCCCCCGAGGGTCCAGGCAGGCATTCGGGACTAGGGGTAAATGGGCTGGGGGGAGTGGGAGGAAGCAGGTGGCTCCAAGCCGTCCCCCGAAGGGGATGGAGGGTGGGGCTTGCAGGTCGGAGTCATTGGCTTTTCCTCTCCACACCGTCTTCTCTGGTCCTGTTGAAGAGACTGCAGTGGTCAGCTCAGTTTTATTTTTAAACGGGAATTATAGTTGTATCCAGTTCAAGGAGCATGTGAGGACTGGAGGGCAGAGCCTGGCACATGATACCTGCCGGACATGAGGGTTCCTGACCTTTGGTGTAGTCACACAGCTTTGACCGAGGTCAGACACACCCATATCTCACTGCAAATGCTTTTCATTTTTAGTGCACATCACGGTCATCAGGGAAGTTTTGAACTTTACTGAGTCAGGGGCCTGGGTGTGTGTGTGTGTGTGTGTGTGTATGTATGTATATCTCAGGGGTGTATGTGCATGTATATTTGTGTGCCTGCNTGACCGAGGTCAGACACACCCATATCTCACTGCAAATGCTTTTCATTTTTAGTGCACATCACGGTCATCAGGGAAGTTTTGAACCTTACTGAGTCAGGGGCCTGGGGGGGTGTGTGTGTGTGTGTGTGTATGTATGTATATCTCAGGGGTGTATGTGCATGTATATTTGTGTGCCTGCATGTATCTTTGGGGTATGTGTGTGTGTGTTCTCTGTCGGGTGCGTGTACATGTGTGCATATCTGTGGGGGGTGTTTTATGTGTATGTATTAACCCCTCAGATGATTTCAATGCCTCCAAGACTGGGGTACCTGGACTATGAGGTCCTCCCTCTCAATTTTGTCTTATCTTTTGTCCCCTCCTTTATTGCTGGAATCTTTCCCATTTTATTATGAACATTTTCAAACCTACAGCAAAGTTGGAAGAATTCTGCAGCAAGATCCCGTCTGCCCCCCGCTGGGTTCTCCACCAGCGTTTGCAGTGCCCACTCCAGCAGCTCCCCCACCTCCACCCACCTTTCCTTTAATGCACTTGGAGGAAGCCAAAACTGGCCTTGCATCTTGAACCCAGAAGTGGGCGCTGGCAGGACCTTCACGTGTCTCCCACCCATGTATTTGATGTTGCCGGGGGATCCTAATCCCTGAGGCAGTGACAAGTCCCCACAGGGAACAGTCCTGGACTCCTGCCCCTCACGAGCTCCACCTACTCAGGGACAGGGCCTGGTAACACACGCACATGTGTTTGGGAACCTCATTCAACTTGTGCTTTTTTGTGCTCTGTGTTTGATTTTTCCTTTTACCGTCAGGGGGTGGGAGCTGCACACTCTCGGATAATAAAGTCCCACTGTTCTGTGTCCTCACCCCTCCTTCCAGTGCTAGGCCTCCTCTCAAGGGTCTTCAGCCTCATTTCCCATATACTAGATTCAGGATTCTGCCTTTGAGAGCAATGTCACCAAACTGTGATGGGGAGGGATTCCTGATGGAGCCACATGCTAGCTGTTTTATTTAGTTTCCATTCTTTTAAAAGCATAACATATACAGAGAAGACTACAGGCATCGTATTGTGCAGCTTGATGAATTTACAAGTTGAGTGCAGTCACATAACCAGCACCCCAGTCATAACAGCAGCAGCCCCCTGAGGCCCCGCCCTGGCCACTGCTTTCCCCGAGGCATGTGCTGCCCTGTGCGGTTTGTATTTTGGTAAATAGAATCCTTGTGTCTGGCTCCTTTCACTCAACACGATTCAATCTGTGCACTTGTAGCTCATTCCTGTTATAGCCTGGAAACCCAAAGGTCATGGTCCGTCCTGTGGACCTCACGAATTGTCCTAACCACTGCCCAACTGAGGCATTGGTGCCTGAGGCAGAAAGAGAAATCAGTCATGTTGGGCCTGCCTTTTATGAAATTTTGATATTTTTTTCCATAATGGATTTTTACCTTTATTTTATTTTCTTAAATACTGCATTAAATTTCTTTTTTTTAACCTCAATTACTGTGTTTTGGTGTCCCCTTAAGTTTTGGTCCGCAGGTGGGAGGGCAGGCGTGGCCAGGTGCTGTCCATCCCTTGCGCTTGGGTACAGTAGTGTCAGGTGTGCACCTGAGGAGTGAGATTTCTGGTTACCACGTGTGCATATTTTTAGTTTCGGTAGGAAAACTGCTGGATAGTTTTCCAAAGTGGTTGTGAGTCAATTTTCAGTCCTTCCCACGATATATGAGAGTTTGAGTTGTTTCATGTTCTTGTCAATACGTGATGTTTTCCACTTTTTTTTTTTCCTTTTGGCTTTTCTGGTTCCATATGTAATGGTGTTTCATTGAGATTTTATCTTACATTTCCCTGAGGGTTAATAGTATTGAGCCCTGTTTCATATTTTTGTTGGCTATTTGAGTATCCTCTTTTATAAGTTGTCTGTTCAAGACTTTTGATCATTTTTCTTTTGCATTATGTTTCTTATCAGTTTGTAGTGGTTCTGTTTATACGCTGAATACAAATCCTTTGTCACACATTGTGAATGCTGGTGGTGGTTTAGTTGCTAAGTCAGGTCCAACTCTTGCAACTCCATTGATTGTAGCCCGCCAGGCTCCTCTGTCCATGGAATTCTCCAGGCAAGAACACTGGAGTGGGTTGCCATTTCCTTCTCCATGGGATATTCCTGACCCATGGGTCGAATCCACATCTCTTTTGTCTCCTGCATTGCAGGCATATTCTTTACCCACTGAGCCACCAGGGGGGCCCGACACACGTTGTGTATACCTTTTTTCATTCTGTAGATTTCATTTTCACTTGTTTGCTGTTTTTACTTGGTGAACAGAAGGTTCTTGTTTTACCATACCCAGCTTACCAATGTTTTTCTTTTATGGTTAGGGCTTGTACCCATTTGAGAAATCTTACTTATTATGAGACAGCCAACATCAGTGTGTTTGGACCAAGGTCGGCAGGTGAGAAGAGCAGGAAGAAGAGTGTGTTGATATGAAGTAATTATCTTCCCTCCCCAAGGTGACAGCGCAAGACAGGGTGGACTAGCCCTTGGGGTCAGGTGTGGCTCCTTGTGCCCAGAGATGGCCTTTCTGCTCTCAGTCCATCACGTCTGGCACCTGTTTTCAGACCCCTTCCAGCCCATCTAACATGTGGGCTGGCCACCTGTGTCAGAATCATCCTCCTGAGGCCCAGGCCACGTGGTCACATGACTCAGAGCCTCTGCCCACAAGCTGTGAGCTCTGCTCCAGAACACTCATCCCGGGCTCTGCATCTTCCCCTCAAGAATCTACATGGTAGCTCTGACACACCAGGAGGTAGTCTTGAAGATTTGGCCCAAAACATCAGCTCTGTGAATCATTTCACTCACAGGGCAGCTCTCGAGCTGTTCTGTGAAGTGTTACTTAAAATGCTGAGCCACGCTTATGCTAGGGACTGAGCTGGTTTGTCACCATCTCTGCAGCTTTAAAAAGCACGACAAACCTCACAGCACACTTCAATGAGAAGGGCTCTTCCCTCTTTGTCAGCTTTAGGTGAAAAGATCAGGAGTGTCTGTCTTTGGGGACAGAGCGGCTTCTACAGCCCTGAACTGCATGTTTGTATCCACAAGGTAAAACCAAAGTGCAGGAAAGAGGGAGAGGTGGAATTACCTGAGTTTCCCAACTCCCCTTCCCAGACTGAAGGTCCCCCTCACTCGGTACAGCTGGGGAGGGGGCACTTAACAGGACTATTGTTTTTAAACCAATCTGTGAATAACTCACACTTAATGGGAATATCATTTTGGGGGCTCCATTCCAATCCCCAGGTTGCCCTCCAAATTTGAGTAACTTCATGTACCCTGACTTTGCAAGAACATGAATTCCTGAGTGTGAAAGTTCTCTGCCCAATTCTCACATGACACTGACTTCTTTACGAGGGGCACCATGGCTCTGAGCCCCAGGCCCCTCTGTAGAGGGGATGGCAGGAGTGCCCCAGTCTGGCTCCCAGCCTCACTGAGCCCACCTCATCACTTCAAGTCCTCTACGAGCACATGTCCACATGTGCCAGAACCTGGGGTCAGAGCCCACATCCCTGCCTTCTCATCCACCCTTCCTCTCCCCCTGGGGAACAGTGTGGGTAGAGAGGAGTGGGTGGGAGGCAGAGATTTGAAATTATGTTTGGGGCTCACAGATAACAGAGCTGCATATTAAGTGGGGATGATCATGTAATACAGAAAACCCAGCAGTCCTACCACTTGGCCTCTTGGTTCTCAGAGACCTTCTGAGGGCCTAGGCCCCGTCCTACCTGAACCTCTAATCTGAGATTTCCCTGGTCCCTGTCATCACCACCAAAGTCATCTCCTCTGCAGGGCTTTCAAGAGAATAAGCTACCCTCCGCACCCCCGCTGCCAAGCTGGGGAAGCCCACTGTAACCTGCTTTCGTCACTGCCCTCCAGGGGCCTTAAACACTGCCTAGCAGCTGCCCAAATGTGTCTCCTTCATTCCTTACTGTCCCCGCTCTGCCCTCCATCCACGGCACCTGCTCCCTTTCCCACCTCGCTGAGAGACAGAAGCAATAGAGGGAGCCTCTGAGCCCCTCCACACCCGCTTCATCCCTGCATCCCCTCCTGTCTGTGTCCCGTTTCCAGCTCCCGGAGGACTCCTGCTCCCTGGTACCTACCTGCCAGGGCTCTCGCCCAGCACCTCCTCTTCCATCAGCAATTCCCCTCTTAAAAATATGCCCTTTTCTCCCACCTTTAGAAAGAAATGCCTGGTCACATGATCCTATCTGATCCCTTCCCCATTGCAGCCAGATTCCTGCAAAAAACTATCCTTGAGTTTCTAAATCATCTTCCCTTCTAGTCCAGCTGTGCTTCTGCCCACTACCACGGCCCCCCGTAACATCCTTAGTAGTCAGTCTCCAGGGCCCTCATGTCATGGTCAGCCCTGGACCTTGGTCCTGCCTGACCCTCTGCATCATGACATGATGGTGCCAACCACAGCCTTCCGCTTAATCACTCTTCCCTGGTATCCTGGCTGCTGCCTACTCCTGCTCCCTCTACTGGTCTTTCCTTAGTGTCTCCACCTCCTTGGCCTCTTGCTCTTGGGGTGCTCCAGGGCTCAGCCCGGGGTCCCCACTCTTTCTCACGTTATAAACGAGATCTGTCTCTCCAACCCAGACGCATCTCCTGAACTGCAGGCTCATGTAGGCCATTCTCCCCCTCCCACCCCACCCCCCTGATGTCTCACTTGGGTGTCCAGAAGGCGCCTTAAACACAATGCATCCAGCTTGGGTTCCCCACATGCTTCTCCGAAACACGCTTCTTTCGGTCTTCCCACTTCAGGTCATGGGACCCCATTTCCTGGTGGTTAGACCTGTGGTGGAGGTGGTCCAGTCCCCAAGTCACCTCAGGTCATGGGACCCCATTTCCTGGTGTTTAGACCCGTAGTGCTGGCGCTTTAGTCACTAAGTTGCCTCTAACTCTTGCTACTCCATGGACTGTAGCCCACCAGGCTCCTCTGCCCATGGGATTTCCCAGGCAAGAATGCTGGAGTGGGTTGCCATTTCCTTCTCCAGGGGAGCTTCCCCACCTAGGGGAACTCAGGTCTCCTGCACTGCAGGGGAATTCTCTACCGACTGAGCCACCAGGGAAGTCTGTTTAGGCCTGAGCCCCAGCGTTAACCTTTCCACAGCCTTCTCTTACCCACACCCAGCCTGCCCACGAGTCCTCTGACTCTGCTGTATGAAACATCCCAGCCTGACCACATCTTACCGCTTCCTCTGCCGTGGCCTGGCTCTGCAGGCTTGCGCCTAGCTGGTAGCTGAGCGGAGTTGGGGCCTCACAAAGACACATGACTGAGTTGATGGTGGGGGGTATGTATAGGCAGAGCTGGGTGAAGAAGGGGGTTCCTGACTAACCCATCTTGCTTGTCCCACAGCACAGCCCCTTCTTTGCTGAGCAGCTGACCGCCTTCCAGGTGTGGCTCACAATGGGTGTGGAGAACAGGAACCCACCTGAGCAGCTTCCTATTGTCTTACAGGTGAGTGTCTGCAGGTAGGCCAGATTGGCCCAGGGAGGGAGCCAGAGAACCCCGCCGCCTTCCGTGAGGGCCCGGTGTACAGGGGCTGAGGGTGTGGGTGTATGACAGCCCCGTGCTTTGTAGCTGAGGAGTCCTTGGTCCTCCATGGCTCCCCTGGCGAAATCACTGCCCCCTCCCTCGACTAAACACTGACCGGGGCTGTCAGCCGCTCTCTCATCCGCCCCCAGAGCTGCTGTCAGGGCGCTCCGCTCCAGCACTGTTCGTGGTGTCTGCACCCCTTCTCTCTGGAAGGATGTGAGATGCAAATCAGCCGCAGAGAAAAGGGGAGAGACTGAGCCCATTACACACACAGGCCGTCAGCACCTGTGGGTCGGTCGTTTCCGGGGGGCTGTGCCCGAGGGTGCTGTGGGCGGTCAAGTGCCGTCGCCACTATTCTTGCGGCAGTTGGTGCCCCACGAATGGTTTGGGAGGTCAGTTCTGTGGGTCTCACCCAGCTACGTTTTGGGTTACCGAGATGGCAAAATACCAGAGTTCATCACAGGCAGGAGTTTTCACAGGACATTTGTTTCAGTTAATGTATATTTATGGGGCAGGTGTAGGGACCAGACTGTGATGTAAGGAAGGGCTGTTTTACTCTGAGATAGTGTCAAATGAGATTTAAAACCACTGTCAGTATGGACACTAAGGCCTGATGATTCACTTTAGGCCCTGGAAGTAGTTGTGTACAGTGGGGATGGGGCAGTTGAACCTTGGGTAAGAACTGTGGGCAGTTGTGGGAGGGGCCGGGCCAGCAGCAGAAAGAGGTGGGCATTTACATCCACACCCAGTTAGGAAGCAGGGTCTTAAATTCTGAGAGCTGGCTGGGAGGACCATCACCACCTCCCCCAGAAAGCTGCTTAGGTTGCTTTGCCTAATCGTCCACCTATCCGAGGACAAGGCCTTGCCCCTCCTCCCCCCGCCAGGAGGGCTCCACTTTCTCACCAGGCCACTGACCACGTCACACAAAAGCACTATGTGTCTTCACTGGGCCAAGCGTGTGTTCTGAGCTGATCTCTGGGCCACGTGGAGTGTGGCAGGCCCCCTCCCCACATGGTCTCTCTGTGCCTACTGCATGGCGGCCTGGAAAAGTGGTCTGCTTGCGACAGTACTGACATCTCAGCGGACTCAGGACTGTGTGCAGGACCCAGACAGCGAGCAGCGAGAGCAAGGTGTACAGTTGTGAAACGCCAACACACAGCCTGTCCTCGCAGCTTGATAATCAGCTGGGACAGGCTGTTGGCCAGGATCCTTCCCTGGAGATATTTTGGTGCTTTTAATGTATTATGGCTGCTGCTTTTCTGACATTATGAAAAGAATGCAGAAATTATTGGTATTCCTCATGTGTGTTTCTAGATTAGTTTAAGACTATCCTGATTTCGCAGGGAACAAAATCAGAAAAAGCAACAATAACAACACAACAAAGAACACTGTCTATTTGGCAGGAGCCCACGCGTTCTCATCAAGTGGAAGGCCAACAGGCAGGGCTTTGGGATGGTAGTGGCTGATTGGGTGTGCTGAGTTCCCCAGCAACTAGGGTCCCCCAAATTTTCATAAGAGGAGACTGTGGCCAGTCTCCACTGACCTTTCTATTATTTCAGTAATGGGATGGATAAAACCTTTCCAAGCAGGGACACACTGCCCAGCACTTTGCAACCAGCCAGGCAAATAACCTTGTTGTTAACGGCCCCCTGTTGACTTTAAATTTCTTTAAAGTCCCATTTACAACCCACATTCCCCCAGGAAAAAAGACCCAACTTGCTAATACCAAAATGAGGGAATAACCGAAAGAAAGGGGCATCTTGTGTGCAATCTTTCCATCAAACTTAAATCATTGTTTCCTCATCATTCTGGGGGTTCTGTCAGGCTAAGCCCCGCCTGGATCAGTGCAGGAACCTTTACTTAACAAGAAAACCCAACACAGTGCAAAGGAGCCCTTGCTTCATTTGGGGCAGCCCATGGTATCCACTTTTCTCTTTAATTCAGTTATTTTGCCAGAACCCAGCCCCCATCATCTATCACTTATCTCCAGAACCTTGGCAATTCAGAAATGTTGCTGAAAAGAAAGAGAATTTTATTTTGTTTTATTTCTTTTTAATCCATCTTTCCTCCAGATAATTATCTAATCATCCCAACATAATTTATTAGGTAATTTTGGTATTTCTGTAATGATATGAAATACTGTCAGCACATCCTGTACAGGTGTGTACTTATTTCAACATTTTGAGAGAGAATTTTAATACGGAGACATCACAGCTTTTCCAATCCCTGCTACTTTTTCCACCACCAGCAAGCATTTTGTCTAACTGAAAATTCAGCGGCATTCACTGAGGACCATTGGAGTAAAATGAACTGTCCCCTAGGGCAGCGGATTTGCAGCCCCTTGTGTAGTTGTAAGCATGAATCTACATTTTTCCTGACCAGCCCTGACATCCTTTTTCACCTTTTAAAAATATAAATCAAGAAGGATGGAAAGGAAGATTTTCAAGCCCTGCAGCACCGCAAGGCCTGGCCTTGTGGTCTCAACGGTCTGACAGCCCTGCCTGGACTCGACATTACTGTCTGCCCTCCCTTGGCGGCCCGTGTACAAACAAGCCCAAGTTACAGTAGGAAGAATCAGTGTTGTGGAAAAGAGAGGGAAGAGAGGAATTTTACAAAATTCCATGTTAGGACCTTTCCACAAAGTCAGTATGGGCATTTCATTAGGAAACCCTGTTGTCTTTCATGGCATCATCTACAAGGAGAATTTTTGGTCTGAAAGTACAGCATTATTATTGGATGGCAGCAGGATAGTAAGTGGACTGTTACTACTACACATATTACCTACATTGGTGGCTCCAGGATCTCTGATCATCAGATTCCCAGGTGCACCAGGCCAGAACTAGAGCTTGAGAATCTGGATCTTTACAACCGGATTGAGCCAGTGGTCTCAGCCCAGAAGCCTGAGTGTGCCTTTTGTGTACAAGGTACATGAAAAGTAGTTGCCCTAGCAGCTCTGTTTTAGTTTTGGGGCTGATGTCACCACCACTAATCTTTAGTTTGGATTGCCACAGACAGAAAGAAATCCCAGTAACTCATTTAGTTCACCAACATTTATCTCTGTAATTTCCCCAGGGCCTGAAGCACATTGAAACAGGAATTTTTTTTTTTTTTAAGTGAAAATACAGACAAACAAAAGCCAGTTCTTTTTTTTTTTTAAGTAATTTTAATTTATATTGGCCCTCAATTTTGTCTTAAAATGTAAATCAGCAGAAGGAATTGGAAGGAAGGGGTAACGTTTAGAAAAGCCAGTACCTGACATTTTCCCCAGGGCTTGTTATTGATGCTGTTTATTTTCCAACAAAACATCAATACCCACAGCACAAAATCCTGCATTGCTGACGGTCTTTGAGTCTCTGAGACAAGTGAGCTGTATATTGGTGCTGTAACATGTGTTTCATCAATGTGGACAGCAGAGTTGGAAGAGATGGAGTTGCAGTAGTGATGGTGGCGATTTCCATTTTACTTTTGCCATCTGTGAATAAGACGTTGTAATGGAGACCTTTTACTGCTGGTTAGTGCACATGAGAAATAAGCAATACAGACTACCCATGGGTTAGGTTTCTTGGCCCACGTTGCCATTTCTCCCACTGCAAATTGCTCTGCTATTTACTTGAAAACCCAGAGCTTTATTCACATTGATAGTGTTTAAAATAACAAAGGGAATCAGAAAATAGAATCTTTACAAGTGCTAGATGTGTTTGATGTCTTTGATTTTTGATGAATTACACCTTCTTTCACAAACCTAATAAATGAAAGGTTCTGCTTGCCCTAGAAACTTGAACCTCCGGTGGTTCCATTTTCTTTAAAAAACAAAATAAGGAATGCCCTGGCGCTCCAAGGGTTGGCACTTGGTGCTTTCACTGCCAGAGCCCATGTTCAGTCTCTGGTCTGGAAACTAAGGTCCCATAAGCCGCCCAGCAAAGTAATCAACAAATAAACAATCAATCAAATCTCTTCTGAGGGGTGGAGCCATCCTGTGCTGAACGTAGCAGTCATCACACTGTAACATCACAGAAACAGTAACAATCATCACGCCAGACAGGCTGCATCTCATTTAATTCTGGAAATTACACGTTATCTTCTCCATTCTTCTCGATGATGAAACAGAAGTGTCCAAAGGTAGTGGTTTAAGCCACACTGTCAGGAAGTAAAAGAGGCAGGTCAGCTTGACTCCAAATCCCGCACCTCCCCACCGTCTAACCTTGCCCTCCACACCTGCCTTTCTGCCTTGGTGGCACATGATAACCCACGAGTTAAACATGCAGAGGGATCAAGTCCTGTTCAGATAGGCCCCTGTGAGCAGCCCCCACGTAACCTCTCCCACCAGCTTCTTTATCAGAGAATCTTAACTTCTCCAAACACTAAACGAACCACTTGAGCATCCATCTCAAAAGAGTGATGTGGAAACAGGCTCCAAACCAATGGGAGACGACATTTCAGTGGCTGAACCCAGCCACCTCCACCTCCCTGACCCCGGGGCTGCCTGCTGGGTGGACACGCCTGCTCTCGGCTCCCCTGCAGCCACGGGCCACACACCCATGTGGGGAAGCTCCCCAGCCTCCCTATCAGGAACCCCTCCTTAGGAGCCTCATGCTGCTGGGACCCCTTTCCCTCTTTCCACTCCCTCCAGCCTCTCTCCCTACCTCCTCTGTCCCCCACCTGCGGACCCTCCTGCACCCTCAGCCTCTTCCCACCTGCCTGTGTTTGCCCCTCAGAGGGGCGCCCCTCAAACCACTGCTCTGGTGGTACCATTTCCTCACCCCTCTTCAGTCCCTCCACCACTGGCCACATCCCTGCAGCCAGAGGGTCCGCCTCCTGAGTCCTGCTGCTGATCCTGCCTGCCCCCCGCAGCAGGTACATGGTTCAAACCTCCTGTCCCCTCTCCTGCCTCCTGTCCCGTCCCTCACCAGTTCCTCCACCCAGCTTCCCTCTTGGTAGCCGCCCCAGGCTGGCCGGCCTGTCCTGTCCTGTCTTTTCTCTTGCCTCATTCCAAACCTTACCTTCCAGCAGCTCCTTTCCCTCACCCACCCTCCCCCTCCACCAGCAGGCTCTGGGTCATGCCTGCTGTCTTGGAATCTATTTTTCCCCATCAGTCTTGGCCGTGGTCAAGTCCACCCATCCCACCTTTCCAGTCAGCCTCCTGCCAGCCTGTTGCCCACAGCGAGTACAGTGGACGGGCCCCTCTGCTGCTCTTCTGAAGAAAAGCTGAAGCCCTTAGCTTGGTCTGCAGGTCCAGCCGGCTCTGGAGCCTCCCTGTCAGCCTGTCTGCCTGCCTCCCTCAGACACCCCGCTTCCCCTCAGACACCCTGCTTCGCCAGCCCCTCTGCCTAAAGCCCAGGAACCCCACGCTTCGCCCACTGGGAGGGAGAGCCTTCCGACCCCGAGTAGGGAGTGGCCACCCCCGGTCATCTGTTCACCACCACAGTAACTGTTGGAGTGTGGATGCAGAATGTCTGTCCCTGGGCCCCTGCCGTGACAGGAGGGCTCCTGCTGTTCCCAGTCACCCCCAGCACTGTGTCTGTACACAGTAGGTACCCCGTACCTGCTTTGGATGGCTGGGAACACAGTAGGTGCCCCATACCTGATGGCTGGGAACAACGGTGGGCAGAAGGGCTCTGCATCACAGGACTCTGTACACGTAATCCCCATGTTAACACCGTGAGAGAAGTCAATATAAATGACTCCATTAAAGCTTAAAACTTTGATATACCACAGGAAAAAAGAAAAACATGTGGCCGAGGTTGCTCTTTTTCATTTAAAAAGAATCCTTTCATAAGAAAAGGAAAAAAGTCAAACATTTAAGTAGGAAAATAAGGACATGCCTGGCTGGTTTACTAGAGAAATAGCCAATTAACCTATGAAAAAATATTCATCCTCACTTGTAATCAAGGAAATTCAAATTAAAAGAACATTATTATTAACTGTCATGTTGGCAAATTGTGTAACACGGGCTAATATTTTCCTGGGATCTTTTAATTTGATATTTAATAAATCCCTCATGGTTGAGTCTTGCGTTATGAATTAGGAAATTAAAGTTCAGAGAAGTCATGTGCCCAAGCCTGCGTCCCCTGTGAGTACCAGAGCGAATGTATCCTGCTGCCTGGTAGCCAGCTGAGGCTTGGCAGGTGGGCAGGTGGGCAAGTTTGTTCAGCTGGAGGGCAATCTGGTGATGTAAGTGTGGGTGCTCTGACCTTCTAATTTTACTTCTCAGGTTTATCCTAGGAGGAAGAGGGGCAGGAAACCATGTAAATGTGCAGAGATGTACCTGTTAGTATTTTTATCATAGCATTTTTACAATAACAAAAATGTATTAATAATTTAAAAATCTAGCAAGAGGGAGATTGTTTAAATTATGCACATTTACAGAAATGCACTTTTGTACTGCCATTGGCAGTGATATGATCAAACATTTCTAGGGTTGTGGAGTAAGACTGACAGTGTGTCATTTACCCATCAAGGAGATGAGAAATACAGTAGTATCATTCAATTTAGAATAAACGGGACATTATACCTAGAGAACAGCATCTAGAAGTGAATAGACCAGTGTCATCAGTAAATATTTTCTTAAACACCATTAGAAAGTGTCTGTTCTAATAGTTCCTACAGTGCGCACGTCATTTACCTGTTCTTGAAGAAATGGAGTGTTCCCAGCCTGTGTAAAGTGTGAGCTGTAGAGAAAGGGGCGCCCACCAGCCTGGGTAAACAGCTCCTGGGGATGCTCATCCAGGGTCAAGTAGGGCGCCTTGCAGTGACGCTGCCTCTTCTCCCTTCCAGGTGCTGCTGAGCCAAGTGCACCGGCTGAGAGCCTTGGACTTGCTGGGAAGATTTCTGGACCTGGGTCCCTGGGCAGTGAGCCTGGTGTGTGCTTCCTGCATCAGCAGGGGAGGAGTCGAGGGGGCACCAACTGAGGAATCAAGGGTCCTTGGCCATGCAGCCAAGCATGACTGTGGGGGTGGCCATTAAACCCGCAAGGCCCCATGGACCTCTCTTTGCACCTTCATTGTCATGTTGTGGGGGGCCCTTTCCCATCCGCTGTTAGGCGTCACCTTTGTGGGACAGAAATGTCCTTTAAGAACATCCTCTAAGGAGGGGCTCTCCCCTGTCACACCAGGAAGCTGACAGCCTCTGGGCTGGGTCCTGGCCACACGTGGTGCCTGTTCTCCTGGAAGCAGCCTGTGAAGCCTCACTCACTGTCCTTTCACTCTGGTTTTAGGCACAACTCTGAAACACTTTACTATCATTCATTTTACGGAGAAGTAGAAACAAAACACTGAATGACCCATTTTTCCGCCACACAGATCACCAGGGAAAGAGATCAAGAAGGACCTAGAGATAAAAGGGGATTCAGGAGATCCACCACCAGCTGCAGAGTGTGGACCTCATGGGGCTCTGTTTGCAAATGAAAGTTTGAAAGTTGGAATTTGAAAAATTAATATTCATGAAACAGAAATTTACATGAACTGAATGTTTTATATTATTAAAAAATAATTGTAACTGTTCATTTTCTAGGTGTGGTAATGATATGTGGTCATGTTTTCATAAAGGAGACTTTATTTTTTAGAGAGAAACATTAAGTGTTTACAAATGACACCATGTGATACCTAAAGGGGGGCTTCAGAACATTCAGGAGAGGACAGTGGGCGGGGCCAGCCAGGATGCCACACCCTTTGGTTTGACAGCGTTGAAGCTGGGTGATGGGCACATGAGAGCTCAGCATGTTGTTTTACCTCCGTTGATGTATGTAAGTTGTTTCATTATATACTGTCAACCAAGAGTGGTAATTGATAGTTCAGCAAGAAGGAGAAGAGGGAAAACCTAAAAGTGAGGAAGACTGCACGAGCTCTCCTAGCTGGCCCACTTCCACTCCCAGGAGCCAGCAGGGAGGCCATGTGTGACTCATCATGGGTGGACTTGGGTGGAGGCCTGGCGTCTCTCTTACCTTGTGGTCTGCGTGTACTGGTGCAGCCCAAGCAGGCAGGCCTGGGTTGCTTCCAGGAGAAGAACCGGAGGTCGGGGAGGACAGCCCTGCCCCTTGCAGCTCCTTGTCCGTGCTGAGGGCGCCATGTACTTTGCTTCCTCCAGCGTGGGTCTCACGTGCTCTCTCTCGCAGGCGCTGTCTGTGGGCATCTTCCCCTACGTGCTAAAGCTGCTCCAGAGCTCAGCCAGGGAGCTGCGGCCTCTCCTTGTCTTCATCTGGGCCAAGATCCTCGCCGTGGACAGTGTGAGTAATGTCTGTCTCCCCCCACCACCACATAAGAGCTGCTGAGAGCAGGTCTGGGGGCCTGGCACTGCTATCCACGCCCCCTCCACCTGGCCTCATGCCTTCCATGGCCTCCCTCCCTCCCAGGAAAGGCATTGCTTTCCCTTGGCCCAGTCGTGATCTGTCACACTGGCCCTCGGCTCACCTGTTGTCTCTGTGCACTGCCCCTTCCCAATCCACAACCATCCCTCCAGCCAGTGACCCTGCCCGATTCCTTGTTGACTGGTCTCCTCAACCAGTTGATGCTTTTCCTTCCCCTGCCCTGACTCTCGCAACAGTCCCATGGAGGCCCCAGCTGTCACCTGTAGGGCTCGGGGCTTAGTGCTAGTCACTTCTCAGCCGTGACTGCCCAGCCCACGTCTCCAGCTCTACTCCCAGCAAGCACCTTTCCGCCCCTGTCCTCATGCCTGCGGGCCTGCAGTCACATGTCTGCTGCTGAAGTCCTTGGCAGGGGCTTGTACTCAGAATCGTGCTGAAGGCCAAAGGTATTGCAAAGCTCAGCTGTCCCTGCCCTCAACACTGTCCACTGGGGACCAAATCCTCTGCTGTGAATACACAACACCTGCCCATCACAAGGATGACTTTTCAAAAAGTGAGCAAATCTTATGGGTAGGGCTGCATTTGTGTGCCACAGTGTAACAAAAGATTATAATGTTAACCCAGGTGGGAGGGGGCCACTGACCCTGCTGCTACATGAATTCACAACCAGAGGGAGTGGGGGTGGCCACGTAGGTGAGAACCAGTGGTCAGGAAGGGCCAGGGGAGGGATGCCAAGGTGACAGTAGGCCCAGGTGGGTTCTCGAGTTTGAACCTGTGTGGCGGGAGGGCTGGCTATGTGACAGTGGTGCCGGGGGTGGGGTGCAGTGCAGGGAGCATTCACGGGACCCCTGGTGATGCAGCCTGTTCACTGATTTCTTCAGCCAGCCATTTTCACCTCCCCCAGCTATCACGTGCGTCTCTGTAAAGTTGTGGTAATAACGCTTCCTGCAGTATGTTTGCAGAGATTAGGACCACAGTGTGTAAAGCAGTTTTAGAAATTTGAGCGTGAAGGGAGTAGTGATAAAACCTCATTTCTACCCAGCCTGCCTCTGCTATACTAAAGCCTTTTGTTGCCAATCTGAAAGCCTGACCTTGGGGCTCAGGAAACTATACCTTTTGGTCACTTCTACTTTGCCCTTCATCAAATTTAGCTGAAGAGGCAAGCTACCATGTAAAGAAGAGGGCTTTTCTGGGAAAGTTATTTCAGAACCTTCTCTCCCACTTCAATACCTGTCATCTACATCATGTGTTGAGAAGTTCACTGGCACTGTTCTTGCCATTAGGGACCATGTGCAAAGGTTCCAGATGCATCAAAGGGCGAGACTACCGTGACATGAAGCCCAGTGTGGGGAGAGGGACAGAAAAGATGTCCCCTTCCCCCCAACCCACAAGGGTGATGGTTGGCCACCTGAACCTGCTCCTCAGGGCCACCAGTGCTCCAGAACATGTTCAGTCAACTGCAGTTCTTGTACTCATCAGGATTTTAGTAGCTTTTAGCACCTGGAAATAGAGGGTATCTTTATTTTTAGTCTTCAGAGTGGCTATTTCTGCTTTAATCTTTTTTCTTTATGTGAAAGTAGATGACCCTTTAGAACCGCACTTTGCTGCTGAACTCTCATGGAATTTAGAGTTGGTCATCTTATTTCAGAACAAGGGATCTGGTTTGAAACTGCCTCTTGGTCACATTTGTCTCCAGGGACCTGGTTGTCTCTGGAGCCAACCATGGGAGGGCTCGTCAACAGCACAGATGCTGCAGTGCTCTGAAGCTGTCTCGGAGCCTACATTCATGTCTGCTCGATGCTGGAGGAATTACACGTTTAATAACGCTTGAGGAGCTATTTCCGGGCCCAGCTGGAAATGCCCTAGCCTGCAGTGTTCTTGTAAATGCCTGCAGGTGCTGGGACCATCCTGTGGCTTAGTGCCTTAACCAGCTTGTTTCACCTGTTTATTTAAAGGCAATCATCCCACTAGGAGACGTTTTTAACATTTCCAGTTGAGACTGAGCGTCGTTTACTTTTCATGATCACCCTGGTCCGAGTTTCTGAGAGATTAAAGTTCCATGTGTTTCTGGGAATTTGCTTCTCCCTTCCCCAGCTGGCATCTGGCCTCCGAGTACTCACATGTTATGTGACTCCTGCAAAGCTCAGAGCTCCTGGAGTGAGTCCTTGACGTGGCCACCATGAGTGAGGGTCAGAAGACATGTTTGTGACAGGGATGCCCACCTTGGGGTGAATGAATCTGCACAGAGGCACAGACGAGGTGTCCCAGCACCCCAGAGCTCTCAGCTGTCCCTGTGCTGGGGAGCTGCCCACCCTCAGGGCTCTTCCCCAAGAGGTGAGAAGGTGTGAGCCCCACTCTGGCTGCATTCCCAGCTGAGGGGTGAGTCTGAGGCCTCCTCTCACCCCACAAGCATATGTTGAGCACACAGTACAGGCCATTGTGTGAGGGGCTCCTAAAGGATTCAGGAAGCAGGAATTACCTCAGCCTTAGAGAAAGTAGGCTCAGTCTGGGAAGAAGGAAGGAGAATTCCAGGCTCAGAAGGACCATGTGCCATTTGACTGAAGTGGGCAATGTACCCTGTGGGGGCACCGATATGCAGGCGTGTCTCCGGACAAGGAAATCTATTAACAGCACTTTAGGAAAGCCCTTTCCTATGGTCTCAGTGCCCTGATTATCTCCAAGGAATCTGGTCCCCAAGGTGTGTGCTTAGTTGTGTCCATTGCGACCCTGTGAACTGTAGCCCACCAGGGTTCTCTGTCCATGGGATTTTTTCAGGCAAGAATACTGAAGTGGGTTGCTGTTTCCTCCTCCAGGGGATCTTCCCAGGGGTCAAACCCATATCCCCTGTGTCTCCTGCATTGCAGGCAGATTCTTTACCCCTGAGCCATCGGGAAGCCCCAAAGGGTCTCTTCCCAAATAACCCATACAATGTGTTACTCTACACTGACTGCTACCATCAAAAATTACCAGATGTGTGAAGAAGCAGGAAAATATGATCCATAATGAGAGGGGAAAAAATTGGCCTACCAAAACTTATTCTTTACTCTCACAGATGTTCAAATTAGCAGTCAAGGACATTAAGTCATTAGAAGTCTGTTCCACATAAAAAAGCTCCATAGAGACATGAAAGATATTAAAAGGACCCAGGTCAAACTTCTAGAAATGAAAACTCTGATATGTGACATGAAAAGTATGGGATAACAACCAATTAAACATTGCAGAAGAAAAATTAGTGAACTTAAAGGCATGGTAATAAAAACTATCCAAGATGAAGCACAGTGAGAAAACCTTATATAAATCTAAAGGCATATCCCTGAGTTGTGAGACAACTGCAGGTGACTGAATATGTGTGTACTGGGAGCCCCTACCAGAGAAGGCAATAGCACCCCACTCCAGTACTCTTGCCTGGAGAATCCCATGGATGGAGGAGCCTGGTAGGCTACAGTCCATGGAGTCGCGAAGAGTCGGACTTGACTGAGCGACTTCACTTTCACTTTTCACTTTCATGCATTGGAGAAGGAAATGGCAACCCACTCCAGTGTTCTTCCCTGGAGAACCCCAGGGACAGAGGAGCCTGTTGGGCTGCCATCTATGGGGTCTCACAGGGTCAGACACGACTGACACGACTTAGCAGCAGCAGCAGCAGGGAGCCCCTACAAGGGGCTGGCAGAGAAAAAATTTGAAGAAATAATGGCTAAGAAAATTTCAAATTTGATGAAAACTATAAACCTGCAGATCCAGGAAACCAACAGACCCCAAACACAAGAAACATGAAGAAAACTACACCAAGGCCCCTGATAATCAAATTGCTTAAAAAATAACAAATTTAAAATTCAAAAGCAGTTGATAAGAAAGGAAACAGAGACGCTAAGGATGATAGTGGATCACTTGTCGGAAACTATGACAGCAGGAGAACAATGGGACTGCATCTTTAACATCCTGGAAGAAAAACTGAACGTAGAATTCTAACCCACTGAAAATATCTTGGAGGCAAAATGGAGGCAAAATAAGGACTTTTAAAGATATGTAAAACTGAAAGAATTCGTCACTAGTAGATCCACAGTACAGGAAATGTTAGAGAAAGCCATTCAAGCAGAAGGAAAATAATACCAGGAGGAAACATGCATGGACACAGAGGAGTTCAGAGCCCCAGAAAAGAGTGCTCCACAGATAAATGTGTGGGGGGTGTTGTTTTTTTCTTATCCTTGCTTTTTAAATCTCTTTAAAAGATAATTGACTATTTAATCAAAAAATAACAGTGTACTATGGAGCCTGTAACCTATGTAAAACCCAGGTGTATGCTAACAATAGCAAAAAGGTTGGGAGGAGAGAAATTGAGGAAATATTGTTGTTAGGTTCATACTTCTTTGAAGTGATAAAATGTCATCTGAAGGTGAACTGTGACAAAATATAGTCCATAAGCCTTGAAGTTATCACTAAATTTTTAAACTATAGCCAATTAGCCAACAAAGGAGATAAAATGAAATCATAAATACATATATACAAGTAACATGAAAGAAGAAAGAAAAGGAGGGAAAGAAAACAAAGAATGGATGAGATAAATACCAAAAATGTTAACAAAACAATAGATTTAAGCATAACCATATATATATATATAAATAATCACAATGTAAATAGTCTAAATACCCAATTATAGGGCAGAGACTGTCAAATTGGATTTTTAAAAAATTACATGATCTTAAATGTACTTTCAACATAAGATGCAAATAGATTAAAAGCAAAAACATGTGTTACCACTAAGCAGAGAAGGTGAGAATGCCCCTATTAATATGTCAAAGTAGGTTTCAGAGCAGAGAATATTACCAGGGACACAGAGTTGTTTGCTAATGCTAAAGGAGTCCACCCATCATGAGAACAGTACAGTCTAAATGTTTATTCACCTAATAACAGTATTTCAAAACACGTAAAATGAAAACTGGTGGAACTGTGGGATGGCCGTAAATAATCCATGATTACACCTGGAGAATCCAGCATTCTCTTTTCAGTAAATGACAGAACAAGTAGAAGTGGAACCAAGGAGGTTCTCTCAAATGCTTGAACGGGGCCATCCACCAGCTGGACAGCACTTCATATGACTGCAGATCCCTCATTCTTTCCATGTGCCAAGGATGTACACCATGATGGACCTCATCCTGCATCATAGAACAAACCAAGACACATTTAAAAGAACTGGAATCTTACATAGTGTATTCTACAACCATAGTGGAATCAAATGCAAAATCAAAATAGATACGAAAATCAAGGACACTTGGAGACTTGTGTACTTTTAAATAAATGATTCAGGTCAATTCAGTTCAGTTGCTTATTCATATCCAACTTCTTGTGGCCCCATGTACTGCAGCATGCCAGGCTTCCCTGTCCATCACCAACTCCCAGAGCTTGCTCAAACTGATGACCATCGAGTCAGTGATGCCATCCAACCATCTCATCCTCTGTCATGATAAATAATTAAAATATTTTAATTATAAAACAAAATTTTAAGAAGCAATATAAATATATAAAATATATAACATTAAAGTCTAAATGTTATATAAATATACTTACAAGCAACATAGATATGTTAAATCATATTTATTTCTAATTATAAGAATTATGTATAAAATAAATGGGCTGCATCAAACTAAAATCTTTTGCATAACAAAGTAAACAGTCAACAAAATGAAAAAAAAAACAACCTTTAGAATAGGAGAAAATATTTGCAACTCACCTGTCTGTTAAGGGGTCAAATATAAGGATCTCTTCAGTTCAGTTCAGTTCAGTCACTCAGTCGTGTCCGACTCTTTGCGACCCCATGAATCGCAGCACACCAGGCCTCCCTGTCCATCACCATCTCCCGGAGTTCACTCAGACTTGTGTCCATCGAGTCAGTGATGCCATCCAGCCATCTCATCCTCAGTCGTCCCCTTCTTCTGCCCCCAATCCCTCCCAGCATCAAAGTCTTTTCCAATGAGTCAACTCTTCACGTGAGGTGGCCAAAGTACTGGAGTTTCAGCTTTAGCATCATTCCTTCCAAAGAAATCCCAGGGTTGATCTCCTTCAGAATGGACTGATTGGATCTCCTTTGCAGTCCAAGGGACTCTCAAGAGTCTTCTCCAACACCACAGTTCAAAAGCATCAGTTCTTTGGCGTTCAGCCTTCTTCACAGTCCAACTCTCACATCCATACATGACTACTGGAAAAACCATAGCCTTGACTTACAACTCAAAAAAACCCTGGCTTACAAATGGTCAAAGGACTTGACATTAGTGAAAGAAAAGCAGGTTAAACCCAAAGTAGGTAGGAGAAAGGAAATAGTAAAAATCACTGTGGGGACTTCCCTGGTGGCCCAGTGGTTAAGAACCCGCCTGCCAATGCAGGGGACATGGATTTGATCCCTGGTCTGGGGAGATCCCACATGCCACGGAACAGCTAAGCCCGTGTGCTGCAACTACTGAGCCCATGCTCTAGAGTTCACGCTCTGCAACAAGAGAAGCTACCACAATGAGAAGCCCTCATACCGCAACGAAGAGTAGCCCCTGCTCGCTGCAACTAGAGAAAGCCCAAGCGCAGCAGTGAAGACCCAGAGCAGCCAAAAATAAACAAATTTATTAATTTTTAAAAAGATCACTGCAGAGATCAATGAAAAAGAGAACAGAAAAGCAGTAATTCTTTGGCGTTCAGCCTTCTTCACAGTCCAACTCTCACATCCATACATGACTACTGGAAAAACCATAGCCTTGACTTACAACTCAAAAAAACCCTGGCTTACAAATGGTCAAAGGACTTGACATTAGTGAAAGAAAAGCAGGTTAAACCCAAAGTAGGTAGGAGAAAGGAAATAGTAAAAATCACTGTGGGGACTTCCCTGGTGGCCCAGTGGTTAAGAACCCGCCTGCCAATGCAGGGGACATGGATTTGATCCCTGGTCTGGGGAGATCCCACATGCCACGGAACAGCTAAGCCCGTGTGCTGCAACTACTGAGCCCATGCTCTAGAGTTCACGCTCTGCAACAAGAGAAGCTACCACAATGAGAAGCCCTCATACCGCAACGAAGAGTAGCCCCTGCTCGCTGCAACTAGAGAAAGCCCAAGCGCAGCAGTGAAGACCCAGAGCAGCCAAAAATAAACAAATTTATTAATTTTTAAAAAGATCACTGCAGAGATCAATGAAAAAGAGAACAGAAAAGCAGTAGACAAAATCCACTTAACCGAAGGCTAGATTCTTTGAGCAGATCAATAACTACTCACACTGAGAAGGAAACAGAAAAAAGACATAAAACCCCAAATCAGGAATGAGAGAAGTGGCATCACAGGTTCTGGAGACGTTGAAGGTGTAGTGAAGGAATTTATGAACAACTTGATGCCAAAGCTTTTGATAGTTTTGATGAAATTAACTCCTTGAATGACACAAGCTGCTCCCTTAAGAGGACAGATAATCTGAATAGCACTGTATCTAGTTTTAAAATTCGATTTGTGATTTAAAACTTTCCTGCAAAGAAAGCTCCAGGTTCGGATGGCTTCATTGTTGAATTCTACCCAATCGTTAATGAAGAAATATATAGATGGCAAAGAAACATCTTCCCATATCATCCTATGAGACTTGCCTTGCCTTGATACCAAAAACCAGATTAAGAAAACTACAGATCAGTATCCTTGGTGAAGAAAGATGCAAAAATTGTAAATCAAAATTTAGCAAATCAGAGTCCACAATATATTTTAAAAAGATTATACATCATGCAGAGACATCATTCGGCTAACAAAGGGTTTGTTATCTGTCTTTCTGCTCATTAACAAGATCAAGAGAAGGGAGACAGTAAAAAATTTCTGTAAACTAGATTCTAGTTAATTGAGGTTTTTTCATAGACACAGTTAATATGTAATTCAGGCAGATCTTCCCTGCTGCTGCTGCTGCTAAGTCACTTTAGTCGTGTCCGACTCTGTGTGACCCCATAGACGGCAGCCCACCAGGCTCCCCCGTCCCTGGGATTCTCCAGGCAAGAACACTGGAATGGGTTTCCATTTCCTTCTCCAATGCATGAAAGTGAGACCTTCCCTAGTTACAGCTAATAAACTTTTATTTATAGCGCCACCAGGGGACTCCAAGGACACAATGTCACTGAATTTGGAAAATCCTTGTATGTCGGTACAGATGAAGGAGATACAAATTTGGGGACACAGAGAGCTTCACTGTATGTACTAGCTCTCCTGGTCCCAAGAAGAAACATGTGTGAGTAAAAAGCGGATCAGGGATTAGCAGAGTTTTATTTCTGTAACCGTTCCCTCCCCCCGCCCAACATCTGTGCTAGTTCTCCTTCTCCTTACCAGCCTCAAAACTTGTGCTGTTCTAGCTGCAGTGATGTCATCCCAGTTCACTGCCTCTCTTCCTGTACCTGTATCCCCTCTTGTTCCCATCTCCCACTTCCAGCTCACAGTTGAAAAAGAGGCGAGTTAGCTTCCTCTTCCATCCAAAGATGAGTCACGTCACTCAGTTCAGTTCAGTTGCTCAGTTATGTCCAACTCTTTGCGACCCCATGGACTGCAACACACCAGGCTTTCCTGCCTATCACCAGCTCCCAGAACTTGCTGAAACTGATGTCCATCGAGTCAGTGATGCCATGCAACCATCTCATCCTCTGTCGTCCCCTTCTTCTGCCTTCAATCTATCCCAGCATGAGCCTCTTTTCCAGTCAGTCAGTTCTTCGCATCAGGTGTCCAAAGTGTTGGAGCTTCAGCATCATTCCTTCCAATGAATATTCAGGGTTGATTTCCTTTAGGATTCACTGGTTGGATCTCCTTGCAGTCCAATGGACTCTCAAAAGTCTTCTCCAGCACCACAGTTCAAAAGCATTGGTTCTTTGGCGCTCAGCTTTCTTTATGGTCCAACTCTTACATCCATACACGACTACTGGAAAAGTTCATAGTTTTGACTAGACAGACTTTGTTGGCAAAGTAATGTCTCAGCTTTTTAATATGCTGTCTAGGTTGGTCATAGCTTTTCTTCCAAGGAGCAAGTGTCTTTCAGTTTCTTGGCCGCAGTCACCATCTGCAGTGATTTTGGAGCCCCCCAAAATAAAGTCTGTCACTGTTTCCATTGTTTCCCCATCTATTTGCCATGAAATGATGGAACCAGATGCCATGATCTTAGTTTTTTGAATGTTGAGGTTTAAGCCACCTTTTTTGCTCTCTTCTTTTACTTTCATCACGAGGCTGTTTACTTCCTCTTCTCTTTTCTGCCATAAGGATGGTGTCTTCTGCATATCTGAGGTTATTGATATTTCTCCCGGCAACCTTCATTTCAGCTTGTGCCTCATCAAGCCTGGCATTTCACATGATGTACTCTGCATATAAGTTAAATGAACAATAGGTGACAATATACAGCCTTGACATACTCCTTTTCCTATTTGGAACCAGTCTGTTGTTCCATGTCTAGTTCTAACTGTTGCTTCTTGACCTGCATACAAATTTCTCAGGAGGCAGGTAAGGTGGTCTGGCATTTCCATCTTTTGAAGAATTTTCCACAGTTTGTTGTGATCCACACAGTCAAAGGCTTTGACATAGTCAATAAAGCAGAAGTAGATGTTTTTCTGGAACTCTTGCTTTTTCTATGACCCATCGGATGTTGGCAATATGATCTCCAGTTCCTCTACCTTTCCTGAATCCAGTTTGAACATCTGGAAGTTCACAATTCATGTACTGTTGAAGTGTGGCTTGGAGAACTTTGAGCATTACTTTGCTAGCGTCTGAGATGAATGCAATTGTGCAGTAGTTTGAACAGTCTTTGGCATTGCCTTTCTTTGGGATTGGAATGAAAACTGACCTTCTCCAGTCCTGTGGCCACTGCTGAGTTTTCCAAATTTGCGGGCATATTGAGTAGCAGTGCTTTCACAGCATCATCGTTTAGGATTTTAAATAGCTCAACTGGAATTCCATCGCCTCCACTAG
This sequence comes from Cephalophus harveyi, assembly GCA_006410635.1. Classification (NCBI taxonomy): domain Eukaryota; kingdom Metazoa; phylum Chordata; class Mammalia; order Artiodactyla; family Bovidae; genus Cephalophus; species Cephalophus harveyi. Next base: position 780,024 of record SJYT01066766.1, on the reverse strand, counting down.
CTTTGTTCGTAGTGATGCCTCCTAAGGCCCATTTGACTTCGCATTCCAGGATGTCTGGCTCTAGATCAGGGATCACACCATCATGGTTATCTGGGTCATGAAGATCTTTTTTGTATAGTTCTTCCGTGTACTGTTGCCACCTCTTCTTGATATCTTCTGCTTCTGTCAGGTCCATACTGCTTCTGTCCATTATCGGGCCTGTCTTTGTATAAAATGTTCCCTTGGTATCTCTAATTTTCTTGAAGAGATCTCTAGTCTTTCCCATTGTATTGTTTTCCTCTATTTCTTTGCATTGATCACTGAGGAAGGCTTTCTCTCTCCTTGTTATTCTTTGGAACTCTGCATTCAGATGGGTATATCTTTCCTTTTCTTCTTTGCCTTTAGCTTCTCTTCTTTTCTCAGCTATTTGTAAGCCCTCCTCAAACAACCACTTTGCCTTTTTGCATTTCTTTTTCTTGGGGATGGTCTTGATCACTCCCTCCTGTACAATGTCACGAAGCTCTGTCCATTGTTCTTCAGGCACTTTGTCTATCAGATCTAACCCCTTGATCTATTTGTCACTTCCACTGTATAATTGTAAGGGATTTGATTTAAGCCATGCCTGAATGGTCTAGTGGTTTTCCCTATTTTATTCAATTTAAGTCTGAATTTTGCAATAAGGAGTTCATGATCTGAGCCACAGTTAGCTCCCGGTCTTGTTTTTGTTGACTGTATAGAGATTCTTCATCTTCGGCTGCAAAGAATATAATTAGTCTGATTTTGGTATTGACCATCTGGTAATTGTCACCCAGATCAGAATGTGATCACATGGGCCAGAGGATCTGCTGTTCAAAACCTGCTTTCTTAATGGTCCATCGCTGAAGGCAGAGCAGCCCTTGGTCTGGTCCTGTGAGGATCTGGGGCATACACACCTCCTGTGCCAGGAGTTTGTTTGTGTCCTGCCTTATTCCTAGTTTTTATGTTAATAAAATGTATTTTTATCATAATTTTAAAGAAAAGTTAATAGTAAACAGAGTTCCCATATGTCCCACACCCAATTTCTCCTCTTGCTAATACCTTACATCAACATGATACAGCTTGGTAAGAAAATAGTGACCTCCTAGATGACCCAGGTCACCAAGCACTGGCCAGAGCTGCCACTGGACAGTGTCCCCATCTCCACAGTGAGCCACATCCGCCGCCTGCCTCCTCAGAGGACCCTCCAACACTAGCAGGAAGGAAGGGATCATCTACAGTCCCCTGCCATGGATTTTCTGGGACAAAGAGTTTTTTGGTAAAATAGAATCGTTGTTCAGAATAGCCTCCTCTTAGTTGTCTTCCTGGTTAAATGAGGTGGCTGCTTTTCAGAAGCCCTGGGAGTGGGTTTTACTCTGGGAGGAGAGTCAGATCCACCCTCCTGGGGTCCCTGGAGAACTGTGGGCCAGCAAAGCAGAGACTTCACCTATGTTCCAGGAGCTGAGTCTGTCTGTCCTGACGCTAGTTCAGCCCCAAGACCACCTGGGAGGAGGCCAGGCCCTGCTAGCCATGCTCATTGATGACAGGTCAGGTTGCAGCTGGGTTGTCTCTGTCGGTCAGGAGGGAGGCAGTTGTTTAGATACCTGTAGTAGCCAAGAGTGAAGTGAAAAGCTGAAGGAGGGACGTAGGAGGCTGTCACCTGCCCTCCCCATGCAGGCAACTCGGCCCCGCACTGGCAGATTGGACCGTGTGCTGCTGGGGAGGTGACAGATTGCCCTTTTGCAGGATGAATGGGTGCAGTGACTCAGGCTGCAAGGGACTTCCCAATGCAAAAGTCTGTTGCCAAGGGCAATTCAGAGACTAGAGGGCTGCATGATTAATTGTCAGGCTGCATTAATCACCATCTCTGCAGTACTGATTTCAGTTGGGGGTGGGCACGTGGGCCAAGGCTGGTCAGCCAGAAAGCAGAGCCCACACGGCCAAGTCTCAAAAGTTTTATAAAAGGGCAATCATAGTTTGTGTGGAGCCTGAAATCAAGGCTGGGTTGATTGGCCCAGAAAGCACCAGCTCAGGCACCTTTCTTGCCCAGTACTCCTGGGCATGTTCTTTGCACCTGGCAGTGACCCGGGTTCCAGGGTCAGGGACAGGCCAGACCTTGGCAGCACTGATCCAGGGAGGTTTGTTCCCTCGTTGTTTCATGGGGAAGCAGCTAGTGGATGTGACGGGCACATGATTAGGAACTGGCCTACTTCTTGGTGCACGTATCGGTTCATTTATGCAGTCAGCAAACACTCACTGGGCCTCTGGTAGAAAGGCTGCATTGTGGGTCCTTGTCCTCAAAGAGCTAGAAGTCTAGCAGAGAAGGTAGAAGGTGCAAAGAGCTAACCCAAAGGCAGCGACTCAAATTGGGATCAAAGAGGAAGGCGGGAGGGATGGCTGGGGAGGGAAGGCACTCTGCCTCCAGTGGGAGGTGAGGGTGCCGTGAGCAGAGATGCGCACACACGAAGGCAGTAACAGCAAAGACAATCCAGTGTGCAAGAGCTCCTGTCTAGGGGAGGAGGCTCTTGGAGTGGGCTTCTTCAGAAACACTGCTCAGTCCTGCTACCCCTGAATCTGGCACCAGGCAGGGGACCTTGTATGATGTGGCTCAGTGTGACCCTGAGGGATGGGGGTTTTAGGGCCTGGCAGGGATGATATTATTACTAGATCTATGCTACAGAAATATATCAGACGGTTCAAATGAGTCCTAGGAATCGCAGCTGAGTTCTGGGTAATGGGGTGCAGCCCAGCAGCAAGGCCCCTCTAGTGTGGAGGCAGCTCATTAGGCCTTGACCAAAATCAGCCCAGAGCAGAGCTGAAAGTCCTGGGGCTAGTGTGTGGGTGCACAGGAACCGACTGACTCTCTGATAGGCTTGAGCAGGTAGAGAATTGAATGGCGAGGTTGTTAGCCAACACTGTCTCTATCGGTTAATACAATTAGACAAGAGAAAGAGACTAAAGACGTAAAAACTATAAAGGTAGAAGCAAAACCATTAGAGTTTGCAAATGATATGATTATATGGCTAGAAAGCCCATTGGAATAAATTAAATAGGACAAATGAGAGAACTTAGTGAGGTTAAAGACTTTAATACACAGAAATCAAAAGAAGCAACCAGTTAGAAGATAAATGCAAGGAAAAAAAATATATGCACCCCATTTATAAAAGAATCCTAAAACTGGAAATGCAAAAGTAGGAAGTCAAGAAACACCTGGAGTAACAGGCAAATTTGGCCTTGGAATGCAGAATGAAGCAGGGCAAAGATTATTAGAGTTTTGCCAAGAAAATGCACTGGTCATAGCAAACACCCTCTTCCAACAACACAAGAGAAGACTCTACACATGGACATCACCAGATGGTCAACACCAAAATCAGATTGATTATATTCTATGCAGCCAAAGATGGAGAAGCTCCATACAGTCAACAAAAACAAGACCAGGAGCTGACTGTGGCTCAGATCATGAACTCCTTATTACCAAATTCAGACTCAAATTGAAGAAAGTAGGGAAAACCGCTAGACCATTCAGGTATGACCTAAATCAAATCCCTTATGATTATACAGTGGAAGTGAGGAATAGATTTAAGGGCCTAGATCTGATAGATAGAGTGCCTGATGGAGCTGACTGTGGCTCAGATCATGAACTCCTTATTGCCAAATTCAGACTCAAATTGAAGAAAGTAGGGAAAACCACTAGACCATTCAGGTATGACCTAAATCAAATCCCTTATGATTATACAGTGGAAGTGAGGAATAGATTTAAGGGCCTAGATCTGATAGATAGAGTGCCTGAAGAACTATGGAATGAGGTTCGTGACATTGTACGGGAGACAGGGATCAAGACCATCCCCATGGAAAAGAAATGCAAAAAAGCAAAATGGCTGTCTGGGGAGGCCTTACAAATAGCTGTGAAAAGAAAAGAGGCAAAAAGCAAAGGAGAAAGGAAAGATATAAGCACCTGAATGCAGAGTTCCAAAGAATAGCAAGAAGAGATAAGAAAGCCTTCTTCAGCGATCAATGCAAAGAAATAGAGGAAAAGATCAGAATGGGAAAGACTAGAGATCTCTTCAAGAAAATTAGAGATACCAAGGGAACATTTCATGCAAGGATGGCCTCGATAAAGGACAGAAATGGTCTGGACCTAACAGAGGCAGAATATATTAAGAAGAGGTGGCAAGAATACACAGAAGAACTTTGCAAAAAAGATCTTCATGACCCGGATCATCATGATGATGTGATCACTCATCTAGAGCCAGACATCTTGGAATGTGAAGTCAAGTGGGTCTTAGAAAGCATCACTACGAACAAATCTAGTGGAGGTGATGGAATTCCAGTTGAGCTATTTCAAATCCTGAAAGATGATGCTGTGAAAGTGCTGCACTCAATCTGCCAGCAAATTTGGAAAACTCAGCAGTGGCCACAGGACTGGAAAAGGTCAGTCTTCATTTCATCCCAAAGAAAGACAATGCCAAAGAACGTTCAAAGCACAGAAATGCACTCATCTCACAAGTGAAGTCGCTCAGTCATGTCCGACTCTTTGCGACCCCCTGGACTGTAACCTACCAGGCTCCTCCCTCCATGGGATTCTCCAGGCAAGAGTACTGGAGTGGGTTGCCATTTCCTTCTCCAGGGGATCTTCCTGACCCAGGGATTGAACCCAGGTCTCCCACATTCCAGGCAGACAGTTTAACCTCTGAGCCACCAGGGAAGCCCCACATTAGAATAATAATGCTCAAAATTCTATAAGCTAGGCTTCAACAGGACGTGAAGTGATAACTTCTGGATATTCAAGCTGGATTTAGAAAAAGCAGTGGAACTAGAGATGAAATCTGTTGGATCACAGAAATAGCAAGATAATTCCAGAAAAACATCTACTTCTGCTTTGTTGACTATGCTAAAGCCTTGACTGCATGGATCACAACAAACTGTGGAAAATTCTTAAATAGATGGGAATACCAGACCGACTTACCTGCCTCCTGAGAAATCTATATGCAGGTCAAGAAGCAACAGTTAGAATCAGGCATGGAACAACAGACTGGTTCCAAATTGGGAAAGGAGTACGTAAAGGCTGTATATCATCACTATGCTTATTTAACTTGCATGCAGAGTACATCATGGGAAACATTAGGCTAGATGAAGCACGTGCTGGAAGCAAGATTGCCGAGAGAAACCTCAGATATGCAGAGGACACCACCCTAATGGCAGAAAGCAAAGAGGAACTAAAGAGCCTCTTGATGAAAGTGAAAGATGAGAGTGAAAAAGCTGGCTTAAAACTCAACATTTAGGAAAAGAAGATCATGGCATCCAGTCCCATCACTTCATGGCAAATAGATGGGGAAACAATGGAAATAGTGACAGATTTTATATTCTTGGGCTCCAGCATCACAGCAGATGGTGACTGCAGCCATGAAATGAAAAAGACACTTGTTCCTTGGAAGAAAAGCTATGACCAACCTAAGCAGCTTATTATATGGCAGAGACATTACTTTGCCAACAAAGGTCTGTCTAGTCAAAACTGTGGTTTTTTCAGCAGTCATATATGGATGTGAGAGTTGGACCATAAAGAAAGTTGAGCACCAAAGAACTGATGTTTTTGAACTGTGGTGTTGGAGAAGACTCTTGAAAGTCCCTTAGACTGCAAGGAGATCAAATCAGTCAATCTTAAAGGAAATCAGTCCTGAATATTTATTGGAAGGAATGATGCTGAAGCTGAAGCTCCAATACTTTGGCCATGTGATGTGAAGAACTGACTCATTGGAAAAGACCCTGATGCTGGGAAAGATTGAAGGTAGGAGGAAAAGGGGACGATAGAGGATGAGATGGTTGGATTGCATCACCAACTCAATGGACATGAGTTTGAGCAAGCTCTGGGAGTTGGTGATGGACAGGGAAGCCTGGTGTGCTGCAGTCCATGGGGTCACAAAGAGTTNGAAGGTAGGAGGAAAAGGGATGATAGAGGATGAGATGGTTGGATTGCATCACCAACTCAATGGACATGAGTTTGAGCAAGTTCCGGGAGTTGGTAATGGACAGGGAAGCCTGGCATGCTGCAGTCCATGGAACTGCAAAGAGTTGGACATGACTGAGTGACTGAACTGAAACAAAACAAAAATATAGACACAGAGAACACAGTAGTGGCTGACAGATAGGAAGGGGCACTGGGAAAGGGGATCACTATATGGACAGAAAGAATCTGACTGCCAGTGCAGGAGACACAGGAGGCTGGGTTCCCATCCCTGAGCTGGGAAGATCCCCTGGAGAAGGAAATGTCATCCCACTCCAGCATTCTTGCCTGCAGAATCCAATGGACAAAAGAGCTTGGCAGGCTACAGTCTCTGGGGCCAAAAGAGTCAGACACAACTGAGGGACTGAGCTCATTGAATCAGTGTGCAGGAAATGGGCATTAATACTTCATTTTCTTCAGTCTCTTCATTGTGTTTAGTGAGGAATTTTTTTCACAATATTGCCCAGAGGATGTGGTTAAGTAAAGAAGTATTTTTCTTGCATAGTGTTTTCTTTTATATTTATCATTGTATATTCATTTCAAATAAGAAAATATTTAATTACTTTTTATTTGTTCTATATTTATTTACATTCCATTTATTCTTCCAGAAAAAGGAAATCATGTTTCTTGTGTTTGACTTGGTTCACATATACAATAAGCGGTGTGCAAATAAATTCTCTTAAATTATTTTGTGATAAATTAATTGATGATCATATTTTCATTCATCAAACATAAATATAACTACCAATTGTTTTTCCTTCTCAGATGTGAATGTAACAGGCTTCATGATGTACTGTGCAAAAGTGGTGCATTTATAGATGTGCAAGGAAATAAGCTCATTGCTTTCATTTTTCTCTGCACTAATCTGTCAAAAAAAAAAAATCTCTGAGCTGAATTTTAGACTTTAGTAGATTAAATTTATGGAATTTAAAAATATGCTCCTATGCAAACTATTTTTAATAGATTTAATGCTGATATTTAGTGAATTTTCAGCTTATTTAGTCTAAAGTAAACTACTAAGTTATTTCCAGGACCTCAATTAAACTCAGTTTTTGAAGAAGAAAAGAAAGCAAATAAATTTTAATTTTAGGAGAGCAGTCAATTTCAAAAAATGAATGATTAAATATTTTGACTTTATTATGACATAGTTACTTTCATTTCTTTTTAACAAAACCGCTAAATTGGTCTTTTCCATAATTTAGACAATTTTAGTAGTCCTCTATCTCTTTGACAAGTTAGAAGAATCTATATTTTCATCAAGTGGGGAAGCCCAGTCAAACCACTTCTAGGTCTGCAGTTTTTCCAGATAAACGTTACAGTACCCATTTATTGTTGTTGCTTAGTTGCTAAGTTATGTCTGACTCTTTTGCAAGCCCATGACTGTAGCCTGCCAGGCTCCTCTGTGCATGGGATTTCCCAGGCAAGAATATTGGAGTGGTTTGTGATTACAATACCCATAGATCACAGTTAATTTTGGATTGTTATCTAAAATTCCATTGAAATAATGGATAGCAAAAACATGTTACAGTCGCATAGAATCACTGAAGTTGCTAGTCAGACTGCTTAAGAAATGCAGCTATTTCTGTTGTATGCAATTCGGTACTGATGCTAAAATGACTGGCTGGTAGAGAGTATATTTTTCTCCATGTGTGTGTTTTCTTAAGTGATGGGTTAAATAATAAGACAAGCTGTAGGCATGTTGCAGTTTGATTCCATGACTCATGTGTTGGCAGTGGCCAGGTAAACAGAGCTACTCTGTCTGAAGGTGATGGGTAGCCTGCTACCTTCCTGATAGTTCAATATGAAAGCCAGGTTTAGGGACTTCCTTGGTGGTCCAGTTGTTAAGAATATACCTGCTAAAGCAGGAAACATAGGTTCGATCTTTGGTCTGCACAGGCTGCAGGGCAACTAAGCCCATGCACACCACTACTGAGCCTGCGTGCTGCAACCACTGATGCTTGAGGGCCCTACAGCCCGTGATCCACAACAAGGAGAAGCTACTGCAATGAGAAGCCCAAGCTCCACAGCTAGAGAGTAGCCCCTTCTTGCCATAACTAGAGAAAGCCTACACACAGCCAGGAAGAACTATCACAGCACCGCCTCCCCCGCATTAATTAATTTAAAAAGAAAGAAAACCAACTTCAAAGACTTTCAAAACAAAGACTGTTTATAAGGATTTGATTTCTCGATCTTTGAATTTTGTTATGAGATCTTTTTCATTGACATAGAATAAAAACCTAAACTTCAAAATCAAATATGTAGTATTTAGAGGTTTCATTCCTCTGCTCTAGTCCATCCTTTTAATTCTTTAGAGTTAATTACTCTTAGCTATTTCTGGATTTCCTACACTGTGGATTCTGCTAGGATATTAAAAGTCTATTTTAAAATTATTTTTTAATCCCAGTTGCCTTATTGCCAGGATACACAGAGAGCTCATTTGTCCAGAGTTCCTATTTGAATTTTATCTACTATGTCAATAATTTCCTGTACAGCTAATTCATTTTTCCTGGCTTGAGATATCCAGGGTTATGTAATGAGGATGCGCTATACAGCACAGGGAACTCTGCTCCGTGTTACTTGGCAGCCTGGATGGGAGGGGTGTTTGGGAGAGATGGATACATGTATGTGTATGGCTGAGTCCCTGTGGTGTCTATCTAAAACTATCACAACTTTATTGTCCTTCTAGACTATCACATTTTTGTTAATTGGTTATTGCTGCTGCTCAGTTGTGTTCCACTCTTTATGACCCCAGGGGACTGCAGCACTCTAGGCTTCCCTGTC